>CM070042.1:46225716-46236921 GCA_036250615.1 Ptychadena robeensis | reverse complement strand
GCACGTTGATTGATTGTACTCAAATCTTTTTACAGATCTACCTGTGTGTGCCAAGCTTTATATGGATTGATGAAAGCAAATCAGATTCCTTATATTCAATTGCTTTCTGTTATGCAGATAAAGGGTATGATCCAAAATCTGATTCAAATTGACTGAACCCCATCAGGTACTCACGGCCCTTTCCATTATATTCTGGAATTCCATAGCTTTTGCTTAATAAATCCTGTTAAGGGGGAATCGACTTCCTAAAGTTGATCTTTGATGTTTTGTGTTTGATAACTGAACTCCAGCATGAGGGCCAACATACAAAGCAGCGAAACTTATGTGACCATGGCTCAGGTAGCAGAGGTGGATAACTTATCTGGATAAATATCGATAGTTAAAAGTCTTACCGATTGTAACATTAGTGTGATCGATTTAAAGGCGATTGCTTCCTTTATTTAGATATGTGCACATGCTCATAGTAGATATGATTGAATTATTTTTTTTGAAGTTCGACTACTTCAACTTTGTAAGTTAATTGCAAAGCCCCTGAGCATACCGTAGCTCCCCGAAAATAAGTCAGTGTCTTATATATATTTTTGCTCCCAAAGATGTCCTACGTCTTATTTTCAGGGGATGTCTTATTTTTCCATGAAGAATACAGCACTGGGGTATCAGGGTGGGGGTCTCTTAAAATGACACAGGGGGGAAGCAAAATGGCACAAGAGACTCAGAGGGGGGAGGGGAGGGTTTCACCATTTTAGCAACCCCTTCTGATTCTCCCGTGCCACCCCGATTGACCCCTCCGATCCCCTGTCCAGAGTGATAGTAGCCTATCTTTGGGGGGTGCCTTATTTTTCGTGGTGTTGCCTTATTTTTCAGCGTGAGGCAAAATGTAAGGGTGTCTTATTTTTGGGGGATGCCTAATTTTCGGGGGAAACAGGGTAGTATCATCAGACTTGCTAAAAATATATAGGAGGGTCCAGGGTATACTACAAAAAAAACTAAGCATTGCGCTAGCACAAATTGTTTTTGTATAAATTAATTTATACAAGGCATATATAGTGTTAAACCTGAACTTGGGGACAAGGATGCGAGACAGATCACCCGGTAATCCATTAACCTCCCTAGCGGTTGAGACGAACCCTGTTCGTTCGCCGTTCAGGGTCCTCTCAACCGCAGGGGAAGCCGGCATAGGGGAGACCTGATGCCTCCCCGGAAAGCTGCAGCAGCGATTGTCTTCATCGCTGCAGCATTTCCGGGGTTTCGGCACTGCCCCGATCGCATCACAGTGACGCGGAAGGGGAGGGGGGGGGGGGGGGGGGGTTACGGCGCCATAGACCTCCATGTTAATGGAGGAGCGCCGGCTTTCCCTCTCACGCAGCTGGTGTCAATGACATCAGCTGTGTGAAGAGCAGCGGCGCGAGGCAGGAAATGACAGGCAGTGTACTGTACACTGCCTCGGTTGCCCGTACAACGGCGAAATACGGGCAGTGCGCTAGGGAGGTTAATAAGGTCCAATACAAGGACTATTGTCTCCCTAAGGCCAAGTCTAAAGCAGGGTACAGACGGCTCGATATTGGAGCCGTCCATTGTACCCTGCAGCAGTGCTTTCAGCAGGGTACAGACGTGCAGATATGGGCCAGATCGATGGCCGATTCGAGCGCCGTGTGTGCTCACAGCCATTTATCTGGCCCATATAATATGAGGCCATCGCTGTTTTCAAGCGGGACCAATCCGGCTCAAAAACAGCCTTATCGGACATGACCGTTAAATACGGCCGATGTCCGTTGTTTTGCCTAGAGACCGCGGGCCTCCATGTAAAGCATCGGCTGAGCTAGGGAATGAGCAGATGTGTGTTTTACACAGAAAAAAAAAATAAGGACACGGTCAGTAGGAAACGCATCACCCAGAAACCAGATCTCCTTTGGTGGGTGATTGTTAGGTGGTCACCTATAGGGATGGTTGTCAGTGATTGACAGCTGCCCTCCAAGTGACCGCACGTCATGGCGCACTCCACTGTCGTCTTCAGATCGTTACAAAGTGTGAACTGCCCAGCAATGTAAATTCAGCCTAAGGGCTTGTTTCCCTCGTTTATTTCTCCATATACATACGCGACTGGGGAAAAAAAAAGCGTTTCCCATTCATTTGACTTCACTGTCGCGCCGCTTTGTTTTAAATGATTTATCCTCATGGTGACGCTGGACATCCATTGAACATTTTCCACCTTTTTCTTTATTCAAATAAATAGGGCGCAAGGTCCATTACTGTGTCCTGCTAAACTGCAGGAAAGGACGCGTCACATGTGAAGACCATAACCTTCGTAAAGTTACACAGAATGGAAAATAAAACATCACCCAGCAGGGGAGACAGGAGAAAACATTGTCACAAGAAAGGAAACGCCTGACAATAGATACTAAAAGAAACCAAGCTGAAAACAAAAGTACAAAAGAACAATGCAGACTAAACAATTACACAGCAAAAACATAATCATCATCATCACAGAGGAGGATAAACCTAAACAGGAAGATTCCTGAGCTGGTTATTACCGTATCATATCAGGGAGGACCCGGCACTACATAGCAGTGATATATACCTTCCAATCACTATGTATTCTATCAGGGAGGACCCGGCACAACATAGCAGTGATATATACCTTCCAATCACTATGTATTCTATCAGGGAGGACTCGGCACTACATAGCAGTGATATATACCTTCCAATCACTATGTATTCTATCAGGGAGGACCCGGCACTACATAGCAGTGATATATACCTACCAATCACTATGTATTCTATCAGGGAGGACCTGGCACTACATAGCAGTGATATATACCTTCCAATCACTATGTATTCTATCAGGGAGGACCCGACACTACATAGCAGTGATATATACCTACCAATCACTATGTATTCTATGAGGGAGGCCCCGGCACTACATAGTTGTTGGCCGATCTAAAGGAAATGGTATGGAATGATCTAAAGGTGTATGGGGGGGGGTTAACATGGGGAACTTACCACACAAAGAAAGTAAACCCTTCCTTTGTCATGGAAAATATTGCCAAATATGAATTCTTCACAACTGACCCAGAATGAGTTCTACTGTTATGCTAATGTTGGCACAACTCTTCAGTTATCGGCATGCTTGTTATAGGTGTATGACTGAAACTACTGAAGCAAAATCAAGCTTAAGGGGGTTTCCACATCCGTCAGGACCACCTATGCCAGTGGTTCCCAAACTGGGGGGCGGAAGTTATTCCAGAGGGGGGGGGGGGCGCTGGCCCTCTTTCTTAACCTGTGTTTTAATGGGGAAGGGGGGCTCGAAAAATTTCCCTAACTAGAAAAAGGCGGACCTGCAAAAAAGTTTGGGAACCACTGCCCTATGCTAAGAGCAGTCCTGATGGATAACATAGACTTTACCCGCTTAGCGGATGCTGTGTTCTCACAGCACTGGGCCGTTCTGCTGATGCAGGGCTAAACGTAGTGGAGAACATTAACCCCCTGCATCGACGGATGTCTGAACACAGCATCAGCCGGTCAAGCACTGCAATTCTCAGTTTAGGTCCACTTTAAAAAAACGAATGCACCATTCTATAAAACACCTCCCAGCCCCCAAGATGGAGAGCATAGCGGTCTATAGAATAGATTGGGTATTAGTAATAGAACCATTGAGGATGGTTTTCTGAAGTATGAATTGCTAAAGCCCCAAATGTTTTATTTGTTTTGGATGCAATATGGAATGTTTACTTTTATTATTTCTGTTTCTTCTAGGAAGATTTGTCCTCTGGGACCAGACCATGGCAAACCAGAGTATTACCGCTGTCACCATAACAAGAGTTTCCCATGGGCACACCTCCTCTGAAGACAACAACAGACTGCCATACATGCTGCAATCTGAGCGTTCACTTTTATGTTTTTTCACCTTTACAATGTAATATAAAAGTCTTCGTAAACTATCCAATCATGGTGGGCCCTAGTGCATTTGTAAATGTAAGGCTAAACTTACACGATCATGCCCGGTCAAAAAACAATGTAGCGCTCTTGTCTGTGAGTCTTGCCTGCAATTTTGTACCACCCCCATGACAGTTCTATCAGGTGAAAGCCCAACCGACTGGCAAATGTCTCATGTCGTGTTCGCTGGGTGGGTGGTAATAGCTGGTTTTAACCTCCAGAATAAATGAGCCCTTAAGGAAATTGCGTAAATCTCCATGACAGGAAGTGGATTAGTTTTCCCCAAACAGACAGGAAAACCTAGCAAGGGTTTTTACTTTTCTCTGACACAAGCTCACTTCCTGTTTCAGTGTCAAGTGGAAATTTGCTTGATTTCCCCATTACTTTCATTTCCAGTAACAGTGGTCACCAAGTCATCTAGAGAGATTAAATCTTCTCAGCAAAGACAGACAGCCAGATGGAGCTTTAAAGCAGGGTACACACATGAAGATATGGGCCAGATCGATCTTGTCTAGCCCATATCATATGCAGCCATCCCAGTTTTCGAGCGGGACCAATCAATCCTGCTCGAAAACTGGGATATCAGACATGACCGTTAAATACGGCAGATGTCCGATGCTTTGCAAAGCATCAGCTGAGCTGGAGAGCAGAGCGGTCTTACCAGATCCTCCAATATCTGACAGCAGCGTGATGACGTCCTTTATATCACTGCTATGTAGTGCCGGGTCCTCCTTGATAGAATACATAGTGATTGGAAGGTATATATCACTGCTATGTAGTGCTGGGTCCTCTCTGATAGAATACATAGTGATTGGAAGGTATATATCCCTGCTATGTAGTGCCGGGTCCTCCCTGATGGAATACATCGTGATTGGGAGGTATATATCATTGCTATGTAGTGCTGGGTCCTCCCTAAAGGAATACATAGTGATTGAAAGGTATGTATCACTGCTATGTAGTGCCGGGTCCTCCCTGATAGAATACATAGTGATTGGAAGGTTTAGAAAACTCCTCATATTACATGGTTTTGGTAGAAGAAAAGTTGATTGTACAGAAATTGTATGGTAAGGTGTATACAGGCCTTATATCTAACCTATTTATACTGCATTGAAAAGTGAAAATCAGGTCTTGGAAAGCCAGATGAATAAATTATAAGCCTTGGTTATAAATTTTTACTGTATAAAACAAAATAAACAGCAGTATGTCCGATCAGAAACACTGTATAAACGCACGCAGGAGCTCCAGGAAAACATTGGGGACACTAAGGGCTTGTTTCCACATACGTCGGGACCCCTCGTATACGCTTAGCGGGGACCCCAACGTAGCAGATACACTTACCTGCTCGGCGGAGGATCTGTCTTCACGACGCCGAGCCGCTCCGCAAGGCTCAACCTAGTCGAATACGTTGATTCTATGCACCGGCGGATGTGTAGACAGACCATCCGCCGTGCAGGCAATGTCTATCTGCTAGGTCCGGAGCCTGCTAAGCAGAGTCCCGACGTATGTGGAAACTTACCCTGAAGCTAAGCCACAGTCTCTGTATGAGTCACCCTTCATGGTGTCCTGGGAGAACCACGCGGCATTACAGATCCTATCAGCGCTTATTAACATTTAACGTACCTACTGTTCTCCGAGTTGTAGCATTAAAGTAAATGTAAACCCTAAGAGGATGTCGCTAATGTTCCCAGATGTTTGTGTTACACTTTCACACACTTTCTTTTTAAAGCTAAACCGAGAAATGAGGAACAAAGATGGTTCTAAAGAGGTGTGTGACTGAAACTACTGAATCCCAAACATTGAATTAATTTACAAACAGTTTACTTACACAGCCTCTCGGTTTAGGTCTTTGAAATTATATAAACATATGTGTGTATATATATATATATATTGTCATGCCCTTATATTACATATTAATTGTGCGACATTTTCTTAGCTCCCATTTTACATGCGGCCGCTCTGGCATTGGCAACATGCTTGCTCTAAATTAAGTCAGACTGTTCAAAGTCTACTGAACTTAAATCTTCAAAGTTCTAGCTAGGGGATCAAAGGGCAGGGTGACAATGCAGGACTGCCAGGAGACAATAACAGTAATACCGATAACGGTACCGTGCCCGCTAACCACATCCATTACTGGCAACAAACCTGTGTTTTGCACTGAGCTGGGGTTGGCATTATTGCAGGCACGCCACAAGTGTCTCCTCTATACTTGCATGGCAGACACCAGTGCTGTGCCGGCAAAAATGTAGCCAGCAAGGCGTTTGCTCTAACACACATGTGGGCCTAGTGTGAAAGGTGCACAGGTTTCCTAGGGAAGCATGTGTACCTTGTATAACACTAGCCATGTTGTGTTATGGTACTGCAACACAAGTGCGGCTAGTGTGAAAGAGCCCTTAATTATAGATGAGGTGGAGAGGTGTACAAAATCTCTCATCTCTACTCCTGCTGGGTTTTATTCTCTTCTTTCCCCCAAGCGAGTATTCCTAAGAGACAAAAGGTTTCACCAGTGACTAGAATTACCCTGTTTCCCCAAAAATAAGGCATCCCCCCGAAAATAAGGCACCCCGAAGATGCAGTACTATAACTCTGAACAGGGGGGATCAGAGGGGGCAATCAAAATGACACAAGAGGATTAGAAGGAGTTACTAAAATGGTAATCCCCCCCGAGTCTCTTGTGCCATTTTGATTCCCCCTCTGATCCCCCTTGTGTTATTTTAAGTGATCCCGCCACCCTGATACCCCCAGTGCTGTATTCTTCTTCATAAAAAAAATAAGACATCCCCTGAAAATAAGACATAGGGCATCTTTGGGAGCATAAATTAACATAAGACATGGTCATATTTTCGGGGAAACAAAGTAGAAGAAATCTCCCACTGTGGATATTTGTCCCAGTGATCGAAGTTAACTTCCTGTTGTAACACAACAGAGACAGAAATTACTTCTGATGTCTACCTTCCTATGTGTCCGCAGCCATGCACATCTAAATCCAGTGATGCTAGAGTGGCGGAGGGTCACCAGATTCAGATCCGGATTGGTGGAGGGAGCAAGACCAGAACAGTCTCGCTCCTCAATCTTGCAGCCTGGAGGACCAGACACCTCAGGCATGGTGGCTCGGGATAGAGCGGGCAGGAAAGGTAAGGATTTATTTTTATTTTTAGAGGTCAATGTCCCTGGACGACGACCTGATGTGGGTGAGTACATGTTTATGTTTTTTTTTTTTTGAGTTCACATACACTTCAAGTAGATCAACCAGCAGTAACCCCACAAAGCCTGCACTCACCCATGTAGATGTAGGCACTGTGAAAAAACTCATAGTGAAGGATCTGACCTCTCTCTAATGTAAAACTCATAGTGAAGGATCTGACCTCTCTCTAATGTAAAACTCATAAGCTGGGAACACACGGCTCGATATAGGAGCAGTTTGGGGTTCCTGGCAGCAGTGCAATGACATCATCCCGCTGCTGCCCGACATCGAAGAAGCTGGAGGCGCAACACTGCTGTCATCCAGCTCCAATGATCTGTGGTCCCCATGTAAAGGAATGGACATCGACCGTGGTTTACGGTCATGTCCGATATCCCTGTTTTCGAGCTGGATTGATTGGTCCCTCTGGAAAACAGGGATGTCCACATATGATATGGGCCAGATAGATGGCCGTGAGCGATCTAGCCCATATCTATGCGTGTGTTACCTGCTATAGTCAAGGATCTGACATCCCTCTAATGAATCCTTTCTACTGGAAAAACCGTCTACGAATTTGCAGTAATATGTGAGGATAGTGAGGATGTATGATGGTCTTAAATGTATTGTTTGTAAACAAAGAAATAATATTGGCAAGTTACAGTTCAGATGAGCGGTAAATTATTTACTTCTCTCAACCCAATAATCTACGCTCTATACCCATCCCTTGTAGCCGTATTGTCTCCATTTACATGTGATCTTACCTGGTGCTCAATGTGTGTTAAAGGGGATAGGAGTGAACAGCGCCTCCCTGTAACACATGGCAGCTCACAGACCCTGTATTTGGCGTCTGCAGTAGTTTTCTATTTTTAAGACAAAGAATATTTTCTGCAGATACTTGTCAGATCTGCCAGCCTCCTGTCATACCCTGTAAGCATTGTTGGCCTTCCCCGCTCATCACGGTGTAAGGTTTCCATACAACTTTCCCTTGACATCCTCTGTCTACTCAAGACAACAAAAACACTGTATAAAACCAGAAAGGCGAGGAGAAATTTATATAGGGACCCAACAGTTCTCAAATCCAGACGTTTATAATGGTCTATCTATAACTGGGGACATGGATGACATTATCTTCAGTATATTCAGCAAGGGCCAATCAGCTTACACTTAACTTTGCGTCCTGTTGTGGCCATTTTACTTCCTACTCCAGAGAAGCAACAGGAAGTGAGAGGAGATCTTTAGTGAAAGGAATTCCAATTAACATTCCTGAGTTGTCACAGCAACATAATCCATATTGATGGGGTTCCTTTCTCTTGGTTGAGGAAAGTTGGGTCATTTTTATTAACTTTCTGTCAGGAAAACTCCTCTACTGAGGCAATGACAGCACAGCACAGGGTCCAATATGGTGAAAGTGACAGCCATGTCCAGTGACAAGTCTACAAACCCAGGTAATATCCCCGGAAACCAAAAGGTAGGTGACAACATTGTAGATATGGTGTGACTTGAGTGGCGGGGGTGTTGTCACCGGCCGCGCAGGTAGGGTTACCACCCAAGCACGTACATACCACATAACACAGAGTTGACCATAACATGTCACTTCAGAGGCCAGGGCGCCTTACCTGAGTCAGGGAACAGCCCGACACGACACGGTCGTGGCCCTCAAGCGACGTCAAACCAACACTCGCTCCCCCGACTTCTTCCGCCCCGGTGAAGACGGCAGCGCCCGGTGTGAGGAGGAAGCGACAGCCAAAAAGGGGCTGAGAACTGCGCAGGCGTACACGACGGAGCCGAGAGGAGTGTACGGAAGCAATAAAGTTTTAGTTGAGAAAAGCAGGAAACCCTGACGCGTGCGCAGTGCCGCCTAGTGTCACGTGCTTACGCGGAAGTTTTCTCCTGCTTGTCAATAAAGTTTCTGATGTACAAAAAAATGAACACATCCAATACATAAACAAACAATGACTTGAAATATTGGAATGTGAAAAATTAGAGATGTATAAATATGCCTGCTGGGTGCTCACTGCTCTCACCACACTCACTTTATTGTTATATACAGTAACCAGGGAACAAAATGGCACGGAAATGTATTTAAAGTGAATCTAAAGCTCATACTAGGAGCAGTAACAATATAAAGGGTTAATCCTACGTTTCAGGAACTAAATATGTGTAAGTAAAATGCAATTCTTATGACTCATGTCGAGGTTTCCTCTTAAATCAGATGTTTTATGAGTCATTTTATAAATGCTAAGGGTCCCCATACATTATAGATTTCTCTGTCAGATTTCCTTTAGTTCTCCTTTTGTTTTACCAAAACCATGTAATATGAGGGACTTTCTAAACAATCAAGTCTATCTGTGTTCAATCGCAGAGGACCCGGCACTACATAGTTGTTGGTAGATCTAAAGGATATCTGACAAAGAGATCTAAAGGTGTATGGCCAGCTTTAGGGTGATGGCTGGGATGATGTCTGCTATAATTTTAAAGGACCAGATTGAGGGCACTGGTAGTAGGAGGAGGCAGAGGGGAGCAAGAGTGATCAGGTAATTAAAAACTTTTTTTTTATCCCGTTAGGCTACGTTTCCATGGTGTCTGCATGCCTTGATGGGAATGTCAGCGCATCCCATACATATGCAAGACTTCCCACTATGGCGTTCAGTCACGCATAAGTTTGGAATGTGCTGGCATCCTTGTGAAGGCATGCGATTAGCGCAGGGGATATTGGCGCATCCCTAAACGCAGTGGAAACACAGCCTAAGGCAAGTTATCAAGCATTTACCATTTAAGCATTTTCAAATAGCTTTAAATGCTCTGTACCTTTAAAGTTTTGATGGGTACCCAGATAAATAAAAGCTATCCAGAAAATTCTAGTTCTAGACAAACAAAATCCACTAAAAGTTTTACCAACGGAAGACTAACTATTACTTTTTGTTCTTAAGGGTTATTTAAATCTTATGTATAAATCAAATATTCCAATTTGCAACCATTACTTAATAGATAAAGGATTTTTATTCTACAAAAAAAATAAACAACAAAAAACATCCTTTCCTCCTTTTCTTACTTTTAGTCAATGTTCCCTATTTTGTCATCCTCTGCTGCAGCAAACTTCCTGCATTGGGGAGCCCTCTTGTCTAGACAAAGGTTTCAGCCCTAAAGCCCCCCATACACCTTTAGATTCCTCCATACAATTTCCATCAGACCTACCAACAACTATGTAGTATAGTGACCTCCCTGATAGAATACATAGTGATTAGAAGGTGTAGAAAGGTCCTCATATTACATGGTTTTGGTAGAAGAAAAGTTGGTTGTACAGAAATTGCATGGTAATTGTATGGGGGGCTTAAAGTACATGTCTCAAGAGTACTTGTGCAAGCTCAATAGAGTCAGAAAAGCTATGGTAGCCACCACAAAACATGAAGTGCCTGGTACACATATTAAGGCTGCTTTATAAACAAAAACAAATTTAGTAAGTGCAAGGTTCACATTTAAGCAATGTAAAAACTGTATGTTATATTTAATAACCCTTTAAATGCATTCCTTCTTACATTTCATCTAATGGCAAAAAGAAGAGTAAATTTCCTAAATGTGTACACAGAAAGTAATAATAATCCTAAAAGGATGTCTAACCATTCCCATGTTTATCCCTAACATTTTACCTAAAAAAAACGTAATTTTCATTGACCATTGATCATTGACGTTATGGCCCCATGGCTGTTCTTTCACTGAAGACCACCCGCTTATGACAAGAGCCCCCAAGAACAAGAGAAGACTGCAAATCATGTGATTGATTTGATGACATCAGAAAAAAGTAAGTACTAACAAAACAAAAGATATCCTTAGGGGAAGACATTTGGGTGGAGGGTGCCTTATGTTGGGCTTAGTAAATACCTCTCACTTTCATAGTCTGTGATCCCCTGATGCTAATGTGCAGGGGTACACATAGGGGTACTCTGGTACTCAAAAGCTATGCGTACCTGGATTATTGTTACAATGCTCATATGCTCATATACCAACTTGGAGGCACAGCTAAAATGATAAATGCTAAACTGGGCGGCCGCAGCTAAATGTTACATGTATACAGTTTATGTCAACTGTATTACTGC
>CM070042.1:46210490-46220786 GCA_036250615.1 Ptychadena robeensis | reverse complement strand
TCGGTCAGGGAGTGCAATTGAACCCCATGTTCTAAATGAACCCATATTCCTCTATTCCTCTCCTGTTTACGTTCATGTGTATGTTATTATTGTTGCCTTTATTTTTGGTATGTTGCATTTTATCCTGTTGTTGTTAAAAAAAAAAAAAAGAAAACAAATATACAAACAAGTACACCAGAGCCGATGATAGATATGTAAAGCGCACATGCAAGCATAAGAACACAAGGGTGGGAGCGCACGCCAAGTCTATCATTTAGCCGTATGAAATGAACATTTCTATGGTAATTACAGTGGAACATTGTGTCACTGCCTTGATTTGTGGTAGGACGGTCTGTGTTCTCGGTTCTGTTCCAGCACAGGATTGATGTCTATTAATGACATGATTCTAATTTCAAACTCTTTGATTAGTATGTGACCGCGTGCCCAGCAACATCACACGTACCAGCGTTAACTCGGGCCAGATATTTGGTCTATAGATGGAATCTAAATTATCTAGAACTCTTATTTAATGGTTCTGTATATAGAATATATAGAACATATATATCATTGAAGTTATCATTAATACCTGTTTGGGATCATTTCTCATTATTCTGTGTAAAGGCCCCCCATAGACAGGCAGACTCCTCCATACAAATTCTGTACAATCAACCTTTCTTCTACCAAAACCATGTAATATGAGGACCTTTCTACACCTTCCAATCACTATGTATTCTATCAGGGAGGACCCGGCACTACACAGTTGTTGGTAGATCTAATGGAGATTGTATGGATCGATCTTAAGGTGTCTGGGGGGCTTAAGCTGGTTTGAGTGTGCATGAAGCTTAGTGGCTTATGAGTCCTACAGATTTTCAGTGATTTTTAAGATAATCTCAGCCCAGTACCAATATTGTTATATAGCATAGGTGCCAAACTCTGGGGGCCAAATTTGACCCGTTGAGCAAATCTTTGTGGCACATGGCAGATTTGCTTCTCTGCAGCCCCTCTACCAACTGTTAATCACTTCATCCTCCCACTCTGGTAGTAGAGAACTGCGTTCTGGCTGCTCAGCAGTGTGATCCAGTGATGTCACAGTGAGCACCCGCTGCCTATAGTATTCTTGGATCTGTAGTTCTCTAGTTGTAGGACAGAGGCATGGTGAGTGCTCCTGGTAGGGGGGCTACAGGGAAGGCACAGCTGGCGCACATGAACTACGCACAGGGGTGGGGAGGGCACATAAACTGTAAACACAAGGTTGAGGGCATACATTAGCTACACATGCTGTACAGACAGGGATGGGGGCACACATGAACTTCACACTCTGTATACACTATACAGTTTATATGTAGTCCATGTGTGCCCCCATCCCTGTCTGTGCAGCATGTGTGTAGTTAATAGGTTTTAAATTCTGGCCTATGGGCCAAAAGTGTACTGCGGTGTAATTATATTTTTAAATATCACAGTTGGTCCGCGACCTTATCAGAATTTTCGAATTTTGCCGGTGTTCTGAGATGTTTTCAGGGTTAATCTTCTGATTTTTGGGTGTCAAGGTTAGGGGATGGGGGGGGGGGGGGGGGTTAGGGGGTTCCGAGGGTTAAGGTTAGGGGAATGGAGAGGTTAGATTCAGTTTAACCCCACAAACCCCTAAACTTCACCCCGATCTACAAAACTCACCCCTACTATCAAGCACTGCTCTCCCTAACCTTGGCCCCTGAAAATCCCAAAACTAGGGCTATCTGCACATGCACAGTTGTAGGGTAGGACAATTTAAGTTTGCCACATTTGTGATCTAGTGTACTACCAGCCACTGGATTTTTTCGTCACCCTCTGTTGTGTCTATGAATGATGGTTAGTAACCTTGAAAGGTAATATAAAGATGGATGAATTAGTAGTGTACTAAATAAATAACTTTCGTTTCAACGAACAGGAAGTGATGAGAATGCTTAAGAGCAATTTTATGTTTGTTAAATTTGCAGCACTTCCTTCTCTAGTTTAAAAAGTCACTCTTGGACAACCTCCCTAATGTGTTAAACAGAATAAAGTTTGAAGCTCAAATGAATCGATAAACTGAAAATGTAGAAAATCAAAAAATAATAAAGTCCTTACAGTAAATGCCTCAGTAATTAGTAAGCCAGTTTTAATATATTAACAATTAATGTTCGAATGCTCTAACAATGGCTTTCTTCTCGCCACTCTTCCATAAAGGCCAACTTTGTGCAGTGCACGACTAATAGTTGTCCTATGAACAAATTCCCCCACCTCCGTGGGATGTTCAAGGCTTTGGAAATCTTTTTGTAGCCTATGCCTGCTTTACATTTCTCAATAACTTTATCCCTGACATGTCTGGTGTGTTCTTTGGACTTCATGGTGTTGTTGCTCCCAATATTCACTTAGACAACCTCTAAGGCAGTCACAGAGCAGCTGTATTTGTACTGACATTAGGTTACACACAGGTGCACTCTATTTAGTCATTAACACTCATCAAAGCACCAAAGGGGGCTGAATAATTACGCTGCAAAAAATGTTCGGAATCATGTATGATTTTCCTTCCACTTCTCACATGTACACCACTTTGTATTGGTCTTTCACCTGGAATTCCAATAAAACCGATTCATGTTTGTGGCTGTAATGTGACAAAATGTGCAAGCCACTGTACATTTTTTTTTCTCCCAAAGATGCCCTACGTCTTATTTTCGGGGGATGTCTCCCGTTATTTCTCCATGAAGAAGAATACGGGACCTGGGGGGGGGGGTCACTTAAAATAACACAGGGGGATCAGAGGGGGAAATCAAAATGGCACAGGAGACTCAGAGGGGGGATTACCATTGAAGTAACCCCTTCTGATCCTCCTGTGGCATTTGATTGCCACCTCTGATCCGCTCTGTGCAGAGTTACAGTACCGTATTTTTTGGGGGATGTCTTATATTTCAGAGTGAGTAAGGGTGCCTTATTTTTGGGTAACCAGGATTTGTCAAAATATAAATAATTGTAACTTTTTTTGAGGCTTTATTGTTCGGATTGGCCGGCATGTCTGTATTTCCCCCATACATAAATGTTGCATTTAGTCCCGGTCGCAGTGTTTTGTGTAACGTAAGTTAGAACCTGTTTGAGAGCGGACAGAACTCCTCTCCTCCCCTGCACGGGGTGTGATCAGGTGAGCTGACATCACGAAAGCTGGGTTACGGCCACATGACGGCAGACAGTTTCACTCATCGGCAGCTTTATGAGGAGGGAGAATCAAGTTTTCCCTGGCAGCACCTTATAAGGATGAAACTATAAAGGTTAGGAACTTCTTTTTTTTCTTTGAACACCTAAAATATTTTGTTTTAAAGTGACACTTCATGATTAGGATGGTATGGTGGCACCTTGGAAAGTGTTTGATGTTGAGGTGTGTTTTTTCTATTCGTCATGCTTTCTTACTCACTTTTCAAGTTACATGTGAAACTTGACGAACTTCTTTCTGGACAGAAAATGTGTCCCAGGGAGTGAGGAGGTGTCTCCACTGTTTACCGAGCCCCATTAATCTCCGTAATCTAATACAATGTGCAATTTACGAATGCGATACCTGCTCTTTACCTGTAAGGTTCTCCCTTGTGTAGAGACGGAAATGCCCTGAGCTTGCTGCTGGGTGTCAATATCTTGTATATGACGTCAGCAGCCCCAGCAGACTCGGAGCTGTCACTCAAGTGACTATAATGACCCCAGGTAGTTATATAGAGAGTAATGTAGGAAGGTGGGGGAGCTGGGACAACACAAACTAATTAGGTCCTCCCAGAGCAAATGATGTGTGTGGCCTGCAAGAGGGGCGGCTGTGCTAGGAAACCCACAAAGTTTTCTAGAAAGTACAAATAAATGAAAGGAAACATAAAAATGCAATTTTTTATAAAATGTGTTCAAATAAAAATACTTAGTTTTTCCTCATTATATACTAAATCTAACCCCCTTCTGCTGTGCAATAGTTACAGAGATCAGTCCTGCTGTTGAATTTCCAGTGCTGGGTCTCTTCTCCCTTTCTTTTATAGTACAAGACTTTGGATTATAAACCCAAAATCCTAGGTGTCAACTTTGGCGCTCCTACATCAGTTATATTGTCAATGTTAATCGGGGAAACCAGGTCTACATATGTCCGCTGCACCCAGGGGCAGGAGGCGGGGTGGATGCTGTCGGGTTTTGATGCTTGTCGGGATCTGGTCCACCACCTGCTGAGATATGTTGACGGGGGAGGGTCTGGATCGATGTTATGTGGGGCCCTTAAGGGATGCCGAGGGCCGCACTTGTGGCCCTCCATATCAACTCACTGCCCTAACAGATGCACTCACCGTCACCACCATCATCCCACTATGGGCACTATGAGTCCTGGCTGCACAGCGGTGTGTTCCAGTTACGTCACAGTGAGCACCCCCTGCCTGGAGTATGCTGGGATCGGCAGTTCTCTACTCCCAGAATTGGAGGACAGAGGTGCGGTGAGTGCATCTGGAAGGGGGTCTGCAGACAAGGCAGAACTGGGAAGAGGGGTACCAGTGTTGCTCTGAAGGAAGGCAAAGTGCAAGAACTGTGTACACAGGGATGGGGGCATATGTGGACTGAAACTACTGAAACGAAAAGGTCAGCTTTACATTGGGGTAATTTGCATCTTTAAGAATATGTTGGACAATGGCAGTTAGATAATCTGTAATGCCCCCCACACACTTTTCATCATCTGTGCACATTATCCTTTAGATCTATAAAACAAATTGTAGTGAAGGGGCCTCCCTGATAAGAGAGAAATGATATTCCATAGTTTTCGTAAAGCTGATTGTACACAAATTGTAAAGTCAGACTGTAACTTGTGTGGGCACCTGTAGTGATCCACTTTAAGAATTGGTTCTAAACTTGTATATCTCTTAATATTCCCCGCTTTCCCTAGTACTGTGGTTCCCAATCTGGGGGGCGGGCTCCCCTGAGGGGGCGCAAAGGTATCCCAGGGGGGGCACTGGTCCTCATTCTTAACCTGTGCTTGAATAGGGAGGAGGGGCTCTATAATGTTCCTAAATAGAAAAGGGGGGCTCTGCAAGGAAAGTTTAGGAACCACTGCTCTAGTGTCAGTGCAGCAAAGATCTCTCTGGTTTAAAATAGCCGTAATATGACCCGGCCACCAACAGTCCTGTCCCCTGTTGTGGGTTGTTTTGCAGTTATCTACAAAGATAGCAGATTGTACACTTGCGAAAAAATCAATGTCCTTGTCGTCCCCGACTTGTACCTGTGAAGACAGGGCATTCAGTGTAAAGGTGAACGTGTTGCATACTGGCAGATCAGCATTGCAGCACAGCACTGGAATAGCAGGTGGAGGGGTGGAGATATTCACCAGGAAGGACGTTTGACTTTCTTATCCTTTTATCAGAGCATAAAGTATATAAATAATACTTTCCTGCCTTAAAGTCACCATACACATTGCACAATTATTGTACAATTAGATTGTTTAACCAAAATTTTCGACACTACCCATGTACTCTGCACATGCGAGGAGGAGGTAGATCTAAAGGAAATTGTCCAGGGAGATTGAAATGTGTATGGTGAGCTGATGTAAGGCTGGCCATACACAGGTCGATTCCCGTGCAATTGATGAACCCTCAAACGCAGCGTGATGATGTTACCACTCTGCACTTGAGCTCCTCACGTTCAATCGATGAACACTTGAGTGCAGCGTAGTGACGTGAACACGCTGCGCTTGAGCGGGTCATCAATTGAACATATATTGACTTGTGTATTGGTGGCTTTACATCCAGCAGCTCTGAAGCGTGGTGGGAAGTTAGGAGGGAAAGTAACACCCCCTCCCGTCTAACTTTTGAGGGATTGGGCATTACTCTCCCTCCTAACTTCCCATCCGCATATCGTTTGCACCAATGGGGTGAAAAAATAGGTGTGTATGATACTTACCTGACCATGAGGGAAGGGATGTCGTGGTGTGTTTCGGGCATTTTGAGTCTGGAAGTGACACTCCGCAATGATACGTCCACGTTCCAAATAAGGAAGTGACACCGCAACCCTCACTTTCCAGGGTACCAGATCTAAAACAATTGAGGACCACTGGGTTAGATGCTGCTTATTAATTGTCTTTGATGATAGGATGTGCCTGGTGCACATATTGTGGTTGCTATTTAAGCAAGAAAGTGTCAAAGAACACATGAAAGCAATACATGATGTATACATGTACATGATTTTAACTTTTTTGCATGAGGGTTTAATAATCCTTTAAGAGGGATCATAAATGGGGGAAAATTTCAGGACAGTGGACTTCCCAACAAAGGTCACACCATGCCTGTAGTTTCCCGTGATCAGTACAGCGGGAGATTGCTGCAGTGGGGACAAGCCCTATTAGCTGAGTGAGTTGATGCTATTTTGAAACCATGAGTTGTGGTTATATTACTGTACATTACTGTATTATTGCACTATAAGACGCACTTTCCTCCCAAAAAATCAGGTGCCAATGTAGTGCTAGTGCTCGAATGCCCTTTGACAAATAGTAATGCATCTGCTATCCGCCAAACCAAGCACTGAGCTTAGCCCTGGATGGCGGAGAAGCTGTTGGAGGCTGGTAATGTACCCTGTTCGATCTACATTACTTTGGATGGGGACCAAAGGAAGTATTGTCCAGGAATGTGTATGTGTATGACAGTCAGGCTCCCAGGTTACATACACACAGCAGCAGTAGCAGAGGAGTTTCCCACCCGCAGGCGGATCTTCCCTCTGCCATGCGTATGACAGTCTGGCTCCCAGGTTACATACACAAAAGCTTATCATAAGATACAAACAATTTGTTTGTCTGGTAGCCTGTACCAGGGCTGTGGAGTCGGAGACATTTTTGGGTCCCTGGAGTCGGATTCGGCAAAAAATGAACCTAAAACGACTCCTAATTAATTTAAATGGGGATAAAAAATGTTTTACTTCAAATGTCACGATTAACAAACAGTCATAAGGAACGACGTCTCTGCTATAGGAATAAATACATGCAGTGCGTAACATTACAGCACCCACTGTGACCCTAGCCTAAAGGCCCCCACACACGCACCGAGTGGGGGCCGACAGACCAGCTCAGATGAGCTCTAGACTGCAGCGCGATGACGTTATCACTCTGCTCTCCAGAGCTGACAGCAAGACGCCGGTCTTCATTGAGACTAACAGCATCGGCCAGAGATTATCGGACATGTCCGTTCTCTGGCCGGCCGAGCTGTGGGGCGACAGCGATCGGCCACCGCTCGGTGCGTGTATGGAACCCTAACTCTTGCTGATAATGAAGTAAATGTTTTTTTGCAGGACTAGAGGCGCTTGTATAAGGGAAGGGAATGGATCGCCAATAGTTCAAGACTGAAGCTGTAAAACATTTGAAAAACCACTGTAATTCAGCTGAGGCAACAAATACTTACATTGTTAGCTTCAACTTTACACATGGCTCAGATTCCAGGGAAATCATGAATCATGTTTGAAGTGCCCCTTCGTTCTGCCTCTTCTTGGAGCCTTCCACTGCCCTATCTTCAGCAGAAGATCAGAACACTAAAGCTTGGCACACACGGGTATATGTGTAAAAAGATTTGAGTACAATCAATCAACTTGCGCGCTCACGGTGCTTGATTGTACTCTAATCTGTTTACAAAGCTACCTGTGTGTGCCTTCCTTCGAGCCGGCTCTATTGATCCTGCTCGAAGGAAGGCACACACTGGTACCCTCGATTGAATGGGGTTCCAACATGTTGGAAAAACCCTGTTCAATCTCCAATACTTTGCATGGAGACATGAGTCTTCATGGAAAGTATTGTAACAGCTGCGGCTGCTGCCTTCTGCTCAGCCATCGGCTGTCAGTGTGAAGGGGCGGAGCCAGCACTCCTCACTCGGAAGCTGTGTGAGTGAGGCAGCTTCTCCCCAGCTTGTGGCGTGTTGTAAATCACACACTGCAAGCTGGGGAGAACGGGTCCCCATTGTAAATCGATGTGCCCATGTGGTGCTTATTGATTTGTTGGTTTCCTAGCCAGTAGTTCTGTGGTTAATGTATGTTGCCTTCCTTTACTTTAATGGATGGATAAAATACATTAGCATATTACATACAGAGGAGTCGGAAGAATCAGAAACTGAGGAGTCGGGTAATTTATCGACCGACTCCACAGCCCTGGTCTGTACGTCCGTTCATACAATGCAGGGCTTGTTCATACCTCTTGGAATATGAATAAATGGTGGTTTTGCTTGTTTGGGTCCTAGACTATAGAGCGGTTGCGGTAATTCTGTGCTCAGGAAGGACAGAAATGGATATCCTCTTCAGGCAGGTCTGTACTGTATACTAAGGATGTGAGCTGGCAGCGGGGTGATCACTCAGGTATTCACATGTACTTTTCTTCGTACATCGCAGGAAGCTCGGAACTATTGCTTCTGTTTGTGGTTGTGACTACTAATCAGCAGTGAGTACCGGGGGAAATACTGCATCGGGTTCTCACTTGTCTTAGTAATATCTTGAGTATTAAGTGGCTCGGCAATCCCTTTATAAGGGGCAAATGAAAATGGCTTTCAATATACACAAATTTTATACTGTATTTTCTGGCGTATAAGACTACTTTTAAACCCAGGAAAATCCTCTAAAAAGTCGGGGGTCGTCTTATATGCTGAGTGCAGAAACTTCTGAGCCAGAGGAGTCTGCCTGTCAGACATTGGAAGCGCCCCCTTATCCCCCTCTCTCTCTCCCTCCTCGATGTGTTAGATGAAGCCGACGTGCTCACTAAAGGCTGTGGCTCCAGTGGCTGAAACTGGTATTGCAGCTCAAACACATTAAAACACCTTCACTGTATCATGTGACATGATATCAGTTACATTTTTGATTGCCAAAATTATTTTATTTTAAATTAAATGTATATAATTTATGTCACTTGGATAACCGCAGGTAAACATTGATATGAGAGGTTGCAGTTAGGGATGTGAAATTAGGAATGTAAATTACTGAAAAAAAATTTGACTTTTAAGGTTGTTGGAGGTCTGGGAATTGAAAGTCCGAGTAGACATATGTAAGGCCATGGGTACACTGCGGTTTCCCTGAGCTGGGCAAAAAAATTACACATGCCGGCACATTTGCCAGTGGATTTCCTGTGACTTGCCGGCAGATTGCCCGTGTCATAAGAATTAAAATGACTATATTGAAAGCAAATCTGATTTTTTTATTTTTATTTTTTTTTTTATTTGGCGTGCGTTGGAAGGGGTGGTCTTATATCCCGAACTCTATATTTTAACTGGAAAAGTTGGGGGTCGTCTTATACACCCAGTCGTCTTATATGCCGGAAAATATGGTAATTAGCTTGGTTGCTGCTTTATAGATCACCACATAGGGTTTCAACCTTTTTATAGTTGAGAATGCTGCTTCTCTTGAAACTGATGAAGATTGAAATTGAGCCAATCAAACAGCAGCTTTTGTTTGGATCATTTCCAGTTTGCAGGTTAATAGTGAAATTTTGCCATCTCGTTGATCATCACTAACCAATACTTTTGGAGATCTCTCTATTAACTTTTTATTTCAGTGAAGCTGTTACTGCAGAGTTAGGCTATGTTTATATGGCGTTTAGGGCTGCGCTCGTTAATCGCATGCCGTAAAGGGGACGTCGGTGCATTCCTATACATATGCATGACTCCACTATGTTTTTAAACAAAGCATGCAAATAAGCGATAAGGTGCGTTTTGGATGCATTTTTTTTTTTTGTTACATACAGTTTTTTTCCCCTGCCCATATGTCTTAAAAATGGGTCAGAATCACTAGGGACACTTTGGACACGAGTTTTAGACGCACCCACACATTCTTTATGGACACGTCTACTGGCTAGCGTCGCCTAAAACTTGTTAAGTAGAGTTTTTAAACTGGGCTTGGGTATAGTGATTCTAATGCGTGCTGACAAAGGCCGGGTCTACACTATCGCACAGTGGGGACACCCTTGGCATTCCCCTATGGGAAATGATGTGCCAGTCTATACTGGCGCATCACAACGTGGCAGGGAACGTAATGTGACGTGAACAGAAAATATATCGGCGAGTGAAAATTAATGGGTCGACATGGTGAATACCATGCCCTGAACTGACCCAATCGGCACTGAAATAGCGGGAAAAACAGCAAGCGGACGCCATGGACATGTCGCATGATGTGCCAATACCGCCACCCACGGTTTAAGTGTAAACCCAGACATAAAGACACAGTGGAGCCAAGTCTCCACTGGGCGCCATGGACTCACCAGTGTTGTGCATCCATGGAGCCCAATGGGGTGCATTAACCTCCCTGGCGGTTCACTGAGGTGCAGATTTCTGTACCAAAAGTGATACA
>CM070042.1:46185501-46196728 GCA_036250615.1 Ptychadena robeensis | reverse complement strand
GTAGTGCCGGGTCCTCCCTGATAGAATACATAGTGATTGGAAGGATAAGAAAGATCCTCAAATTACATGGTTTTGGTAGAAGAAAAGTTGATTGCACAGAAATTGTATAGTAAGATTGTAAGGTGTATGGGGGGCTTAACGTCCTGGGCATTGCACACGTTATGCTTTTTCATCCGTCTATTCATTTAAAAATACCTGAGAATTGTAAGATAATTCCAAAAGCGTGTATTCACCCCAGGACAGGAGTGAGGACCATAAGCCAAGTGTAAGCTTTAATACATGCACTGAGTATGCTACGGTATAATATGTGATGGAAAGGCTGAGGGGATCACAAGATGTCACAGCTTGGTGTCTGCAGATGTAGAGAATTCTTTACAGTTTGTACACATTTGTAGTTCCTTTGTGAAACTTTATGACGCAGCTGCTCAGTGGCGTAAAATATTGGTAAACACAGTTCAAGGTTCTGCCTTTGTGATGTGTGCCAGGTAATATGCCAGTGAGTCAATCGCTCCATGAATATGTATGCCAAGCAGGTGGCAGCCGGGTTAATATTTATTTAATTCAGGGCAAGCTTGTTTATGTTTTGATTTTTTTTTCTTCCTTCTTAGTTACAAATGGTTGGGAATTAATTCTGGACGGGGAATTTTCAGAAAGGCAGTGAAATTGAAGCTTTACTCTTTGTATGTTTTTGTTAGGAGTACAAAAAAAATACGCTAAACTACAAAGGCAGTGGTTCCCAAACTTTCCTTGTGCCCCCGTTTTCTATTTAGGGACATTGACCCCCCCCCTCCCTATTCAAACACAGGTTAGGATGAGGGCCAGCACCCCCCTGGAATTCCTTCATCCCCCCCAGTTTGGGAACCGCTGTCCTAAGGGACCAAAAATGTGTCTGACAATATACTATTTGCATGGGAGGAAGACCACACTCTAGACCAGACATGGGCAAATTAAGGTTAGGGCCCGCTAAGGTTTTTATTCCAACCCCTGGTCACCTTGATCTCCTCTTCAAAACTTGGGTGCATTATCTATGCCAGAGGTAGGCAAAGTACGGCCCATGGGACACATTAGTGGGGATAATACCTAGAGGATGATTGTTATGGTCTCCTTCTAGAAGCCACAGTCCACAATAGAATGTTTAAGCATTTTAACCTCCCTGGCAGTATGATTATTCATTTTTGGAAAGTGGTTGGGAAAATGTATGCACCCATTTCTCACCCAGGTGTGGATTAAAAATTCTTGATATGCCCCTTCTGTCAATTTGATTACTAATTGTAGCCCACAAGTCAGAAAGTTTGCCCACCCCTGCTCTAGACCAACTGGATGAAATGCATTTCTGTCTGTCCTTGAAGTGGTTTTGCATGAACCCTGGGTTGATTCATCCAGGAGGAGAGCTTTGCTTCATCTTCCCTTGCCTTGATTTGGGGCATCCCCGATCTTCCACATTCTGTATCATTCCGGCTGACAGACCTCCCAGAGTTTTTCCTTTCTTTTGAAATGTTGTAACTTGCAAGTCTGTGTTTCACCTGAGCAAGTACCTTAAGGGGGCAAAACACGTATCGCCCCAGAATGATACGTAGTGAAATATACTGAAGTATATGGAATATATATAAGCGCCTGTGACAACATATGCAGACATGTTTTGTCTTTTACATGAATCCCATATTTTATCCATCCACCAAAAATGTAAATGTGCATATATTGTTTTTAAAGCACATGTAGATTGTTAATATGCACCAGCCAGGTAAGATGCTAAGCTAAACTCAATTTTCTTGGTTTCATGTGTCATTTTTATAAAATGTATTGTCTCCATGGCGTCTGCCCGGAAACGTGGAACAGCCAGGATTAAGTTATGGTCCCCATACACCTTTTAGATTTCTCTGTCAGATTCTCCTTTTTGTTTTACCAAAACCATGTAATATGGGGGACTTTCTAAACCATCAAGTCTACCTGTGTTCAATCACAGAGGACCCGGCACTACATAGTTGTTGGTAGATCTAAAGATGTATGGCCAGCTTCACTGGTGCCCCACAATTGTATTTTTTATGGGCTTCTCTTGTATTTACGTTGTGCGCCCAAGCCCAAGACTAGTATTTGTATATATGTTTTTATCATAGCTAAAGCCCCCCCATACTCCTTTAGATCACACCATACAATTTCCATTAGAGCTACCAACAACTATGTAGTGCTGGGTCCTCCCTGATAGAATACATAGTGATTGGAAGGTATATATCACTGCTATGTAGTGCCGGGTCCCCCCTGATAGATTACATAGTGATTGGAAGGTATATATCACTGCTATGTAGTGCCAGGTCCTCCCTGATAGAATGCATAGGGATTGGAAGGTATATATCACTGTTATGTAGTGCCAGGTCCTCCCTGATATAATGCATAGTGATTGCGAGGTATATATCACTGCTATGTAGTGCTGGGTCCCCCCCTGATAGAATACATAGTGATTGGAAGGATAAGAAAGGTCCTCATATTACATGGGTTTGGTAGAAGAAAAGAAATTGTACAGAAATTGTATGGTAAGATTGTAAGGTGTATGGGGGGCTTTAGTGACTGACCTGATCATATCAGAACAAAACCTAACATATTAAATGAGCCTGATCACCGAGATGTGATAAATTCTAGAACAGATAATCTTAAATCTGCAGAAAGCTGTTTAGTTATAACTACCATCGGCTACCTGCTTATCATTACCCCCGGGTTGTTAAATAAAAGCTGTTGTCCGTTCTGTGTCAATAAGACCTTTGAAACCAATATGAAATTATAGTATGTATTAATAGCAAAGGTCATTTCTTTAATCGCTTCCTTCCTCTTGTGAAGTAACACCTAACCTTCATCAACACTTTCAGCAACATTTTTGTGCTGAACAGCAGAGCTTAACACAACTCAATGTAGTGCAGCACAACATATGGTAACAAGCACCTCTGCTTCTGCATGGTGCATCTTTAAAAAGTCATCTTACTGGGCATGGTCTGTGTCGAAAAGATTACCTGTCCATTCATGTGAACAGGTATATAGGAGCCACATAACTAAAACAAGTGATCTACCCTTTCATGGAAGATCTGTGCTGTGTGAGAGAACAACCTGAGCGCTGGAGATATGTCATTTATTGGTAAAAAGAATGACTTCACATGTCTCATCTGTTTTTCCTACAGGCACAAGTTTGAAAAGGGGAAATGGATGGTGGTCCCCCAAAACCAGCGGCAGTCAATGGTGTCACCATGAAATCGCAGCTTCAGGTTACAGGTAAGTGTGTCATTCCTCAATTCTACTCTGGAGGTTTTGTCTAAAGTGGTTTCCATTTCTATGGCCAGTTCTTTTCAGGGCTGTGGAGTCGGTGGATAAATTCTACAAATTCGACTCCTCAGTTTCTGATTCTTCTGACTCCTCTTCTGAATATGCTAATGTTTTTATGCATTCCTTGAAGGAAAGGAAGGCAACGTACATGTCATTTAACCACTCTATTGTAGTGTCCAATTAAAGTAAAGGATAAACACAATGAAAACAACATTATCCAAGTGGCTGGATAGTAATAGCAGGCATCAGGAACTTTACCAGTTCAAAAATACAAGCCACATTCTTTGGTAGTTTTAACTTTTACCCATGTATGCTGATGCTCCCAATAATCGGGGGATTGTGGTGGACAGGTAAGTTTCTCTTGAGTTAACGATAGATGAATGGATTAAACTCAGCCCGAGTTAACTTGAGACTAACGCCCAGGTGGTTAATGGCCGCATAAGTGTAACTTGATGGGCACCGGAGTCCACCTGTCCTCCCGGCCTGCATGAGTGGGTTCAAGTTGTGAGCAGTTTTTATGTTCATGGAGACTATAGTTGCTCAACAATAGATGTGAAGATATAAACAATAACAAGGTATGAGGAGTCCTGCTCCATCTTGTCCTTTTGGTATTCTATAGCGACTATAGTTTAGTTCTATAGTTTTGCACTCACTAACTGACCGTTCCTGATGTGGCCCTTTGGGTGTTCTTCAGCGGCCCTCCACTTGAGGCCCCCAAAACTGTTAATGTTTATGGCATAGGAACTCACCTGTCCATCGATCCCCAGCTGACTCGTCTTTGCCTGGTTGCTGATTGGCTTAATGTGCATTACCATACTATAGTGTTACCAAATGCTTGAAATATAATTTAACCCATGTTTTGTTATTTAAATTTATTCTAGCTATGCCTGCTGTAATTTTTTATAAAAAAAATGCTTATACAAGTCAGTATAGATTGAAAATGTTATGTGCGCCCCTTTAGTGATGCCGAGGGCCGCACTTGTGGCCCTCCATATGAACTCAGTTGCCCACCACTGCTCTACACTATTCCTAGTACTCAATCTTTGGGAGACTACCACCCTCCATGACCTTCTCCTACCCCTGTGAGTGTTTTCCTTATAATTTTTGAACAAATCCTTCAAACCAAAATTATAATATATTCAATATGCAGGTTGCACACGTGTACATCTTCTCAAAACCAATAATTTGCAGAAGCACCAGTTAATTTAATGACAGTCTTCAGTACACACCTACCATCAATTAAAGATACTTACTCTAACCCCAAATGAAGTTGAGCAGTCCTAGTAAGATTAATTTTATATTTATTATGTTGTCTGCTACAGCAAATTATTGGTTCAAAATCATTAATATCTGGTTGTTGAAAGGAATTTGTCAGGATCGAAGTGTAAATGGAACATAGTGCAGACATCACAAAGTACCCAGTTTGGATAGATCTACCTAGAAGTCATACATATCATACCCACAATACCCCATGATATCATACCCGCTGAGACTAAACCTAAGTGGCATTTCCACACATACAAGTCATCACAAAGTATAGAAAATATAGAACACTGCATCCGGACATCCCTCCAGATTGATACAAAGATCACAGCAAAACTAGTCATGAAGGCTGCCATGAGACCTACAGCATTACTGAAGGAGCTGCAGGACATTCTAGTAAGTATTGGCAGTGTATGACATGTGAGGGCAAGCTCCTTCTTCATATGTCTGGAGTACTATATGGCATCGCAAGGGGAAAGCTTTACTTTCTAATTAAAACCCTACAGCAGTGGTGGGCAACTGAGTCGATATGGAGGGCCACAAGTGCGGCCCTCTGCATCACAAAAGGGCCACACATAACATTTTCAATCTATACTGACTTGTATACAGCATGCATAGCTGTAAGACATTGTGTTTTACTTTTTAAATAACAAAACATTTTTTTATATAATATATCTGCATATATATATTATCAAAGGTTTTGTGCCTCCATAGAGATCATCAAATCATTTTGTGCCCCTATTCTGAGGTTATGTGCCGCAATATATTATACAATCATCCTCCATTCATTGGTGAAATAGTGGGAGAAAAAGCGCTCACCTGTCTGCCGATCTTCCCCAGACTTGCTCAGGCACTCTCTCGATTGCTGTCAATCAGTGTGCTCTTCCCGGGACATGTCAGTGTGGGATCGGTGGACAGGTGAGTTTGTATGCCCTTTGTATTAACAGTTTGGTTTCAAGGGCCGCAAGTCGAGGACCAAAGGGGGCCGCTAAAGAAGGCCCAAAGGGGCGCATGCGGCCCCTGGCCGCAGGTTGGGCATCTAGGCCCTACAGGATCGGTTCATATGTGCAGAGCAATCTACCAAAAGGATGAGGGGGTAAATGTATTATGGTCTTCAACTCCAAAATTGAACTTTTTTGCCACAAGTTCTGAAGGAACGTTTGATGCTTGAAACAAACACTTTGCCTCATAGAAAAAATGCCATCCCAGCAGCAAACCATGGTGGAAGTTTCATGCTTCCGTTTCTTCAGCTGGAACTGATGTAGCCAAGATGGGAGGAATTATAAGAGTTCTAACTATCACCTTGTCACCTTGGCCCAAAACCTCCCAGGGTCAGATAGAAAGCTGAAGATGAGGATACATTTTACATTTCAACAATGACCCTAAGCATACAAGTACACAAGAAATATATCTATACAATGTAATAGGCTTGTTGCACTTTTGCAAAGAAGATAGGCAAATATTGGCAAGTCAAGATGCGCCATATTGATAGACATCTTCACAAAAAGCCTAAATTCTGTAATTATACAAAAAATGTGCTTCAGCAAACTTTATGATAGTTTAACCTGCCTGGTGGTACAATTAATTATTAAAGTTGTGTTCTATGGCGCTACACGGGCCCACTCTGCCCCCCCCCCCCGCACATTAATCATTGATGCTGGGTATGTTTATGCCTTGGACGTCTATGTCTGTACTTCAATACAGAATTGGTTGGGTATCCCCCATGCCCATGATGTGGAAACATAGCCTTAGGGAGGTGGAACCAGTAAGGACCTGCAGGACAGCGCAGGCAGGCTGGAGCAGGCAGCCAATCTCGGGGGTTACCTATATTGGTAATAAAAATCCACCAGCATATAGCTCTGTGTTTATAAATCTGACCGCATCTGAGGAAGATTAAATCTAAAGGGAAACCTATATGTTCCCACATATTGCTTGTTGCTTCCCTTTGCCATCTTCTCCCAAAACCGGAGCGATCTTTGTTCCTATTAATGAATAGATACATAAGTCGACTATTCCGTATGCCATGGTGCTTCTGTCTACTACACGAAAGTAAGACTGTGTAACCACCTCTAATGAGTAATAGGTTGGTTTCATTTACCAGCTGCTGTTCCACAAGTCTGCAGTTTGTTTTGAGGGAAACCATGCGGTAAGAATCATAAAGTGTGTGAGTACAGATCGCCTATTAATGCAGGGTCACAGCGTGCTGGGTAATTTAATCGTATAAACAAATTTCAGAAAGGGGGAAAGGTGATATGAAGATCACTATCTAGACTGGCACTGGGCACATAGGACATTTTTTTTACGTTAATTAAAGAGGAATTTTATATAAGTGATATGCTTAAAAAACTGGAAAAAAAGCCAGAGAGAGTAAGCCCCCCATACACCTTCCAATCTTACCATACAATTTCTGTACAATCCACTTTTCTTCTACCAAAAATGTAATATGAGGACCTTTCTAAACCTTCCAGTCACTATGTATTCTATCAGGGAGGACCCGGCACTAGTACATAGCAGTGATATATACCTTCCAATCACTATGTATTCTATCAGGGAGGACCTGGCCCTACATAGCAGTGATATACACCTTCCAATCACTATGTATTCTATCAGGGAGGACCCGGAACTACATAGCAGTGATATATACCTTCCAATCACTATGTATTCTATCAGGGAGGACCCGGCACTACATAGCAGTAATATATACCTTCCAATCACTATGTATTCTATCAGGGAGGACCCGGTACTACATAGTTGGTAGATTTAATGGAAATTGTAAAGAGTTCTAAAGAAATTGTTCTAAAGGTGTATGGGGGGGGGAGGGGTTAAGTTCCACCAGACAGACTAGGTGGTGGTAGATTTCTTCCAGCCAATAAATAACGCTTTTACTGAACATTGTGAGAAGCTTGCAGTGTGTTCATATAATAATAAAGACTGACTACGCTCAGTCAGCTTTTCTTATTTGCCACAGTGCTGCGTCATCAGAGAGAGTGAGATGTGAGGAAGCGATTGAGGGACCGTCTTAATTTACTCATTACAGGTGTATTTTTCTTTTGTTTTTCATTTTTGAAGCGCATTGTGCCCTATTATCAACATGTCTGTGCCAAACTGGAAATATGACAACCTGGTGGAAGGTCCTCTAATGCAAAAATGACAACCTGGTAGTAAATCCACCTTAAGTAAAGCAGAGGAGCCTTTAACCTCCTTGGCACAGGATCCCAAGTATAGTTCAGGGTATGTTTGCTTTACAAAACACTTTCTCCGAGCTACTCTCGGGGATATTTGCCTATCCCAGTCTATTCTGAACATTGGATCAGATTGCCGATTGTTCCGGGTCTGATGATGCCTAAGAGGTGGCGGGGGCAGGCAATGCCGGCGAAGTCAGTTTTCTGCTTCACATGCCCAGAGTCATTGATGACAATGTGAAGTGGGAGAAGGTAGGGGGAGGTCTACTTTGATTGCCCGTACTACAGCATTTAAAAAAAACAAAAAAAAAACTGGTATACCACCAGAGCGGTTACAGCTTTGCAAAAGGGAAAGAGGAAAAGTTGGAGCTCAGCTTTGAATCCATTGCTGATTAGAACATCATGGTATTGTTTAAGCCAGTGTTTCTCAGTCTCAGCAAAGCTCATAAAACCTCTGTGGTTTTCTGCAAAACATGGACTGTTGGGGTCCCTGAGGACCGTAGTTGAGAAACACTGGTTTAGGCTATATTCATATTCATATTTTTTTTTCTCACTTAGACCAGATTGTTACACAATATTGATATGATCCGATTGTCCTTTATCTTTATAAAATATCATTTATTCTTTCACACTGTATACCCATTGTTCTTCTTCTCTCTTTTATAGAGCTTTTAGCTTGATTGTTGTCTTTGATGATGCAAAGTTTTTGTATTACTTCCCTCTCTCACACAGTCATATCTGCTAAGTTGAAAGACAACAAAAAGAACTGGTTTGGTCCAAGTCCGTATGTGGAGGTGTCAGTGGATGGACAGTCCAAGAAAACCGAAACCCGGAATAACACTCACAGCCCAAAATGGAAACAGCACCTCACTGTGTAAGTGATCACTCGTAGGTAGGAACGATTATGTACAGTTCAGTCTGGTGACCAGTAACCTTAATGATGAGTGCAAATAGCAAAGTGTGTTTATCATTGTCTTATGAGGAGAAGGCACAGCTTTTGGGATGTGTGTATACTAAAGCTGGCCACACACGGGTAGATACCTGTGCAATCGACCGGCGATCAATCGGACAGTAATCCATCTGCACCATATTGGCACATCAATTACTGTACGATGGGACCCGGTTTCCCCCCCCCCCCCCCCCCCCCCCCCCCCCCCCCCCCCCCCCCCCCCCCCCCCCCCCCCCCGGGTCTCTCCACAGCCTCAGAAGCAGACAGCTGTGTAAAGCACCCAGCCTGCAGCGAGCCCCCTCCTCTTCTGGCAGAGCTGGGTCTGTGCTGGCCACGCCCCGTCCACACACAAAGAAGCTAGCTGAACACACAGCTTGTGTGTGCGGCTAGCTCTCAGCCTGTCCATTACATTGGATGGGGACAGCACTGTCCCTATTCAATGCAATGGATTTCAACCAAGGTTTTCCAACATGTTGGAAACCTGTTTGGTTGAATTTCTTCATACAGGATCCATTGATCCTGCTCGAAGGAACCGTGGATGGCTCAGATGAAGTAACAGATTAGAGGAACATCGGGATCCGTGAGCGTACATGGTGCTCAATGTTTCTCTAATCTGTTACTTCCTTGAGCCGTGTGTGGCTAGCCTTACAGCCATCTATTTTAATCTGATCTCCAGGGAACACTACAAGTCATTGGATGTCTTAAGGCTGCCATACACGTGTCGATGACCATGAGATGGATCAGCCTTCAAGCTCAGCGCAATTATGTCATGGGGTCCTGTGTGTTATTAAGGGCTGGTTTGCATGGGCGTTTTATTAACCACAAGGTAAATGAGCAATTACCTCATGTTGGTTTTTGGCCTTTAACCCCATAGACCTGTCATAGGGGTCTAAACCCCAGCACCTGCATAAGTTTTGCGGTGTTTGTAGAACAGATCGCCCAGTCGTTTCCTGTGCTGTTGCTGACGGACAGCAGCCTGTGTAACGACTGTGTAAATCTAGTCTTGGCACCATACTTTGTTCTCTATACAGATTTTGGATCTTAGTTCATGTATAAAAAGGTTTGTTTTACTTGTGGGAATGAAAGGGAAATATTTGGAGAGAATGTACCCCTTAAAGATTAATATTGTTTTGGTTTCGGCGGTTGAGTTTAGCTCTTTTTTTCAGGGAGATCAACTTTTTGTCAAAGTTCACCATTTTCCTTTGGGCTGAACACATTGGATATCCATATTTCTAAGGTGTCAAAGTAAAGGCTCTGGGGGATCTAAAATATGTTTTAAGCCCCCCATACGCGTTCCGATTTTTCGTACGAATTTTGCCCGACCGACCAATGTGGTCGGGAGATTAATCGATCGGGAGATTAATCGGATTCGGAATTATGTACCCGACCGATCCCGATTTCTCAAAATCAGCCGAAAAATCGGTCGGGACCGCTTCGGACCTGTCCGTAAATTTTTGGTCGATCTGCTGTTAATAAATAGGGTCGGGCTGATGGATCGGTGAATTCCGATTTTTCGTGCCAGCCGACCGACCATAACATTTTAGGTGAAAATCGGGTGACCGGATCGGACGAAAAATCGGTCGGGAGAATAATCGGAACGTGTATGGGGGGGCTTTAGACACATTTAAATACTTAAGCCCCTCACACACGCTTTGATTAAAAAATCAGGTGAAAATCTAAAGCTTAAAGGGCCAAAATCATCCTCCAAATCATTCTAAATCTGGGCATAGACGAGCCGATTCCTGCCCAATTCGACAACCGTTCACCCGTCGTGCGCATTCCTGCCATTGATCGACGGTCAGGTCGACAGGGAATCGGGTGCGCCAACTGGTCATATTGACCACAAATCTGCCCCATGTTGGATTGCACAGTGATCCGACATGATGGTAAATTCAGATCCGATCCCATTGAAGTTGGTGCTCCCTCTGAAGTTGTTGAGTGTGAGGGGGGGGGGGTCAGTTTGCAGCACCACCACCTCTCTGTTTTGTGCAAGCTGTGAGAGTGAGCAGAGGCTGCCAGTTCACTCTCAGTCTGACAGTGAGCTGCCAAGCTGATCAGCTGGGGTCCCTAGATGCTGTCTGCCGATTTTTCGGGTGATTGACCGTGCATGATGATGTGCCATCGATCGGACGAAAAATCAAGTCACAATCTAAACGTGTATGGGGGGGGCTTAAAGTTAGGTTTTCACACACAATGATTTACCAGCCTCAGGATTGGTTCCTTTCCTATTACAAAGTCTTATGTGACTTGCAACTTTCCACCACAGTATTTGATGGGGCGGAGATGGGCATTTAACATTGTAAGTAATTCCAGATTTTAGTTCTATTTCAAGGGGACCAGTACTTTACTCTAAAATCGTCCTGACCTCTTCGTTCGGAATAGTTTCTGTATAATCCCTGCATGCAGTATCATACTAGTATTTCAGATGTGACATGGGGAAGGAGAGAACTGGTTATATTTTCAACTTTGTATTAGGGCTGGACGATATGGCAAGAATTTATATCACAATATATTTCTTAATTTTGGT
>CM070042.1:46153561-46170638 GCA_036250615.1 Ptychadena robeensis | reverse complement strand
CCCCCCCCCCCCCCCACACCTTTTTTTATTATTTGATTGCACCTTTACAAATCATAACACTGTATTAATGTTTTAAAATCAGCAGTTTTGTTTAACTTATTTATTTAGGTTAAATGAATGCCCATTTTAGTTCCTGACACTTTTTACTCATCAGAGCCAATATGCCTCATTAAGGCCCCCATACACCTTACATTCTTACCATACAATTTTTGTACAATCAACTTTTGTTCTACCAAAACCATGTAATATGACGACCTACCTTAAACCTTCCCATTACTATGTATTCTATCAGGGAGGACCCGGCACTACATAGTTGTTGGTAGATCTAATGGAAATTGTACAGAGTGATCTAAATGTGTATGGGGGGCTTTTCCCTTATGTTCTATATTCTCTGCAACACAGTAAAACGTTTAAAGCTTTTTCTTTATATTATTTGTGTGCTGTCAGCTTTACATAACATGATGGGTGTATTTTTTTATGTTTTTTAGCAACTGTATATGCCTCAGCATGTAAAGATCACAGTCAATAGGAAAACTCTGTTTGAGGATTCTTTCCAGCAGGTACGTGATGACACATTTGGCTTTGATTTTCTTTACTTAACTACCTGTTCGCTTTTTCAGTCGGCCAATTTGTAGCTGGCCACTGCAGGCTTCCACCACTTTGTAATAGGAAGCCTTTTTTTTTTTGATTCAACAATAAACTTTATTGGAAAAAAGGCAAGGATAATCATACAGGATGAATAAGAAACATATGATAGTACAACAAAACTGTTCTCCACACACAAAAGCATCACCAACCCCACCGAAATATACAAAGAAAAAACTTTTTTACAGACACAATATACCCACATAACATGGTCAACAATATGGCTAACAAAGTCCGTACAGAAAAAATAAAGGTACAACCACAAACCATTCTCCCGGTCACTTCCACCCGCAAATACCCACATACCCTCCCTCAGACACAAATGCCAGTACTGGAGCTTTTAAGTGGAGGAGAGGAATGCCATATCCGTGGAACAGGAATCCGCCTTAGACAACCACGTACCCCAGATCTTATCAAATTTATTCTTGCACCCTCTATTCATGTAAAAACATTTTAGAAGAGGTAGGGCATCATTCTGAGACTTTTTCCAAACTGCCAGTGTGGGGGGAAGGGGGCTATACCACAGACGCGCCACCAGCTTCCTAGCATGGAGCAAAGCCGACTGTACAAATTGAGCTTCAGCTTTTCGGAGTTCCCCCCACACACCCAATATACATTGCTTTGGGTCTAATGCCACTGGAGATCCCATGACATCATGCAGGAATTTGACCACCTGTTCCCAGTAATCCTGTAACACCGGACAGGACCAGAGCATATGGAACAGAGTACCCCTGTGGGTCATACATACGGGACAGTGTGTTGAACAATCAGGTTTGAACCTAGCAATGCGGACTGGTGTTAAGAAGCTTCTGTGTAAAATGTACAGTTGTGTCAAACGGTCCGAGAGCTTCTGGGAGACAAGAGTGGGAGCGTCAAGAGCCTCCTGCCAGTCATCATCTGATAGTCCCCACTCATTCCCTCCAGGAGTTTTAAAGACCCAATAGGAAGCCTTTTTAGATCTCTTAAGGTGGGGTTACACGTGTAAATTTTTCAATCAACTGCCAATGTGATTTTTTTGTTCGATGTCGAACATCATCCGTTCATTTATTAAATGTAACATTGGATTTTTTGTTTGTTTATTGTTGATATAAAATGAAAATACATTTGAAATTCCACCGACCGATACAAATTTACCAACATGTTCGATGACCTTTCCAACGATTTTTTGTCGAAGAGGACGAAAAAAGTCTATCCATCGAACTTATTGGCAATTTCTAGATTTTTGTTTAATCAACCGAAAAATTGTTTATTCTTCGTTGATTGAATGAAAAATCCTACACGTGTAAACCCACCTTTACTCATTCAATGTCTATTGATAGACTAAATAAAAATCAGATCAATTTGAGGTTCATGCAGCAGATTACCCACTGCAAGTACCTCCAGGTGGAATTGGCCGGCCTCCTGGGACTTTAGAGGTGCATTCAAAGGACTCCATTTATTGGGACAAATTCCACTACATTCATTCGTGAAAAAGAAAAGTGCGATATACATACAATAAATTCAACTCTCTAAAACTGGAAACACTGATGCTCATATGTAAAGTTTGTGTTACCATAAAGTTTGTAAACCACAAACTTTTCCCTTATCTTCAACTCATTTTCCCCCACACAGGGGCTACTGGGTGAGAGTCATCCAGAGCTGTTGTGCTTGGCTTCCAGTATAAAGAGAGAGAGGACATGCCATATTGGGGGCAACGGGTCAGGGCTTCTGGGTTGGTTCCATGCAGATTCCCCCTCCATGTGGCCTGCCCTTTCTGTTTCTGGTATGTACCGTTGTTTTCGGACCACAAGACGCACTGAACCATAAGACGCACACAGTTTTTAGGGCAGAAATAACAGAAAAAAAAGATTTAATAAGTTTTTTTTACATTAATTGGGTTAATGCAATGAATTCAATGAATGCAATATTCAATTCAGCCAGTAGGTGTCACTAGCAGCAGTACACTCTCGGCACAACATTCTCCACACTGATCGGAAGAAGAGGGGGGACCATCAGCTGCAGAGTCTCCTACTCTCCTCTGCCAATTTTGTTGTTACTGTGTCCGTGGGAGCTGCCAGTTCATCTATCTTTCTCTTCATTGCCTATGCCAGCAGGGCTCTGAGCTCTGCTGGCATAGGCAATTATACAGTACAGATTGGAGAGCCGCACACCGTCCGGACAGCTCCTACAGCTCCCCGGCTAATCACCGTGCATTCGGACCATAAGACACAGCCACTTTTTGTCCCCAATTTTGGGGTGAAAAAGTGCGCCTTATGGTACAAAAAATTCAGTATATCGCATTTTTTGTGGAATTGTTACAAACTAGATTGAGTCCTTTGAATGTACCTTCAAAGTCCCAGCAGGACCGCCGCCTCCACCTTGAGGTATTTGCAGCTTTGATCGCCCATATACGCATACTGCTAGGGAGGTTAAATGCACTTTTAAAGTGGACAATTCCAGACAGGTTCTCCAACCCTGTCCCACTGTGCTGTGGTTCTTAAATTTTACATGGTTCAGTAAGCAACTATTCTATACATATCAGTCAGGAGCAGCTCACTGAATCAAACGTTATCATGTGTTGGCTTTTAACTGTTTTTAATATATTTTCTTCATATAGATAATGAGTTTTAACCCTCAAGATCTAAGGAGAAGGCTGTGGATTATAATCCCTGGAGAGGAGGGGTTGGATTATGGAGGAGTGGCAAGGTAATATCCTGGCTGTGTATACTTGTACATCATATCTCTTTGCGGCTGCATCTAACACTTGATTTATTCCGCGACAGGGAATGGTTCTTCCTTCTCTCTCATGAGGTTCTGAACCCCATGTACTGCCTGTTTGAGTATGCCGGGAAAGACAACTACTGTCTGCAGATAAACCCTGCCTCCTATATAAACCCTGATCACCTTCGCTACTTCAGGTTTATCGGCAGGTTTATCGCCATGGTGAGTGTATTGCTATATCTTTATATGTATAGTATAATGGTCATGTCATTTTTAGAAGCCCAGCCAATGGGAAGCAGTATTTAAACGGAACTGCACCAGATAAAATACATATATTCCCTCTCCTCCAGGCTTTGTTTCATGGAAAATTCATAGACACCGGGTTCTCATTACCATTTTACAAGCGTATACTGAACAAGCCAGTGGGACTGAACGATTTGGAATCTGTGGATCCAGAGTTTTACAATTCCTTGATCTGGATCAAGTAAGTTGGGACATAGTAAGCAAGTCCTATGTTATCACTTAATTGATTTTTAATAAGTGCATTTCAATGGACTTTATGAGTTTGTGAAAACATTTTTTCTCTAGCAGATGTTGTTTTTGCATAAATTAAGTTCAAAGTCAATTCTAAACTCCTGCAAGAACTAAATCATTAAATAGTGTGGTAATGATCAGGGGTGCACATATCTTTTTCAGTGAGCTCCTCAGATGAGAACCAGGAGAGGGTGTTTGGTACTCACCCCATTTGTAGGGTGGTCTACCTCACGGTCTTCTGCGGCAGCTTCCTGCATGGTAGATTCTGCTGCAGATGGACCTCCATTTTCTTGATTGATCCTCCGATTAGCTGTCTCCATCCACATGTCAACAGCTGGTTTTGGGTCGCATATAACTCTCACAGTACATGTTTGAACCCCCAGATCTCATACCTCAGTAGTGCAACCCTGACATTTTTTGACTGAAGCTGGCCATACACCTTTAGATCTGTCCGATATCCTTTAGATCTGCCAACAACTATGTAGTATAGGGTCCTCTGCGATTGAACACAGGTAGACTTGATGGTTTGGAAAGTCCCTCATATTAAATGGTTTTGGTAAAAAGGAGATCTAATGGAAATCTGACAGAGAAATCTAAAGGTGTATGGCCAGCTTTAGTACCTAACCCCTGAGACTACCAGCAGTCCAAATGTGAACCTTTCATAGTCATTTTCGAGCTGTCAAACTCTTTTCTCTTGTGAGATTTACCATTACATGTGCCTACTCTGACTTTCTTCCCCCAGATCTCCAACAGTCTTAAGGCCCCCACACACGCACCGAGAGCAGGTCCGATCAGCTCTGGAAAGCAGCGTGATGACGTCATCACACTGCAGTCCCAAGCTGACAGCATCGGCGGGCACCATTTGTGTGCCAGCCGTTAGCTTCAATGAAGATGCTGGTCTTCATTGAAGTTAACAGCATCGGCCAGAGAATATGAGACATGTCCGCTGTCTGGCCGGCTGAGCTGTGGGCACCCCTGATCGGTGGCCGATTTTGGCGGTCAATGACTGCTCCCCCCCATATAACAAACCAGAGCTGGATTCAGGCAAACGGCAGGGGAGGGTAAGGCTTGGGTGGAATCCAGATTATCATTTATCTTGGTATTCATATACTTGGGCCAACAGTAGCTATTTAGTCAATTGACAATATTTTTATTGCAATGATCTTATTCATGAGTTGGGTAATAGCACTATGTATACATTTGTAAAATTTGTCAGCACATCCATAGACTCAAATATGATTTTAATGGGAAAACAACTTCATAAATCGCCTGATCCTCCCCATTATGCCAAGATGAACTGTGCTTTAGTGAGATAGCCTCAGCCCTCAGTTTAGCCTGCATAACAAATCAAGTAAGGTAGTCTTTATCCCCCACCTCCTGGGGGTCAATGCAGTATACAGCACTGGGCTATCAGGGTGGGGGATCATTTAAAATGACATGGGGGGATCAGAGGGGGAATCAAAATGGCACAAGAGACTCGGAGGGGGTAACCCCTTCTGATCCTCCTGTGTCATTTTGACACCCCTCTGATCCCCCCTGTCCAGAGTTACATTACTGTATCTTTAGGGCTTCCTTATTTTCGGGGGGATGCCTTTTATTTTCAGGAAAATGGTATATGACAGGGCTGTCTCCACAGAGAGGATTAGGTGGGCTTGTGCATAGTGGAGCCCTAGCCTTACTTTTACATGGCCCAGACCATAGGAAAAGTATTAACACAAAGTGTTTCATGAAGAATTCTACCATAATTATCTGTTGATAATACACATCATTTACTCCACTGTGGGTTTTTTTAAAATGCATATAAAAACGCATGTGTTTTAGGGGCACTTCTGATGCATTTTGGATGTGACTTTTTGGTATTGATTTCAATGGAGTGCATGTGTCTAAATCCATGTAATCCACACCTATTGTTTTCTATGTGCGCAGCCAGGCACTTGGGACATAGATAAAAACACATCACGTTGCATTGAAAACAACAGCGAGCCTTTTGGGTGCGTCTAAAAGACGCACTTAGATTGCTCATAAAACACCCCAGTGGAGCCTTGGCCTAAGCTGGTATTAATTCTGATTGTATTTTCCCAGGGAGAACAATATAGAAGAGTGTGGTCTGGAGATGTTTTTCTCGGTGGATAAAGAGCTCCTTGGTGAAGTAAAAAGTCAGGATCTTAAACCAAATGGAAGCAACCTTCAGGTGACGGAGGAGAACAAAGAAGAATATATCAGGTATGTCTCTAGGAGGCATTATAGCTATGTATGTAGTTCATGGAGTCTGATCTGTGTTACATGGCTGTGATATTCATTGTTATTAGATTGTAAGCCTGAGCAGGCAGGGTCCTCAACTCCTCATGTGTTACATCCTGTACCTGTGTGTTATCTTGTGTTGCATCTCAACTCTAATGTATTGTACAGTGCTGCATAATATGTTGGCGCTATATATAAATAAATGCTAATAATTCTGTGTCTCTTCCTTGCAGACTGGTGGCCGAGTGGAGACTGTCTCGAGGAGTGGAGGAACAGACTCAGGCTTTCTTTGAGGGTTTCAATGAAATTCTTCCCCAGCAGTACTTACAGTATTTTGATGCCAAAGAATTAGAAGTAAGACCCTTTGATTACATACACATACTCTGCAACTAATCTGTTGTCAGTGAGAATTGTTTAACTTTGTTTCGCGCATATGTTTAAAACTTTTTTTCTCAGGTTCTTCTGTGCGGAATGCAGGAAATAGACCTAAATGACTGGCAGAGAAACGCAATCTACCGACATTATACAAGGACCAGCAAGCAGATTGTTTGGTTCTGGCAGGTAGGATCCGTTGGTTTTTTTTTTTAAGCAATAAATAGGATTCTGATACTTGACCCTACTTGGCGTAGCTTTTCTTACAAAATGATAGTTTTTAGATGTATAGGACACAAATAATCCTCATTTGTAGCATCTGTAAAATGTATCTGCGTTTTTTTTTAACATTTTAAGTTTATTGAATTTTTTGCAAAAAAAAAGCATTGCATACAAAGAAATAAGGAGATCGCTGAGAAGAATAACAAAACAACAATAGAAAGTACACAAGGTGCATTGGTTGGTACCTAATCCAACTGTACTGCCCAAGTGCGGTCCCTGCCCCAGTCCTATCAAAGAGCCTGAACCATAAAGTGGAGCCAAGTATACCACCATGAATAGGGACCCGCCTCCTTGGGCATCCAGACATCTCTGCGCAAGCTCAGACATGTGCTTATATGTGACCTTAACCAGACCAGAAAAAAGAAAGAGAGGAACACAGAAGTAGAAAAGAGTAAGAGAAGGAAGAAAAAGAGTACGAACCGAATAAAGGGGTGGTGGGGGAGAAGGGAGGGGAACTGCTCCCCAGGCGCATCCACAGTAAGGCATACCTCAACCCATTTATTTCTGTATCTGTGTTTTTGTGCATATGAATACCATATATACTTGTGTATAAGTTGACCAGACTATAAGCAAAGGTACTTAAGAATCCTGGAAAAACTGAATCAACTTTAAGCCTAGGGTGGGAAATGCAGTGCAAGTTACTTAGGTACCTAAAAAACCTGGAAAAACAGACACAACTATAAGCCTAGGATGAGGAATGCTGTGTCTTATATGACTTATACTCTAGTATATACCGTAATAAGTTGGAGACCATGATGAAATAACAAATGAATTGTATGTTGTTTATGAGGTAATTGAGATGAAGCTGATTTAAGTTGTCTTGTACAACCTAGCCTACAAAGAAAGCAGAAATAATGAAACCCCCCCAGTAGTCCTAGTCTTTCTGGATGTCGGTACCAATAGTGGTACTAAGATTTAACCTCCTGGGTGTTCTGTCAGAGTTATCTCAGGTTGAGTTTCTTTGATCATGAAACTCAATTTGAGATAGCTTAAGGCAGACTTACCTGTCCGCTGAATTCCCTCGGCAATTCTCACACCATGCCCACACCAGTGACACGAAAGGGGCAGGGGGTAGGCGGCGCCATAGACCTCCATGTCAATGGGGTGTTGCTTTTTCCCCCAGCATAATTCTATTGTCACCAGTGACGTCAAAATCATACTCGGGACCTCCCGCAGAGCAAAAAATTTTGCCTGCTTTTAAATGCTCTGCCACCATTGCCCGTGCCACGCTTTTTAAATAAAGCGTTAAACGCTCAGGAGGTTAAACAGATTACTGTCCTCATTGTGAGGAATTGGGACACTTTGCCAGATAATGAGATAATCCAGGCATAGGCGCAGGCGAACCCAGGAAGGAAATCCCCAAGTTAGGGACCCAGTATGTGGCTCGGGGTAACCGTTTTTGCAAAGGTTCTGCTCCTGCTATGAATCTTTCTCATAGAAAGCTAGTCTCAAGTTGCTCTAGTCCTCCGTTCACGGTTTGCTATTTGTCTTATATGCATTGTCCTGAATCCCAAATACTTTGTTCACTGAATAAAAGGTATAGACTTGTAAAATATTTGTGCCTATTGTAAACTATTAATAAATTGTTATATATAAATCTAATTTTTTTTTAACAGTTTGTAAAAGAGATTGACAATGAGAAACGCATGCGGCTCCTTCAGTTTGTTACTGGCACCTGTCGGTTACCAGTGGGAGGATTTGCTGACCTCATGGGTATGTACTGAACATGAACATGTCCAGCCAAGTCTCTGACAGTTTAGTACACAGCAAGAAGAAATTGATATGAGAGTTTGCACGTCCATCTTTTTTTTTCAAATACAAATAGATTTTAGCTATCCCAGCTTTGCTAAAAACGTTCACAGTCCTCAGACTCAGTAGCTCAAACTGCAAAATCCTCATTTATTTGGAGGATTCAGTCTCAAATTGATTTGTTGTTGTTGTTACCTATTGTACACTGAGATTTCTACATATTATGAATTTGTAAATTAAGGTTCTTTATATGTAGATATACACTGACTGTGTGTGTGTATATATATATATGTATATGTATACATACATACATACATACATACATACATACCATAAGATGCAATTCCCCCCCCCCCCCCCCCCCCCCCCAGAAATCGAGGGGGGGGGGGGGTTGCTTGCGTCTTATGGTCTGAATGCGCAACCACCTACATCCCAGTGCCTTTGCTCTCATGGCAAGAAGATGAACCAGGGAGGTGGAGGAGCTGTCAGATGGGATCTCCATCCATGGCCGGATGTCCCATCTGTACTGTATTGTTTATATCATCCGAGCCCCACTGATATAACCAATGAAGAGCAGAGAGAGATGAAATAGCTGCCATCTATCTCTGCCTGTGTGTGAACGCTACACTCGCGCTACAGCTTTCACACACACAGCATCTGCATGCAGATTCCCCCTCGGCCCCCCTCTGCCCCAGTGTGTAAGGCAGACAATGTGCCATGAAATTTGGTATTGCAGGGGGATTTTTCCCCCAATTTATTTGAACATGTGAAATATTTTTTTCTTGTTTGTCATATGGTCTGAAAAATATGGCAGCTCCGTTGTCAGGAGTTAAAGTGTGTGCGTTCACTTTTGTCAAACTCTGCAACCATATAGAAAATATACTTTACAAGTTTGTCCAATTAAATATGGACAAAAATACATAAAGCTTCACCCTCTGATGGGCTATGAGCTTAGCCAGATGTGCTTCGAAATCTGTGCTTACTAAGGTTATGTATCCTTGTGCATTTATAATATATCTTACACTTTGTATTAAAGGTAGTAAAATGTACCCACATGTTTTAGTTTTACATTGAAGCATGAGATAATTGTAAATAACATGCTTGTGGTTCAACTTTGTAAATGTTTATTATGTTTTCTCTGTCTATAGGGAGCAATGGTCCCCAAAAATTCTGCATTGAGAAGGTCGGAAAGGAAAACTGGCTGCCTAGGAGTCACACATGGTAAAATCCTTAGTAGTACCAGAGTCTATATGGGTTCTAATGGGCATCTGTTAGATCAGTGGTTCTCAACCTGTGGGTCAGGACCCCCTCGGGGGTTGAAGGACCCTATTAACAGGGGTTGCTGCATTCCCTGAAAGCATCAGAGCTGCTGCCCACAAGCAGGGTGGGAAATTAGAATGGAGAGTAACGCCATCTCCCTCCTAACTATGATGTGATGGGGTGCTACTCTCCCTCGTAACTCCGCCCGATAATGCTGGAAGTGACGTTGTGAAGTGTCACTAGCACCTCTGTGTTACAAATACAGAAAGTGACACTTCACAATGTCACTTCACAGGGTCACAGATCTAAAAAGATTGAGAACCACTGTGTTAATGATATTGGCTTATCCAGAAAGCAGGGTTCCAAATCTCCATCCTTAGGAACTATAAAGCTGATTTAATGTTTATGTAGCCTAGCTGAATCAGAGTACTCTATATGCTCATGTATAAGCAGAGTTTTTAATCACAAAAAATTATGAAAAAGCCCCCCTCGGCTTATAAACGAGTCAGTCAGGGATAGTCACTTTTAAATGGAATTTTATTTTCATGTTTGAACATAAGAATTGCCTTGAAAACCCATCCTGTAATAACAATAAACATGTGCTCTTAACTTTATTGAGGGTGTGGCACTAAGATTCACCTGTTTTATTGATTCCTGGGGGCAATGGTGCTTTCTCTATATTTTTCTTATTTAGAAAACTCCACTATCTGAGTTTGCATTTCCCACCCCCGGCTTATACTCGAAATAACAAAACAAGAGGTAGGGAGGGACCACTAGCAGCCTAATTCACCACATCCAATTAAACAATTTACAAGAAGGGGAGGGGGGGACCAGTCAAGGGATTGACGTTTTTTGTCTAACCTTTATTAATACAGTTTATACAAAGAATGCAGCATTGGTGCCTCGGGATATCAATATCCACGCTAGTAAAACATACATACAAACAGAGCATTATTGGTCCTCCATTCCAGGATACAATTCAAAATACATAAAATGTCACAGTATACGTAAGTCTTGTTTAGTAGATAGATTCCAGTGTATTCCGACGCGTTTCTGTCCCGTTATCTCTGGGACTTCATCAGGGAACACTGCGAATATGAAATAAGTTGTTCCAGTTTTTGTAGATAAAATTTGTTACCTCTCCTTATATTTGGGTTGGCTAATACTCAAGTATATACAGTGCTACACAGTTTAGAAAAATGATAAGAAAATAGAGGTTTTATGGAATATGGTCACAACCAATTTATTTTTTGTTCTCTTTCTCCAGTTTTAACCGTTTGGACCTCCCGCCTTACAAAAGCTTCGAGCAGCTGAAAGAGAAGTTGCTGTTTGCAATAGAGGAGACTGAAGGATTTGGCCAGGAGTAACAAGCCCTCCACATATCCTCCAGACATAATGCTGCAAGTGTGAACACTGCTGATCCCCCGTCCCCGGCCTCGTTCCACTTCTCCGAGCCATCGTTCATTTCCCTTCCACACCGTACCGACAATATCTTCCCATCTCTCTCCTTTCTAGTGTAAACTACACTCATATTATGCAGGGATCTGGGCAACTGCACCAGTGTAGATGTAGCCGAGTGTTAGTCTTCCAGCCATGCCATGGGTTCCTCCTGTAAGAAAAGCTGTTTCCGCATTGGCAATGCTGTGCCCCGGGACGCTCGCAGCCCATTGAGCTGTATATAGCCATATTTATTGTGCACTACGGGAAGGTGTCCTGTGGCGCAGTATAAGAACGCCAAGCGTACCAGAATCAGCATTTTAGATCTCCCTTCATAACCATGAAATCGGCTTTACTTGAGGCCTGTGACTTTCTGTCAGTCATTTAGAGCCAATATCAACCATGATCACATGACATAAAATTGAAGATGACTCTTTCTCAAGTGATCCCTTGTCGGCCAGTAGTATGGGGCACTTGTGCAGTATGATCATCTAAGCGTTCTCTTATTGTCCATGTCAAGAAGTTTTTTATCATGGCATTTAAGGTGGAGATTCGAGGTTCAAACCTCTACTAGTTTATAGATGATTTTTGGCCAGGTGACTAGTTTTCATATTTCAGTGGGCGTGGCTGAATTATTTGTGAAAATTGGCATTTTTTCCTAGTGTTCTAGTATTTTTTTGTGTTTTAATTTATTTGTTTCTGACATAACAACCTTTCAATGAAGTCTGGGAATGTTTAAACGAATGGAGATAAAATTGAAATATCGGCTGCCACTACTGGGGACGTCCTTCTCGTCCCTGCTGTGCGGTTTAGCCTTCCGCAGTCCCTTTGTTGGGTGTCATTTAACCATGAAGGCTGAGAAATTTTAGAAGCAGATTTACACGGGGTGCCGGAGAGTAGTATGAAAGACTGGGCAGCGTTTTGTGTTTTAAGACGCTGGGGGCTGTTTAACCTCCTGGGTGTTTGGCCTGCGTTAACTGATAGATGAAACTCAGCCCGAGTTGACTCAGGAGGATCTTGCATGTCCACTGGATTCCCCCGACGATTCTGTGCGATGTGTGCGTGTGTACGCCGATGCTTCCGCATCTGTGGTAGACCTCTTGTAATGGAGTAGGTGTCACCTTTTCCTAGCACAAGTCCGACATTTCCAGTGATGGAGTTGTGTATGGGACCTCCGTAACGCCAAGGAGGTTAAACTGAACTAATTTTTTTTGTATTTCAGATAAATATGATTACTTTAACTTGCTGATTGTTTGCCCTGAGTTTAGCTTGGGGTAAGTTAACTCACTCTGACACTTGGGGATACTCGCCTATCCCTGTGGAACCCACGGAGTATGGCCCAACCCTCCCATCTTTCCCCTTAGGCGCCATCGAAGAGGCGGCGGCAGCGCCATTGACCTACATGTTATGGATGTGGGGATGTGAAGGAGGGTGGAGGTAGAGCATAGGATCTAAAGTGGGATCCATAGGGTCCCATACATCCCCTGCTTAGACTAGTAGGTTTGTGGTCATCAGATCCTCCAGCTCAGCCAGAGACAGGTTGGTACCTCTGCAAAGAGATCACTTTGGCATCAGCATGGACACCGAAGCGGCAGGGATGGCGCCATTGACCTCCATGTGGGTGGATGTGGGTTGGCTTTTTCTTTCTGCACAACACTGGGGATGTGAAGGGGGGAGGAGGTAGAGCGTAGGATCTAACGTGGGATTGTTTAGCCATAAACAATCATGACAACTACATGTGAAATATAATTATTAATCTAATGCTTTGAAATGACCATAAATTGCTGGCACACTGGAAGACTTCTTTGGCCGTTCTAAAAAAATCTCTTCTCAATAATGCCTAGAACCTAACCAAATGTTCAAATCGGCTAAATACATTTACAGATCATTTCCTTTCTAATGAAGCCATAGGATAGCTCTGCATGGAAAAGCAGTGGTCCTGTTCCGGAGGGTCCCATTCACCCCCTGCTTAGCCAGACTTATAGGTTAGTAGTCATCAGATGCTCACTGCTGATTGGCAGGCAGCTGCCAGAAACAGGTTGGTACCTCTGATCACTGCGCAGGTCCCTATATACAGCGTGCTGGCTATGACTATGGCTGATCATGAAAGGAAATTAAGATTTTTGCACAGGATTTGTTTCAGAATGTATTTTGCTAATTTTAACTGGGTTTGGATTTAGCGTATCTCAAAATTTTGGGATTTTCATATCCTACACCTAGAGGCTTTGCTGTCATAATCCCATTCATGGCCAGCATGAGTAAAGGAAACTGTCAGACAACTTCTGCTTCTTCATAGTAATAACTTTGCACATTTACATTTAATAAGTCACCTGCTCCGGTGGTTTCTGAGAGATGCTCTTGGTATAGAAGGATTCTGATGCTGTTACATGGAAGATTTCATTTTGTTGCGTTCGTTAGAAATAGTTAATTTTTACATGTGGACAGACGCATGTTTTCTATGTTGTAGGACCGTTCTGCTGGTTTTAGCTTAAGACATAACGTCCGGCATGTCCGGTGTATTTCTGCTCGACCTGGATCGCCTGTACTCTCCGCATGCTGGTAGAGGCGGATCGTAAGATGTGCAGTGATATGGCTATTGTCATCAGACAATCTGTTCTAGGATAATCCACCGATCAGGATAAAACAATGGGATCATTCTCCCAAGTAGGACAGGGAATACAATAAATAAATGCGTAACCCTTCCCTACGCTCGTACACTTCAAAGACAGTCCAGAAAAGATTAGTCTAATGCAGAGGTGGGCAAACTTTTTCTGTGGGCTTGTGGGCCACAATGGGTTCTTAAATTTGATAGAGGGGCCAAACCAAGAACCTGTAGGTGTCAAAGTCTTAGTAGCCAGGATGGAAAATTTAGAAAGAAACAAAATATATATATACCATATTTTTGGGACGTACTTTTTTCACTCCCAAAATTGGGGGCAAAAAGTGCCTGCGTCTTATGGTCCAAATCAGTGACCCCCAATTACGATTGATCGCGCTTTGGCTTCCCGGCAAAGAGATTAGCCGGGGAGCTGGAGCAGCTGGTGTCCGGCTCTCCCATCTGTACTGTTAAATTGCTTATGCCAGCAGAACTCAGAGCCCTGCTGCCATAGGCAATGAAGAGAGAGAGATCTAGATGAACTGTCATTTTTACCTCTCCCCTGTCTGTGAAAACTGCAATCACTCTGCAGCTCCCACAGACACAGTAACAGCCAGATCGGCAGAGGAGAGGAGGAGACACTCTGCAGCTGTCTGCCCTCCTCCTCCTCTCGATCAGTGTGGAGAATGACGTTGTGCTGGTCTGGTCATTTTAAATGTAAACCCTCTGGTAAGGGGAGGGGGGGGGGGGCGTCATGGTTACTTGACGCACAGTGAATGAATGATTGCTCAAGTGATAAAGTAGAAGCCCACCTTAGATATACTACTGTCCTCCGTCCCCATGTGTTCCCCTTGCCCTTAGTCTATATCTCGGCACCTGGGTAGCATGTGTCTGCCAGTTTTAATGGTTTCTTTGAGATGGGAAGTGAAAAACCCCAGTTCGCCTTAGATCTGAGCACCTGTCGGACTCAGGCACTTGTGTTTAAGATCCCTTATGGACTATTGCGAGCGTATAGGAACATTCAACATAATATATGTACCGTATGCACTTTTCCCTTAAAAAATCATTTAAATCTTTATCACTATTGCACCAGATTTACCAAAGTTTACCATGAGCAGACCCGTATATGCAGCGCTACTTGTCTACACAACGGCAGGTGCTTATCCCATAGGCCGCCCCGGTCACATGACGTCTAATCGCCAGCATGGGTAATAGTGACCTAAGCAGCATGTCTGTGCATGTCTGAGCCAATCGAAACACTCCATTCCCATATTATCATGCCTGTATCTGTGGAATTTGTGTTGTGCGTTTTTGTTTTCTTGCTTCTTTTGGTACCTCAACATTTTAATCTCATCCACTAATTATCGTCCGATTAAGCTGCATCTAACCTCTTTTACCAAATCCTGTGAAAACGATTTTTGTGTAAATACGACGTAGGGCTTCGCATCAGTCTGCTTCCCTTCTCTCTCTCCTTTGTAGGTCTTGTAACCCCCCTTTTGGAGTTCTACCAGCGCACATGGAGAAGGGGGGGGGGGCGTCTTTATTAAACCTTTAACTTGTAAATCATTTGCAGAATACAGAGGCTCTCCACCCTATATTTTATAACACAAAGCTATAATGAATATGGACATCTCCCTAGTTCTATAGGGTAGGCTCCTTTACACTATTTTTATGACCGATGACATAGAAAGACGTAATTGTTTGTAAATATATAAATAATAAATATATATTTGGGATTTTTTTTTCCTGACCTAAGCTGTGGGGGGGGAGAGATAGACTTTTTTGGGTTTTTTTTAAACTTTCATTGCAAGATTCCTCCTTGTAGGTGAGGAGGCGACTCCTCTCTGTAGCTTTTTATCAGAGCCCTCTCCCTGCTCCCCTTTCTTGTTTAAAATTCTGTCTGATTATGGAAAAATAACGCTGTATAAAAAGAATTACTGTTCAAATACAAAATGTAAAAAATAAAAAGGTTTTTGCGTTGAGTTGAGTTTTTTTATTTGTTATAATGTTGTTTTTTTGGTGTTTGTACAGTCACAGTGAAGAATGTACCGAGCAATCAGACCAGTACACATGATAGATATTCATCCGCGATGCTCTGTTTTTGAATGGCTCTATGGGCTTGTCCCCACTTAACCTCCTGAGCGTTTGGCCCTTGGCACGGTTTTTTCATTACCGTGCCACGGGCAATCGCGGCGGAGCACAATATGCTCCGCCGCGACTTCCTGCTCAGCTGGAGGACGTACACGTAAGTCCGGCGTCACTGGAGACGCCGGACTTACGCTGAGGAAAAGCGACGCCCCTCCAGTTACACGGAGGTCTATGGCGCCGCCTACCCCCGCCCCCTTCGCGTCACCGGTGACGTGATCGGGACGGACCCGGAAGCATCGGCATACATGCCGATGCTCCCGACCGCCATAAGCAGACGGCGAGACCTAGAGCGCGGCTCTAGTTAACTGGGGCTGAGTTTTATGATGCATAAAACTCAGCCCGAGTTAATTCGGGCTAAACGCTCAGAAGGTTAAGCTATCTCCCTCGCGGCCATGTATTTGATGGGCCTCATCCCCACAGCTGCGGTCCGCTACGGTGCAGCCCCCGATCTAGAATGCGGGTCACTGCTTTGGATCGCAGCGGTTGATGATTGTGGTCATAGAAAAATGTGTCTCAATTTATTGATTTTCATTGATGGGTGTGATCAGGCAGGTTTGAGAAAGATGTCCTGTACCACCCTCCCACTTCCTTCCTGCAGGTGCTAGCGATCTCCGTGCCGTGATTGTAATCTTGGCGGATCGCTAAAGTGGGGTCATAGCCTATGGCTGTTTTCTGAAGTTGTTTAGTCTGGTCTGTCCTACCAGAATGCTGAACAGCCGACCGTCTGGCTCGTCTCCTATGGCGGTGGCCACAGTGGTATGCCGCTTGCTTTTCTACCCTTCAATGCTCTCAATTGAACAGAGCCAGCTCATGCATTCTCTGATGGCTTTAAACTGGAAAGGTCCATCGAACAAATTGCTGTGTGTGTATGTAGCTCAATCTATACCTTGGACTGTATTGCCAGTATAGGAAACCTCAGACGCTATCTGAGCACTGAAATACAACAATATATATTTTTAGTAACCTCCCTAGCGGTAAGCCTGTGTGTAGCTTGGGGTGGATTTGTTTACCAATACCGGTAAGCCCGAACTACACTTGGGGTAGGTTATCCAGATGAGTATGCATCATCCTTTTGCATCTGCGACCTGCACTTTCATCACAGGACACACTGCC
>CM070042.1:46116132-46128789 GCA_036250615.1 Ptychadena robeensis | reverse complement strand
ACCTCTCCATAGTATAATGAACTGTCAATGACACAGAGAGGGGGTGCTCATCTCGATGGGTACCTCTACTTTCTATTACCGCCTAGATCACTGGGCCTGCACATGCGCAGTAGCAGGGGGGGCTCAGCTCGATAGAACACCGGCTAACTGCAGCACATTTCCAGGAGTGCAACAATGCTAATCCCTTACTTTCATGACAGGTGCACTTTAAAAACAAAGAACTCTTATTCTCTCCTTTATAGTAACTTCATCTAACCCCCCAGATCCCCCCACCATTCTATACTTGGCACGATCAGAGAGTGTGTTGACACCCAATTGGAATAAAACTGTTTGCACAATTTCAGACGGGATTACAGCTATTCTGGGATCTCGGCCTGAAGAGCCGTAGAGATCAGATTACACACACTGCACGATATGTACTTACCTATTTCTTAGGTTTTTCCCCTTGTAAATGTATTTGTACTGACTCTCTCCATAGGCGTCGTCTGCAGCTGAACCCGACCCAGGCCTTCTTCCTGCTGGTGAACCAGAGGAGCATGGTTAGCGTCTCCTCCGCCATCCTGGACATCTACGAGCAGGAGAAGGACGAGGACGGCTTCCTCTACATGGTGTACGCGTCCCAGGAGACCTTCGGCTAACGCTCCGGCATCCATGTTTGCACACGTTTCCTCCTGTAGTCCGGCAAACACTCGTCTTTACTTCAGTACCGTTGCACAGACATTCCACATGCCTTTGCACACTTGCTTATCTAAAGCTGGCCATACACCTGTAGATCTCTCTGTCAGATATCCTGTCGATCTACCAACAACTATGTAGTGCCGGGTCACACAGGTAGATTTGATGGTTTAGAAAGTCAAATCTGACAGAGAAATCTACAGGTGTATGGGGACTCATAATCATGATTCTTACTGCGACATATATCAACATATCACCGATATATCTTCTACTCTGCTAACTGTACACTATCGATGTAACACGGTTTCATGCATATTATATTTATTTCCCTCTATCGTAGGCCGCGGGGGCAATGAAAACAATAACTATTGATGAATGCATCTAAACATCTGTGTTGGGCAGCATAGTTGCCCTTCACTTCCTTTCTGGTGAAGCAGGACAGGAAGTGAGCAGAAATCTCTCACAAAGAGCCCCCAGATGACAATAAAGTCCTGAAAGGACTTTACCACACTATAGGGGTAGTCATAGGTGGGGGGTATTACCGCCCAAATGGGGTTATCATGGGTGGGTGCATTAACCGCCCAATCAAAATTCACTTTCTCCGGCTTCTCACTTGTTGCTGTGGTACCTCGTTCTGTTTTTATTGAATTAGTCACTAATATTTATAACGACCGCTATCCTTGTATCATAAGAATGTCAGCTTGAGTATCTGTACCCTCACCCGCCCGTCTCGTGGAGTCTGTCTGAGGGCCTTACACACATCCATTATTTTTGACATATTGGAATTCTAGAAGCCACCGCCGGCGTTTTACACCGGAACTCGGCGCGGGTTCCAAAAATATCCAGAGGCGTCGCGATTTCTGCCAATAAGATGGTAACGCTCTACTGCCAGGAGGCCTTGACGCGCTGAAAGCAAAAATTTCCAGCAATACGTTCGATTGGGAACTCGTTCAGGTTGACGCACTTTTTATTTTTTGCATGTTTTTATTTTTTTAGCTGGCCCAATCGGTTTCCAGTTTTTTTTTGCGTGGTAAACAGTCAAAGACAAACCTTGTAAGGGGCAATGTTTTACTGGTTTTGTACAGGTTTAGACCCCTCAGCCTTTACGCTTGTTATGTTCAAATGTATGAAATGTTATGTTTTTATCCTTTTTTTTGTTGCGATTCTTACAGGTTATTTTACATTTACTAAGATTTACTGTGTGTATCTATAACCAGACCTCCCCTCGCAAAATCCGACAAAATGTATAAAAAAATATATATGTGTATAAAAGCTGATGTGTATATAAGAGGGGGATGTTCCATGTGTATAAAGATGAAATAAAATTATGTGGCAGATAAATCCTTGTGGGTGTTAATAGTGCTCCTTTTAATTGTTGGGGGGAGGGGGGCTGTGGCATCACTAACCTGGTCCGGGGGGGGGGGGGGGGGGGGGGCAGGGTTAGGTGGCACTATTTTACTCCAAAAGGATTGGTGACACCAAACTGCACAACCAGAGAATGGATTGCAATCAGCTAAAGGACTTCCTCAAGAACTACATTGTGCATGGTTAGTGTTACAGCTGCAGCACAGCCTTTTGCTTGCCCCCACCCCTTTTGAATGGTGCAGTCCAGAGTCCCAAGTCTAACCTGGTGAAGGAGTCATAGGTGGCACTATTTTACTCCAAAAGGATTGGTGACACCAAACTGCACAACCAGAGAATGGATTGCAATCAGCAAAAGGACTTCCTCAAGAACTACATTGTGCATGGTTAGTGTTACAGCTGCAGCACAGCCTTTGGCTTGCCACCCACCCCTTTAGAATGGTGCAGTCCAGAGTGCCAAGTCTTCTGTCCACTGGATCCCTGGCTACACATATCGTGCATTCTCAACATCCTTTTAGTCATGGGGGGACATTAAAGTTTGCAGTGTGTCCATAACCGAGCAAAGTTAAGTGCAACACTTTACCCTAATACCTAGGTCCCCAACCTGCAGCCCTTTGGGCATTCTTACGGCCCCGCCCAACTGTTAATGTATAGAGCATAGGAACTCCGATCCCCTGCACAGGTGAGTGCCTATGCCCCCAATATGCAACCAACAATTGATAGTATAATATATATTGCGGCACATAACCTCAGAATAGCAGCACATATTCCCTTATGCTTGAAGTATCATTTAAAACAAGTTTTACTATGCAAAATGTTTAAATAATGTCTTCTAGCTCTGCCTGCTGTCATAAAAAAAAAATGCTTATACAAGTCAGTATAGGTTGAAAATGTTATGTGCGGCCCTTTAGTGATACTGAGGGCCGTACTTGTGGCCCTCCATATCAACTCAGTTGCCTACCACTGCCCTAATAGTATAGCTGGGCTCAGACGTTACGGCCTCCTGCCAATCTCCCGGCAAATCGACCCCGCATGATGGCTTCATCAAAGTCCCTATCACCCCCATCCAAAGTAATGAAATAGGTCTAAAATTTACAGACATACTGCATATACAGTATGCTACGTTGTGACACCATTGGTTTCTGGCACTGGGTGACACCAGACCAAATTATTGTTTGTGGACAGATCAGCCCGATCTGGATTAATTACTTTTTCCATGCGTCTCGACAATTCCTAAAACAGACTTGCCACCTGTCCTATTCAATGGGTTTTACTGACATAGTGTAAGAAGTTTGTGCGTGGCGACCCCGGCACTTAGGGATCAGGTTCATGTTGTACGTTCTCTCCATGAAACTGTAGCGGGTCAAGTGACTAAATGAGCCCATCCCTGAAATGATATACACACTGTGATACTAGAGAGCGTTACCCTCTCCGAAACCCTTCTCTGGCCTGACCTCAGACGTCTTCCTCTATTGTCGTTCCCTCCACCATACTCGGATATATGGGCCAACTAGTGCTGATCGCTAACATTCTAATCACTGATTATTCCTGCAATTATCGGCACTTTGAGAATATAGATCGCCTGCTCGGGCTTCTTCAAAGCACCCCCCCAGTAAGGGCAGGGGTGGATGGGTGGCAGAGGGAGTCAATATCCCTAGGACTGCCCCTGCTCACAGCCAACAGAGTTGATTTTAGCCCAATCCTCATCAGTTGCATCCAATTCCTGCATGACCCGATCCTTAAGGGATGCGGGAGGGCGAATGGCATCAGATCGGATTGTGCAGGAATTGGTAATTGTATGCCCAGCTTTAGATTTCTCTGTCAGATATCCTTTAGATCTACTAATTACTATGTAGTGCCGGGTCCTCTGGGATAGAACACAGGTAGACTTGATGGTTCAGAAAATCCCTCATATTACATGGTTTTGGTAAAACGAAAGGAGATCTAAAGGAAATCTGACAGAGAAATCTAAAGGTGTATGGGGCTCTGTCAGATTTCCTTTAGATCTTTGTTTTACCACAACCATGTGATATGAGGGACTTTCTGAACCATCAGTTCTACCTGTGTTCAATTGCAGAGGATATGGCACTACATAGTTGTTGGTAGATCTAAAGCCCCCCATAAACCTTACAATTTTTCCATACAATTTCTGTACAGTCAACTTTTCTTCTACCAAAGCCATGTAATATGAGGACATTTCTAATCCTTCCAATCACTATGTATTCTATCAGGGAGGACCCGGCACTACATAGCAGTGATATATACCTTCCAATCACTATGTATTCTATCAGGGAGGACCCGGCACTACATAGCAGCGATATATACCTTCCAATCACTATGTATTCTATCAGAGAGGACCCTGCACTACATAGTAGTTGGTAGATCTAAAGGAAATTGTATTAAGTGATCTAAAGGTGTATGGGGGGCTTAAGGGATATCTGACAGAGAGATCTAAAGGTGTATGGGGGGCTTAAGGGATATCTGACAGAGAGATCTAAAGGTGTATGGCCAGCTTATATATTACATATTTAGCATTTTGGTATATTGTCAACACATCTATCTGCTCCTGCTTCTGAAAGTCTCGGGATCACATTTAAAATAAGAGAATATTGTTCAGAACATCACGCTTGTTGAAGGAAAGCAGGAGCCCAGACTTGTCTGGCTACTAGGGTAGCGGTAAGTAGGGTCATACTCGAGTATTGATTGGTTGATGTAGACAGCTTAATCTGCGGTCGGGGTTACCATGGTAACATTTGTCCACAATCACAGGAAAGTGGTACAGAAAGGACAATGCTGAATGGCAGCCGTTTCTCCGGGTAATTGTTTTGTCCTCGCCAGTCTGGATAAAACAAGGTGCCCTTTCGAATCAAAATCTCATCTATAAAGTCTCAACAGACTTCAGAAGTTGATTTCCATCTCTTCAGGTTGTCACTTTTAAAAAACATCCCAGTCTAATTTCAGATAACGGGTTACAGCTGGCAGCCCCCATAGCAAAAACCCCACCGCACAGAGTGGTTGGTGGACAGGCGGCTGTCATTCTCCCGAACATGCTATCCCAAGCCAGGTGTAACCGGCAAGCGTGTAAGTCCCAACTGACTGTCTGAACTTTAAAGCTAGCCATACACGTGTCGATTCCTGAGCGATCGATCGATTCCGGTGAAGTCACAGGCGTCAATCGATCGACCATACAAGTCTGTGCCTACCACCTTAGGCCACCGATTCCTGGAATATTCTGTTACCAGTCGATCGATTCACAAATGTCAACGTCCCTTGATGTGTGCCCGATCGATCAGAAAACACCAACAGGTTGGTTCCCTGGCCGATCCGATTTGGGGGCCATGTCGATCGGTCAAGGTGGGCTGCACTCGATTCCTCGTTGATCGATCTGCATGCACGCGCCTGGTGATCGATCGGCCAGGAATCGAGTGTGAAATCGACCTGTGTATGGCTACTTTTATCGTCAAACTGTCACATCTCTCCTGCTACATAATATTATTATAATATTATTATTAATATAATCATTGATAAAGTGGTCCTATACCGAAATACCCAATACATTGACATAATACTCATCTGTCAGCATCTGGGAAAACAGTTACACAATAAATAGAAAATATACTTTTCTCACTTCCTCATTGCTGGCGCCAGAATGTTTAGCAATGGCGAAGAGAAGCTGTTCCGCCAATTCTTCAGGAATACTTCATCTGGATGATGGAGCTGCAATTTTACAAAATGGGCACTAGATGGAGCTGCTTTCGTTACATTACATCCTGCAGACCTGACGCTGCCATCAAAATCCCACGGGACTGGGCACTTGTGACACATCTGTCCTAAGTGCCCTTGTAGTGATTATTTACAAAACACCAGTGGGACATCACACAGTGGGAGGGGCGATCCTGGATAAACCACCCCTCCCGCTGTCAGAAATATATTTTTTGAATTTTTCGAGCAGTGATTGTCTAAGAAACAGCAGTGCAGATGATAATGCATAGTGCGCTGCAATGTGGCAGCTCCACTTTAAATGTACACGCTGCCCATCATCATGCTCGTTTTTCCATCCCTTGGATCACTTGTTGGATATGGTTGTGCTAAAGGAAGTCCATCCTTGCTGTCCCCTCAGGGATGAGAAAGCTGCTAGGCCCAGGTGGGGAATGCCGGCCAATGGTTACAGGGGCTTTAGTGTAAAGGTAGCCATAGTTGTGCAGATTCTCCCTCGATAGATGAGGGAAAGACTGCAGCGTGATGACGTCATCACACTGCAGCCGGCTCCTTGGAAGATCATTACACACCCATTGTGTGCTGGATACCAAAGTCCCAAAGTAATGGGATTGGCTGGGAATCTACCAACATGTCGGATCACCGCGCTGTGTGACATGCGGGAGATTCCTGGTCAATATCACCAGGTTGGTGCACCAGATCGACCGACCGCCGGACGTTTTGCTGGAATGTGCATGATGGTCAATCGCCCAAAGAATTGGGCTACCTTAAGAGGAAGCTTCGGGATCATACCTATTGATGTGTGACTGTGCTTACATCCTTTATTTAGTACCCAGGTGCCCAATCTATGGGGGGGCCACATGTGGCCCTTTGGCCATTCAATGGCAGCCCCCATAACCTAGCTGTTATTGCATAGGAACTCACCTGTCCACCGCTGGCAAGTCCTCGCCAGAAATTGGGAAGAGGAGGAGAGGCGATACACTTACGTGGCAGGTGTACGTAAAAGCCAACCAGTGACCCAGATGGTGCCGGAGTATGTCACTCGCCTTTCTTCTTATCTAGTGTTTTGGCGAGGGATCAGCAGACTGGTGAGTGCCTATACTCCTACTATTCCACCAATGAACAGGGGGTGATTGTATAATATATATTGTGGCACATACCCTTTGAAGCAAAGGTTATGTGCACCATGGATATCATCAGAGGCTTTGATGTTTAATACCTTATCATCATATTAGCCACTCACTTCTAAAATGTTAACTACAAATAAAGAGACTCCGGTTTGCCCTCATATCTGCCTTTATTCAGGACCCACCAAATAAATAAAATGTAGAAATTTAACTCAAAGCAAACAAAACATTACAGTTCATAAAGAGGACAATCATTAGTGGCATGAGATAGTGTAACCTCCCAAGGTGTCACAGATCCAGCAGCAGAAATAGTCCCTACAGACTCATGGGTCATTAGTACTTATGAAGCATTGATGCTCCAGCCCTCGTGGTCCACCCATCATAAGTAGATACAGGTTCCTAAAAAAAATGAGACACTCCTCCCTCCCTACCTCAAGGTGGAGGTGTTCGTACAAAGATAGAAAAGAACAACTTCACTCCATGATGCATAGAGATGCCGTAATCTGAGGCTGGACTTTATTTTTAGAGTTTTGGGATTAATAACACACGTGCGTATAGAAGAGACGAATTGGCAGTCAATGCTAATCTCACGTTTAGATTTACAATTCTACTTTATGATCCGGCACGAGCCTAGTCACATGACCTGTCAAAGCCATATGTGCAACGTCTACTCTTATCATGGATTGTTCTCTGCTGTATTGCGGAGTAAACATTGTGGGGGGGTCATGTGCCGGATAGCTAGAACTACGGCCTGATCAACACAAAAATCTTAAAATACTAAGCAAACAACTCTATTGCTCTGGAAACGTGTAACTCACCATTGCTAAGCATCTTATAGAGCAACGGTTTTCAGCCTTTTTAGATCCAATTTATGTCACTTACACCATGATTAGTTAAGTGGAGTTTGTGGGTTGGGTCCCCTACCGGCCACGTTAGCGCGCTGGGAGCGCGGGTAGCGACCGGTCCCCCCCCCACACCCTGTGTATCATTCACAACAGGGTGAGGTTAGGAATGAATGGGCATTATCTTCCTCTTCACTTCCCACCTGCTTGGGCATCATGCTGCTGTTTGTTTACACAGCTCTGACCTTTCATTGAACGTGGCAACCCCTGTGAATTTCTTTCGACCCCTGAAGGGTCCCAATCCCGGTTGAGTCCCCCTGTTAGGCAGTTTCCACTTGAGGGCTTGCGCGGTTTGATATGCGAGCGGTTGCCCGTGAGATTGTAACACCCATCGATCCTAGCATTCAAACCGCACACATACCTGCAGGCAGGAAGTGGGGGGGGGTGGAAGATGTCCCTTCCCACCCCTCCCACTTCTTGGCTAATCGCACCCATAGAGAGTAAATGCAGTTAAGAATCCATGGATAGAGATGCAATTTTTAACCATTCATCTCTATGGGCGCGATCAGGGACCCAAGACCATCCATGGTAAGCCGGGTTTCAGATCGTGGGCTGCACTGCTTACGATCACAGCTGTGTAAGTGACCCATTCAAATGTATGTATGATTATTGAGATCATTGAAACAATCCCTTATAGAGCAATGCTAGTTTCCTGGCTTGCACATGCCCTCCTGCACATCATTAACAGAAGATGGATACAGCAAACACTAGTTCCACCCAGGAACAGGCTCTTCCTTTGAGGATCAAACAGTTTATATGGATGAGAGACTTGGACTCCCGTTTTACTACCAATCAGATGTTTATGACCCAGATAAGATAATAGTGAAAGAGGCATCTAAATCTGCTGAGGATCTATTTGAACGCTGCGAGGCGTCTCATGCCAAATACAGTGATGGATATATTTGTTCAGAGGCAAACCAATGCAGTGCATCTCTTTTTTTCCCCTAATTTCATCAGCAAAAGTACCAATACTGTGTTTATAGATTTTCCTAGATATCAAACATGATTGCAGTAACTACCAAAAACGGAATCACTTTCAATGTTTCTTTTCATCATATCTACCGATAAATGGGAGAATATTTCCAGGGTAAACGATGCTGCCATAGCTCATCTATATATGATCATTGCCTGCCCCACTACAGAACAAAATGGCGTATCGTCTTTTAATGACGAATGGTCTATATGTCGTACCTACCAGAACCGTCTCAGCTACACCACGTACCAATGGGCAGCTAATGTCTGTGGACATGTGACTCTTGAAAATCATGTATATTGCACCCTAAGGGCTTGTGCCCACAGGTGAAGCTGACAAAGATCACAAGCAGTAGCAGCTAACTACAAGTCAATGCAGGTGCAGGTGCCCACGTTTCAAATTGTGGCTGCGCAAGTGAAATTAATGGAAGCGGCTGCCCGTGGCTCAGAACCGTGCTGTCGTGCGGCCAACTTCGCCTGTGGGGACAAGCCCTAAGCTACACAAGGCGGCACCCTGAAGCCAAAAACTTGTGAACATATTATCATAACACCTATAAAGTTGTTGGAAATGCTATTTCAATCCCCCCCCCCCCCCCCCCCCTCACCCCTCCACTTCAAAAACAACATCCACCTTTTTTATTTCCACATAAGGCTTTCCACATAATCTTCAAATGTGTGTCTATGGGAATTTGTGTCCAGTAGTCAAAGCATTTAGGAAACCTTCTATTGATGACATCATCACGATGCTGTCAGATATCGGCGGAGCTGGGAAGACAGCTCAGCCAATGCTTTACATGGAGACCCGCGGTTTCAATGCAAAGCAACGGACATCAGCCGTGATTAACATGTCCGATATCCCAAAACTGGGATGGCTGCATATGATATGGGCCAGATAGATGGCCGTAAACGCACACGGTGCTTGAAGTGCCCATCGATCTGGCCCATATATTCAGGTGTGTACCCTGCTTTACGGTCCACTGTGCTTTTTCCCTGCAATGGGAGATGGAGATAATGCCTAGAGCAGGGGTCAGGAACCTATGGCTCAGGACTGGCTCTTGATGGCTGCATCTGGCTTGTTGCCAGTTTTGGTCAGGAAAGCCACATAAAAAAACCTGACATTCCAGACCAAATCCCGATTTCAACAAATCCCGGATATTTCAGATACTTGAAATCGTGGTAATTTAGCAGGAAGAGGGTGTTACTCTCCCTGCTAATGTCCCACCCCACACATTATCAGCACAAGTAAAGTGGGACATTAGCAGGGAGATTAACTCCTTCTCCCTGCAAAATCAGCCTAGAGCGACATCACTTCCGGCATTTGAAACGCAGAAGAAACACATTTCAAATACTGGCTCTCCAGGAATTAAATTCTAAAATATATTGCGTCTGTGGCTCTCTGGCCTAGACAGTGCTTAGAGCATGACCATTATGGCCTCTTTCTAAAGGCTGTTGCTTTGCTTGCCCATTACGGGAATAGAATGTATAAATTGACCCTCCAAAGACTTTTTTTTATATATTTAAATTTCCCACCCAGGCTGGAAGGACCTGGGACCAATCAGCCCTTACAGCTCCTTTTCTGGCCCTTTCACATTTGAAAACTTAAGCTAGCCATACACGGTTCAATTTTGGTTCAATCGATGCTCGATTAGATCGAGGAATCCAATCGTCTAATCGAAAATCATTCTTAACCGCATCAACATACACCCCACATTTAGTTTGCGATTGTGGTGAGATTTCTATTAAAAATATTACTAAAATCGTCGATTTTGGCATGGAAACGATTGAAGTTCAGATTGAAGTGGTCTATGTTTTGTATATCTAATCGAATCGATCCAGGAAAAACACCACAAATCGACAATTATAAACGATTTTGGCACAATCGACGATGATTTTCCAACATGTCCGATCAAAATTCGATACATTTTTTCTTCCTTCATCGAACAATTATTGTCGATCTTACCATGTGGGCATTTCTCGATTTTCGTTCGATCGATGAAAAAATTCATCTAATTGAGCATCGATTGAACCAAAATCAAACCGTGTGTGGCTAGCTTTATTGTGGCCCACAAGGCAAAACATTTGCCCATCCCTGCTCTAGAACATATAAGACTGTCAGCTTGCCGATGGGATTACCATTAAACAGTTTCCTGGACCTGTGGCCTGCATTAAAAAATAAGGAAAAAAAATTAGGCATCTGAACCAGGGTTCAGTAGTAAGACTGAATAACAATGAGATCAAAAGTTTAAAACCAAGCAGCCTGAACATAGATTGTCCCTCTCCTCGGGTACAGAGGATACCAGACCTGTAAAGTTTTATTCAGCAGTCTGAAGTCAGTGTTCGGACACTTCCCTCTGTAATGCAAGACTGTACTAATTAAAGGAGCCAGCGCATAACACTGCGATACACAAAGAGCTCCAAATCAGGAAAGTCCCTGGACACAAGGGATAACAGGACACATAGGAGAATAAAGTTACCGCGTATTCAACTGCAGTCTCAATGTGTCGTGTATGCTCAGTTTAAAGGGAAACTGCATTGCTCATCATAAACAAAGTTCTCGATAAACCTACAGACTTTAGAGCAGACATCCCTGCCACCATGATCGGCTAAAGGTTATTATTTAAAGCCAGGAAGCTTGCTGGTAAACGTCTATTCAGACTATTGTGCCAATATACATCAAACTGTACTGCAAGTACAGTTGGTACCCAACACATTATAAAGTAGCGGACAACACATCTGTCCAGCCGTGTACTTGTTCCCCATTACAACACTCCTTAATTATTTTTTTATCTGCTTGGTGGGAGGTAAAGGGTATGAATGCAGCACAGAGAGGGTACTCTGTAGTTGTACTGCTAGACTAAATAAGTAAGGTGAAGAAAAAAGGAACAGGACCTGTTTTTCCCAAAAATAGTTACCCTATGATGTAAAGTTGTCCTTTATTTTTAATTACTGGAGCTCACATAGTACTTTCTCTTATTGCACCCAGTGGTGAGTGAGCACTAGGGAGGCAAGAACCAGCAGCTGGTAAGGCCGCTACAGGTAAACTTGTTTTCCCTTGTAAGGGTCAGGAGCACTGCCTAAACATTTGCCATTGATGCCCTGTTACCAATAGAAATATATTGCAAGAGAAAAAAAAAAGTCAGTACAGGTCCCCCCCAGTAACAACATATAAAAGAAAAGTTGAAATCTGTCTGGGAGCAACCAAACTGAAGAAAGGATGAAGATGACAGAACCGGGTGCCGCACTGCAGACTTCAGTCCAAACATGCTGCATGTACTGTATTGCATCGGTAAGGGTTCCCACTCATAAGTTTGTGCCCCTCGGCCCTTTTCCATTAATATCATCCTTTTTTTCTTCATCAGTGCTTCATGCTCAGCAAAGAACCGTTTTGCAACATGTTTGGTAGAAGAGACAAAATGAGATCCATTAACCTGGTCAAAAAAAATCACTGTACTGTTAAAAAGTAGTAATAAAGAGTCCTCTTGCTTGTCCTTTAGAATGTTGCGGAGGGACAGGCTTGAGCTGTGTGTCTCTCTGCTGCACAGGAAGGCTCTGCCCTCCATCAAGCCACGTTCCTGCTCTTGTACATTCCAAGTCCCTCCATGGCTTTATTTCAGGATGAGGGTGGCTTCGCTTCCATCTTTCTTCGTTAGATAAAGACCATGGTGGAGGTGGTACTCTCTCCGAAGAAAGGCATAAAAGTAATCGGAGACCAGGAGAATCTGAAGAGGAAATATACAACTGTGTAAGAAAAACTTTTCTTTGGGGTTGATGATTTATATAAATAATGAAATGGTGTGTGTGTCTATGTTAATGGTGTGTGTGTGTGTGTCTATGTGAATGGTGTGTGTGTCTTCCTATGTGAATGGGGTGTGTGTCTTCCTATGTGAATGGGGTGTGTGTCT
>CM070042.1:46105454-46116032 GCA_036250615.1 Ptychadena robeensis | reverse complement strand
CCCCCCCCCCCCTGATTTTGGGGGTGAAAAAGTGAGTCTTATTGTACGAAAAATATGGTACATCATAATCTAGAAATTATTCATTATAAAGAATTTCAACTAAACAATTAGCATTGTAAAAGGTTGGTCGAATGGCAGCCTTTATTCTTTCATAGCAGGTGTTATTTACCTAGCTTGAAGAAAATGGAGGTAGGTGGCATGAAACCCATTGGGCTCCATGAAGAACCAAAGCAGCTGGATATTTGGTTGGGATTTTTGAATTGACAGGTAGAACATTTTCTCCTATAAGTACCACATTTACTAGGTTGTACATACTCATACAGAAAAAACAAAGCTTGCTGGGGTCAGGCCAGCTATGTTCAGTGACTCACCTGGCCCACGTTAAATGACAGTGTGATGGCATAGAAGAAGTTGGAGTTGGCACTACCCGCGTATATCCACAAATGCCAAAGAACTGGAAAAAGCAGCGAACACACCACCAGCATGCAAGAGACTATGAAGATGTTTCGTAGGACTGTAAAAGGTGAAAACAAACAGCAGTATTACAATTAAACATTATGTACACAAAATAAACCAGAACTATTATTCTTATAGCAAAAGATTACCTTACCTGGTCTTAGTCATTAATAAAGCCAACCACAAAGGTCTATTGTTGCCATGTACGGTCACTGGCAGGGTATTTAACACTTTAAACTGACATGGGGGTTCTAATAGCGTCTCTAGAAGATACACAGAGTAATGATTCCCCCTACTGAGAAAAGCAGCTTAATAATAATTCCTCTGCACCAAGGCGCGGGCGTTCCCATGAACGTACTTATATTGTATTTATAAATACACTAAGCACACATTCTTTCCATAATCTTAAAATGACAGTACAACAATTAAGCTTATGAATATAAATCCGAATATATAATGCAACTCAACACAGGTTATCTAAAACATTTCCCCAAGAACATTAACATGTTAAGGCATTATCGCCATAACCCCATATACCGTTTAACATCCTTTTGTTTACAAAATAAACTCACCCCCAGCTACATTCAGGAGGATACTCCCTATTCTTGGCGGGCCTGCGTTGATTCTGAATATCGACGGCCTTGCCATGGCTTTCGGCACCACCTCTTCTGCATCATTGATGACACCGAAGAGGAAGGTGTGGTGGGGGCTGCGCCATTGACCTCCGCGTTAAGGAGGCGATATCACAAAAGGGAGATAGGGAGAGGGTGGGGAAACACAGCTAACTCTGTACTCTGCTTTGGTCGCCCATTCCATGTTGTTGAAAACCATGCAGTACAGGGCAAACTGCCAGGGAGGTTAAACCCTCATGTAAAATTATAAAATTCTAATACATACACTCACACACCTGCTACCTTGCATGCGCAGCACAAAACATGGACTAGTAGTATTGGGACATGTCCAGAGGAAGGACCTTTATACCAGTGATTCAATCCACAAAGCTCTGTGTGTTACAATACCTTTTTCTTATGGCCATGATTACATTTTTCATCAAGTTATTCTACAATAAATGTAACATGGGAAGTGACACTCCATGACCTCACTTCTGGCACAAAGAGATAAACATATGTCCCCTTCCTCCTATTTTCCCACTCGCAGAAGTGTGGGGTGGGGATTTAGGGGGAGTAACACCCTATCCTGGAGGGAGGGGGTGTTACTCTCCCTATTGGCTTCCCACCCCGCTTGTGGGCATCAGAGCTGCTGCTTGTTTGCAGCAGCTCTAATTCTTTAAGGACATATGGCGACTCTTGTGAAGCGGGCGTTTGACCCCTTCGGGAGTCACAACCCACAGGTTAAGAACCGCTGCTTTAGATAGACAGTTGTGACCTCTCCCCAAACAGAAAGATGGGGGCAGCATTGGCACAAGAAGAAGAAAGGGGTTCCTTACCAGTCAATGTTTTTTAGGCAAAAATATATGTCCTTTATCTATTATGATGTACTGCTTGTAAGTTAGAATAGTTACTTTTTAACACGTGGTTTTAATAAACCTTAAACAATTTTGCCCAAAGAAAATCTACATTTAATCCCAATTTTAAACTTAAAAAAAAATAGAACTTTACATATTTTGTACAGCAGAGAACATCTACGATCTTTATGATATCACAACAAGCTTGTCAGAGACTCACATCTGGACAGGTGGGCCCACATAGGAAGCAGAGCCATGTAAAGTGCCACATCTCCCACTGTAGGGTACGACTTGAAGATGCAGATAATGGCCAGTTGGATGAACATCAGGAACATAGGATGTTCTCTAGGAGAAAGAAAAAAAATCAACATTGATCAAATGTAAGAGTATCCAATGTCTGAGGGGGGTAGGCTTGGTTTAGTTTTGGCTTTTGTTAAGAATGAGTTAACTGTAACTTACTTTAACTTGATGGTCAGTGGCACGGTGTAAAAGAACACATTGATCTGGAAGACGCAGACGAAAAATAAGCTGAAGTGTTCAAACATCTCTGCGAAGAAGTACCAGAACAAGCCAATATTTGGAGTCAAATCTGGGACAGAGAGTCTGGAAGGAGAGAAAGCGCATACACATCACATGTATTTGTGCATATAGCTGGTTATGTACATATATTCCCTAAACTCTCTAGAGTTTATACTTTATATACTCTGATGCAAGAGCAGCTATGACCCAATATGATTCTAAGTAGTATCTGCCACCAAATACTTCCTGTCCTGTAAGTTGCAAGGTGCAGCCTTTACATACCAGACCCTGCAATGCTCATGACCCTGCAATGCCAACAGCATTTTTTAATGCATTTTGATGCTTATCCAACGGGCGGGGGCAAGTATGGGCTCTCTTAAGCTAGGCACACATGGGTAGATTCCTGTGCAATCGACCCCCGATCAATCACAGCGCGGTGACATCACCATGCTGTGATTGATCAGGGATAAATTGAACGGAAATCAATGTTCACCACATGGGCACATCAATTACCCCTCAATGGGGACCCTGGTGACCCATTCACCCCAGCTTGTAGCATGTGTGAATCACAACATGCTGCAAGCTGGGGAGAAATCCAGCAAGCCTGCCTCTCACAGCAGCAGCTTCCGAGTGAGGAGTGCTGGCTCCGCCCTCTTCAGACTGACAGCGGACTTGATTGTACTCAAATCTTTTTACATATCTACCCGTGTGTGCCTAGGTTTACTTGTCTACATCTCTTGTAGAAATCCACAAAACTCTCTGTGTGTTAGTTAGTGTAATTACTCCAAACCTCCATGGATAAACAAATTACCCATGAACAGCTATTTACATATGGGAGGAGGGGTCAGTGTCACAAAATACTCACTGCAATGCAGAAAGTAAATAGTTGCAACTCATGCATTTTAAATAGCCTCAACTCACCCAGCTATCACATGACATTATTTAAATATGGGAGGAGTCCATTACATTCACTGCAGTAGATATTTGGTATGTGCATAATTCATGAACAGCTCATTCTGTGCAGACAATATGTGACAGTCTCTTCCTATATAACCATAACGTAAATAACCAGGTGAGTTAATGCTATTAAGATAGCATGAGCTGCAGCTATTTAACATTCTGCATTGCAGCAAATATATTATGTGACAGGTACTCACCGCTCCTTCCATATGTGAATAGCTGCATATAGGTAATCTGCAATTGCAAGATTGTAAAATGTGATTATCCACAAGTGTGTCTGGGTTCAGAGAGTGCCTCTACTGCTAGTGTATAAATATTTATTGGCACCATGACCCCTGGGATTAGCCTTTTGGCTTGGCTAGAGGGAGTAGAACAATAGTCTGACTCCAGGGATTACTTGCCCTTTGGCTTGGCCAGAGGAATATAGAGTAAATGCTGCACGATCCAGCCCCGAAGACTTTGCTGCAACTTGCTGTGTATTAATGTTATATTTGAATGTCTGTGACTTACTTTTCCAATTCTCTCTCTAAACCAGTGGTTCTCAACGCGTTGGTTTGGGACCACCTTGGGGGTTAAATGACCATTTCACAGGGGGTACCGAGTTCTCTGGGAGCATCAGAGATTCTCCGAACTTCCCACTGCACACAACATTTGTACACATGGGGTGGGTAAATATAAGGCAGGGGACATTACAGTTACCTGATTGTGCTAGGAGTGACGTCGCTGAGCGTGACTTCCGGTATTTGGAATGCGTAAGTGACGCTCTGCGTTCCAAATACAGGAAGTGACATTTTGTGACGCCACTTCCAGGGATCTGAAAAGGTTATAAACCACTGCCCTTAACCATAGGTCTGTCTTATGGAGAGAACAATATGGCAAGTCATTTTGATATATGGTAAATTATTTTGATTAAAGCTGATCAGTGCATAGGAATTAGGTGAACACACAATTTGACTTCCCCGACAGCCATAGAAACACTAGTGTCAGCACTTTGCATTTATGTCCTTCGCTATATATACAATGACTGCCGCATAGACAAATATAAAAGGACACTCACATGAACCCGTAAATGGAGTGGATGAAGTCCCAGGAGTTAAGCAGGAAGAAAGAATGGCAGATTAGAACTGTGAGGCAGCCCAAGTACAGCGATAAATACTGACAACTGAAAAGCCAGAAATCCCTACTGGACATCTTCACTGGAATGAACTGTTTCTACAAGAAAACATACATGCGTTAGCATCGGCTCCATTCACTTGTGATATTATCGGTATGATTCTATAAGGTGGTACCTGCAGGAGATAGAGGAGTGCTGGAGTAAACATTGTAATCGGGTACAGGGACTGGTAAGTGGCCAATGACAGGAACACAGCGCTGAGAAGCGGACTACCTAATGAAAACAGACTAAAAGTTAGTTATTTATTCAGTACAAAACAATGAATTTAAAATTGCCAGATAAAAATCTTTGACTGATCTTCGTTACAAAGCTGGTCTCCGGAGTTGCTTTACCTATTGTATTTTTGTTGAATAGGAAAGATCAGAGCGTCTGATGGCCGAGTAAGGGAGGCAGGGAACATGTCTCTGACAGCTTCTCTACCTCCAGGCCCAACTGGCAGCTTCTGTCTGTGAACTGGGCAGCTTGAGCCCAACTTGCATACAGTGCAGATGGAAGAGACGCCCATGGGAAGCTCTCTCATCTTCATCTGCCACTGTGTGCGAGTTAAGGTGCCCATACATGGATACAGTGTTCTCCCCAGAATTTTTTTTCAGCCGGGCGGCGCGATGGCGTCATCGCGCCGCCTGCACTGGTCCGGCGGCCTCTCCGATAGGCTGCCGGCCAGCGGCAGCACACAAGTCCTCCGCGGCGAGCAGCCTGACAGGCGGCGCCCCCCCATTCTTCAGGAGTGCGCCGCAGCCACTGAAAGACTCCGGCCCGCGGCTCCGGTAGTGTGCCGTGGGCAGGAGTCTTTCAGTGGCTGTGGCGCGCTCCTGAAGAATGGGAGGCGCCGCCTGTCAGGCTGCTCGCCGCGGAGAACTTGTGTGCTGCCGCTGGCCGGCAGCCTATCAGAGGTGAGCCGCGCCGAGGATGAAGAAGAGCAACATGCGGCTCTGGAGCCGGGGGTTGCCGACCCCTGGTATAGCGGGACGGAACTGCCGGGCGGGGACTAAAATCTCCCGGGCGGGCCGCCCGGCCAATCTGCTCTGGGGAGAACACTGGGATAGATATGGGCTAGATTGATGTCGAGCGGGGTTGATCGAAGACAGGGTTATCAAGCATAGCCGTAAATCACGGTCGATGTCCATTGCTTTGGACAGGGAAGGCAGCCGATCTGAGGGGCCGGCTGCAGTGTGAGGACGTCATTACGCTGCAGTCTGTCCCTCATCTATCGTGGGATAATCTGCCCCGTGTATGGGCAACTTAAGGTTCAAGCTGCCCATCTTACATACACCAACACAAATCCGCAAGAAAGATCAGCCCAGGGACAGACCATTCCTATGTGTTTATCCTGTGTAATGCCACTTCATTGTTTCTGTCAGTGGGGATCCCGCGGGCGGATCTCCCATCTGACAGCTACTCCACTTTCTCAGCTAACCTTATTGCCGGAAGAACAAAGGCGATGGTGGAGAACCAAGGCATGTCCACCTGCAGCTGTCACACATTCACACTAGAACTAGAACAAACTTTATACCACAGTCTAAGATTACACTAACTTTTACCATTTCCCTGCGTTATGGGCGTCTCATCAATACTCCCTTTTAGGTTACCACCTAGTGATTATTCTTTATGGCTTAATCTCTGTTCTCAAGATGGCCACCTACCCCTCTGCATGTCATACCATACCTGGATCCTTCATATACCGTATTTTGCGGACTATAAGAGCCACCAGACCATAAGACACACCCAGTTGTTAAAGCAGAAAACAAGGAAAAAAACTATTTCATATAAAAGTGTTCACATCAATTTGGTTAATTCAATATCAGATTCAGCCAGTAGATGTCACTAGCAGCAGTACACACACAGCACATGACGTCACCTCTTCACTGATCAGGAGGAGGGGGGCAGGAGGCTGCCTCTTCTGTTCTGCTCTCTCGATCTTGCTGTTACGGTGTGGAAGCTTCAGAGTGATTGCAGTTTCCTTAGACACAGAGAGAGGGAAAGATGCCAGCCGTGGGCAGATCTCACATTTGACAGCTCCCAGGCTAATCTCCTTGCCGGGAGAGCTGGCGGGGAGCCAAAGTGAGACCACTCGGCCATGGGGGTCTTGCATTCGGACCATAAGACTCAGGCACTATTTCCCCCCCAATTTTAGAGGTGGAAAAGTTTGTCTTGTGTATCGAAAAATATGGCACATTTATGGTAACACATGCCTCCTAGCAGCCTAAATAAGAGTTTTAAAGAATTGTGTGGATATATAGAAGAAAAAGTCTAAAAAGATTTATTTACTTGGGATATAGAAAGGATGGGAGTGTAGAAAGTGACATGAGATGATCATTTAAGGGTTACTTAGAATAGACTCATTTCATTTCAGCAGAAGCCAGGATTATGTATTATTATTCATTACGCGCATTCCCAAGTCAGTCTACTAATTAGCAGCCAACAGCCTCCCAGCAGTAAGTGTTTATACGAGCGAGACTCACCTTTCACGGTAGCCAAGATAAACAAGGCAATGACTGCATTATTGATGGCACAGGTAGATTTGGCCACACACGACAAAATGGTATAGGGATTCAACAAGTAGCTGCAAGAAAAGAAACGTCCATTAACTTTTTTGCTTATGACACTCAAAGAAAAGAGTCATGTGATACAGTAGTTGAGAAATTCCCTTGCAATAAAAAAAAGGTATGTGGGGGAAAAGTCACTCTCTATTGTTTTAATTTCCTTCACTAAAATAGCATAAGATGAAATAGAACTGCTTAGGAGAACATGTGTGTGTAGCCAGAGAGGAGCGCCGACCTGAGCAGCAGCTGGCATAATCTGTGTAATCAGAGGCAGAGACTGTATCAGCGTGTATGCAGTCTCTGTCTCGGATTGGTGGGGACAGGAGTGGAGGTGATTTTTTCAGCTCAGGATGAAACCCAATCGGCATTCCCGAGCTAGACTCAGCTGGTGACATGTAAACAGGCAGCAGCGCCATCTTGTGGACATTCTGCCAATTTATTCTAGAAATCGGACTTTGCGAGTTAATAAGCCTATATTCCTCTTTTGGTACAGAAATCAGGATCTCCAGCGTGGTTACATTTTTCGTACCACTTTTGACACAGAAAACCAGACTGTTCTAGACCACCAAAGGGGCTTATCCTTCTTTTTTTGAGAAGCATGCAAGTCAGTTAATGTGTTGTAATTTATTTTATAATGACAATGTGCTCTTATGTGAACCACAGTTGCCTCATTCTATACTCCTTTGCTGCCACAGTTTAAGCTGTTCCCACTTTCTGCATTGCATTTAAAATGTACCAGTAAATTTGAGGTATTAGCCTACTTTTGTTTTATTTTCAGGTTGACTGTTAATGTTACAGAGAACTTTAGTACAAGTTGTTCATTGATGGACACTTGTGTTCCTTAAAGCTAGGCCCACACGGGTAGATCTGTAAAAAAACGTGTGCGCTCACGGTGATTGATTGTGCTCTAATCTGTTTACAAAACTACCCGTGTGTGCCTTCCTTCGAGCGGGTTCAATAGAGCCTGCTCGAAGAAACTCGATTGAACGACATGTTGGAAAACCCTGTTCAATCTATTAAAGACAAGAGTTTTCATGGAAAGTATTAGAACAGCTGCTCTGCCTCCTTCTGCTCAGCCGCACGCTGTCAGTGTGAAGGGGGTGGAGCCAGCACTGCTCATTTGCAGACCTGTTAACCCTCCCGATTTGGCCGGGAAAGTCACGTTTCTATGTGGTTTTCCTGGCCAAATCCAGATTTCAAGAAATCCCAGATTTTTCCTGGATTCTTGAAATCGTGCTGATCTAGCAGGGAGAGGGCGCTATTCTCCCTGCTAATGTCCCACCCCGCACTTTATCAGCACAGGCGTGGTGGGACATTAACAGGGAGAGTGACTCCCTCTCCCTGCTAAATCAGCCGAGAAGTCCGCCTGGCACTGGAAGTGACATCAGTGACATCACTTCTGGTATTTGGAACGCAGAAGAACCAAGATCTGTATACTGGAAATGATGTCACTGATGTCACTTCCTGTATGTCCCCCAATTTTTTTTGTTATGAAACTTGACAGCTATGCATTTGAAAGCTCTGAGAGACAGACAGTCTGAGCACATTGATTTCCATTCAATTGATCACCGATCAATCACAGCGTGGTGACGTCAAAATGCTGTGATTGATTGGGGGTCGATAGCATGGGAATCTTCCTGTGTGTACCTAGCTTAACTGTGATGACATAATCACCACCAATCCACTTGACTGATGACTCAACTAAAGAAACTTAAGTTGATATTGCATTAACACACACAAAACAAATAGATCATAAAGAAATATTTCTCACCATGCTTTTTTTTAACAAATTACCCCAAAGGCATTGTTGCTCTTGTTAACCCAAACCTGAAAATCCAGTTCTGGTTGAGTGCTTATCAATGAAAAACGGTTGTAATAGAAATACTAAGTCCTGAAAAATGTTCTCAAAGTGAAAATTGTCTGGCTTGGAAGAGTGACCTGACTTTCCACATATATTGCTTGTCCCCAAAAAAAAAAAAAAATACGCTAACCAAGTGAATAGGTACGAGCCACCTATTGGATAAATCTGGGGTTGCTGCGGTTGGTCAGGTCTAGGTTCAGCAACAGTATGTGCTCCAAGAATGAGGTCAGCTGACTACCTGAATATACTGAATGACCAGGTTATTCCATCAATCGATTGTTTCTTCCCTGAGGGCACGGGCATATTCCAAGATGACAATACCAGGATTCATCGGGCTCAAATTGTGTGAGAGTGGTTCAGGGAGCATGAGACATTGTCACACATGGATTGGTCACCAGAGTCCAGACCTAAACCCCATTGAGAATCTGTGGGATGTGCTGGAGAAGGCTTTGTGCAGCGGTCAGACTCTACCATCATCAATGCAAGATCTTGTGAAAAATGAATGCAACACTCGATGGAAATAAAACTTGTGACATTGCAGAAGCTTATCGAAACAATGCCACAGCAAATGCATGCCGTAATCAAATTTTTTTTTTTGGGTGGGGAACCTCCTTTTGGACATGCAGTGAATAAATTAAATTGCTACCATATTTTTTGATGATAAGATGCACTGCAAAAGACCCCCTCTACCGTGAGGAAGCCAGATAATCTAGATCCCCATCGACCTGCTTGGTCCAGCTGCTCAGCTTAGTTCCAGGTAAAGAAGCGGTAAACCCACCACTGTGTGTGTCAGTAATAGGGAGCCTCTTCCCGGCAGCACATGCACTGAAGGGGTCATCTCTGCTGTATGCCTCAGCCGTGGGGAGATTTCCTGCACACACCTCTACATACTGCCGAGTACAGCTGTATACAGGCGTGAGTTTTAAAAATGGGATACAATCTGCCCTCCTTTGTTTTGCATTTCTATATGTATTAAAGGCAAATCATTGCTGGATTGGAATGTGCCATGATGTTAAGCCTCACAACTGCAGAGCCACAGAGGAGAACATCTCTATATTAGATATACAATATAAATTGACCACTTACAATATCGCCACTTTAAGTGGAATATAGTACATCTCAGTCGGTACTCTGAGGAGATCGAGGGACCCTGCTGAATACTTATTGAGTTCCAAGTACAGTTTCTGCTGCTTGAACTGTGAAGACAAAATATGTAAGATAATACAGCCCATAGCAGACAAACATGACTAATTAAATTAAACTATTTAATTTATAGTTATATTGTTTAACATACTGTATTTACAATGTATATTAAGATAGTAATCTCTCCACACCTCGTCCTACTTACATTTCCAAACTAATACATAAATACTCCCCTTACCGCCCCCTCCGCTCCTCCAGTGACCTACTAATGACATCCTCGCTCATAAGCACATCACATGCGCAGCTTCAAGACTTCTCTAGGGCCACTCCTTCTCTTTGGAACTCTCTTCCTCGCCACATCAGACCTACTCCTACCTTTGCCATCTTCAAAAAAGCTCTAAAAACTCACCTCTTCAACCTCTCCTACCCACATTTTCATTTATAACATCACAACCAT
>CM070042.1:46064382-46086006 GCA_036250615.1 Ptychadena robeensis | reverse complement strand
AGCTTAAGGAAAAAGCAGCAGCATCTTCTGCCTAACTCCCTTTCTCTGCTTTAATTGGCATTACAGTACAGTGTTGGTTTCCTAGCCAGTAGCTCTGTGGTTAATGTATGATGCCTTCCTTTCCTTCAATGGATGGATACAATACATTAGCATATTACATACAGAGGAGTCGGAGTCGAGGAGTCGGAGTCGGAAGAATCTGAAACTGAGGAGTCGGAGTCGGGGAATTTATCGACCGACTCCACAGCCCTGTATATTACTGCTATGTAGAACATATGGTTATAATACCTACAGGGTATATTTCTTAGAACAATCCTGTTCTTTGGTAGCAATAGAAAATCCACACCCTATAACATTACAAGTATAGGATATTAATTCTTTGCCTCAAAAATCACCAGCAACCAATACTGGTAGGTAGAGAGCAGAGAAAAGAGTGGGCACTCTCAGCCCAAAGGGTGTTGGATTTCTAGAAGGTATTACTTTACATTTATTTACTAGTCACTAGCCACATCAATAAATTTAGATATTTGTAATTAAAAGAACATAATTTTATTTATACATAATCAGAAAACATAATTGAAGAGATCATTGTTAAAATGGTATACATTTGATGGACATACACCTTGTGATACACAAGAATTAAAAGAATTAAAAATGGAAAAAACAGACTGTAATCTAAGGATTTGATGTACAAAAACAGATAGAAATCCAAAACACCCTTTGGGCTGAGGGTGCCCACTCTTTTCTCTGCTCTCTACCTACCAGTATTGGTTGCTGGTGATTTGAGGCAAAGAATTAATATCCTATTACTGCTATGTAGTACCGGTTCTTCCCTGATAGAATACATAGTGATTGGAAGGGTTACAAAGGTCCCCATATTACATGATTTTAGTAAAAGGAAAGTTGATTGTACAGAAATTGTATTACAAATTTGTACATGTAAAACATATTTTTTTTTACATACAGAGAAATGTATTCACATGAAAATCTTTGTTTCTAGAATTCACTTTTAAATAAACAATTTTTAATAGGAGGTGGAACATTATATGTGAATGCCATTACATGTACACTTAGGGTCCTCTTAATTTTCTGTATACTTTAGACACAATGAAACCTTTTCAGCCGCATGTTCTTTCCTGCTCCCCCACCGGCATTTCAGTAAACTGTACACTTATAGACAAGTAATGGCTTCCTCCCACATCTACATCGTAGGCTCAAATCTGCTACTTATATGGGAGAAATGGTTCCTCCGTTCGGTATGCAGCTGGTGTTCTGTGTAGGTGGCATGTACAGTATGTCTAGAAGTAACTCACAAATCTGTAGACTGAACCTGTGAAAACATAGGCATCTGTGTCTTTGTAGCTCTATCCCTGTAGAGGTATGATGTAAATGTATATTTTAAGTGTACCCTAAATGTATTGTTTAATATGCGCGTTCATCACGGGCTAACGCACCCATGCATTTGGATGGGCTCATCCCCACAGCCGTGGACGTCCTAGATCAGGTGAAATATTTTTTGAACATCCATTCATGTCTATGGGCGCGTATTTAAATAGGGTCCCCAATCATTCTCTATCGGCGTAATCAGGGCCACGAATAAAAAACGCCCGATCGTGAGCACGAAAAATCACTAGCCATCACCGCCCCATGATAAGAACCACAGGAGATCGCTAACAGCTTGTCCCCACTTGCGCGGTCGCCCGCGGCGTGGTTTTTAACCTCCTTATCGGTTGAGAAAAACACTGGGTAGGAGAAGAGACCTTTGGTAAGGGCCTGACTGCCTACCGCAAAATAATTCCCTTGTGTCAACAAGGCTGCGCGCAAGACGACGGGGGTGAACCACTCTCCACCAGCAACCACTACACTACTGGCATCGCCCACAACGCCATCAGCGTTACCCTCAACCTAATTACCGCTGCAGCTGGTTTGTCGCCCCCCGTTCCTCGTGTGACCCTTGGGAACAGCCCCAACCTATCAATACCTACTGTACCTACTCAAGCCTGACACCTCTTTGAAGAAGATTTGTCGAAACGCGCGTTGAGAGATGTCCTCACTTCAACATCAGTGCAATTGAATATCCTATCAATACGGTGGCTGCCCGATTCCATCGGACCCCAACATCCGGGTCCAAGTCCTTTGACGATTTTAAATCAATTATATTAAAGATGAACTTTTTAAATATTTAACTCACCATCGAGGACTTTTTATCATACATCTATTTGAGACATTGTGTTGTTACTTTTGGTTACTATGTTTACCTTGTACTACTGTTCTCACTAACATCTAAATCCTCTACCCAGAGGTCTTGTGCGTAATAGAGGTCGGTCCCGTTTCAAAGTCCCCGAGCCTTGTTGACACAAGGGAATTATTTTGCGGTAGGCAGTCAGGCCATTACCAAAGGTCTCTCCTCCTCCCCAGTGTTTTTCTAAAATATTTTTGGGATGGGGACCCTCCCTCTAGGGTTTGAGTGACTTGCACTATTAATTTTATCCTTATCGGTTGAGACAATCCCTGTTTATTTGGCATTCGGGTTCGCCCCAACTGCTAGGGCAGCAGGTGTACCGATACACCCTTGGAAAGCTGCAGCGATTGTCTTAAGACCTCTGATTGCTATAGACTTCCATGTTAATGGAGGAGCGCTGGCTTTCCCACCCACACAGCCGCTATCATTAATGACCCTGGCGTGGAGAGGGAGGGTGGGAATAGCGATTGACCATTAAAAACAGTGCGGTATGGCAGACCGCTAGGGAGGTTGACTGCGCCGCAGCGACCGCAGTCACGATCTGAAACTTGGGCAGCCACGCCCGATTGTACCCATAGACATGAATGGACAGGGTCAAAAAGCGAGTGTGGACGTGTTTTATAACCACGTCCATTCACTCTGTATGGGCGCTCTAGGGCCATTGCACCAACATGCACTAAGAAAGTAATGGGATCGGCCAGGAATTTACCAACATATGGGATCACCGTGCGATCCGACATGCAGGAGATTCTTGTTCAATCTCGCCAGGTGGGCGCACACCATTGGCAGGACTGCGCACAGCGGTTGATCAACCGACAAATCGGGCAGGAATCTGCCCGTGTATGGCTACCTTTAAGCTGGCCATATACAGCCAGATAATTGGAAGATCGATCACAGTGCTGATCTATCTGTGCAGTTATCATATCGATTGGGGGGTCATCATCAATCACTGGTACCACCACACAGTGTGATTGACATTAGACCCCATCAATACACAGTATATATGCCCTTCTACTTTGCGCACAGGAACGGGACTTTCCACGAACGCTACGCCCGCATTTTTATTTAATAAAAGTGGTAAAACTAAAAAATAATAATCAATGCTAAATCCGGGCAGACTTATACTGACAATGCCGCTTTAAGTCCGCTCGCATTATTAATTTAAAAAGGTGTAACAAGTAAAAAAAATATATACACATTTATAAGATCTGGCATTGTCCAATTGACCGGAATGTACTGACATGACTGATCAAGGTCAGATTGCTTTTACGTCTGATTTCGACCACTTTTGGTCCATTGGACAAGGTATGCAGGTATTGATGTTTAAGAGGATCAGATGGAAATATCCACCTGTGTATGAACAGCTTTACTCTCCCTCCTGACTTCCAACCCTGCACATCATCATCACAAGCAAAGTGGGAAAAGGAGGTTTTAAGGAGCGAACATTCCACTTACCTGATCCAAAAGTAATGTTGCACAATGTCACTTCTGGTATCTGGAACGTGAAAGTGACACTCCACACCGGCACTTCCATGTTCCAAATTCAGAATGTGATACTTCCCAATGTAACTTCTGAGGTCACGGTTCTAGAAATGCTGAGAACCGCTGCTCTAGACACTATGCCTTTACTGTATACATTTTCCCCCCAAAAAATTTCTGTAAATACGTTACTTACCTCGGAACTAATATAATGGTGGTGTAGCACTCTATAATCCAAAAATAATATACTGCTGTTCCCTGGAGTCATATGAGAGATTCCATCTTTATCTGCCAGGCTTCTGGGGGTGCAATATCATGAGTGGCCACTGGGGGTGTTGATAATGTTTTTTTTAACCTCCCTAGCACTCTTGCAAGGTCCAGATTTCTGTACCAAAAGTGCACCATAGACTCTAATGGAATTTTTTATGTTGTAGGTCTGTTACTTCCCAAAATCTGTCCGTACAAAGGTCTAATAGACATCCTGAACATAGTAATGTTTTAAACACACAATTATGTTAAAAAAATGTACATGGAAAAAACAATGAATAAAAGGTATAATTTGAATGATAAAATCTCTTAAATACTTAATTGGTATAAATGATTTTAAAACAGCATGTGTTCATATTTATGTTTTATTTATAATAAAATTTTTATGACAATTGGAAATGTGTTATGTTTTTGTTTTACTTTAAAATGTATTGGATACAGTTATCACTGTATCTTTGGTACCCTCTGAAAGGGTTAACTTCAAAGAGCACATCTGGAAATCACACTGGGGGTGTGACAGGAGAGCGCTGGACGGAGATGGAGCCATCAGAAGCGCTAGGGGGGTTAATGGAAAAATTGTCTGTGTACATATCAATGGAGAACCGAGATCAGGGACTTTCCTGGCTGTCACTGCTCTCAGAGATGTCAGGTCTTTTCTGGTCTGACCAGGCACTCATCATCAGAGCCAGGGAGAGAGGAGGGGCTGCATTCCCCTTCTGCACTTTTAGTGGCATTCATGCAAGCATGACATTTTGGTGGTAGATCCACTTTATGCCCAAATCAGCTAAATAAAATTAAAAATAGGTAAATGCTGTTATTTGTTCACAATTTGATTGTTTCTGTAATTCCACAATGAAGTATTTCATTTATTCAAGATAAAATATTCAACGATATTCTGCATTCTTATTCTACTCACCAATCTGACGTATAAAAGCCCACAGGAAGCCGGTTTTCAATCTCGTTTTGTTTGAGAAAAGACGTTATTAATACTCACATTCCTGCTGGGTCGCCTGTATTATGTAGCCTTACTACTGGAATGTTAAAAGAGTCCTGGCCTTCAATTTGTACAAAACGAGCTGTTCCATCACAAATTACTCACAAAGATGAAAAGAGTTTCTCCCTAAAGCAGGATAATTATAGTCGATGTTTATGTCTTCTGTCCTATTTCCACAGCTCACAATTGGGTGTTTAAAGGGCCCTCATGTACAAATATAAAATCATGTACGTACACCTCTATTCATGGGCTCATGTGTTGACCTGTGCAGGGTTGATGTCTTGCATAACAATAATTTTATTATCATTTTTTTTTATTTTAATCCTAAATCCTTAAGCTTGGCACCACGCTGTGATTGTTCTACGATCAATCGGACAGTAATCAATGTGCACCACATGAGCACATCAATTACTGTACGATGGGGTCCCAGTTTCCCGGGTTTTTCCACAGCCTCTCCAGCTGGGGAAAGAAGTTCGTCTGCAGCCAGCACCCCCCTCTTCTGCCAGAGCTGGGTCAGTGCTGGCCACGCCCCCTTCACACACACAGAGCAGCTAGCTAAACACACACCTTGTGTGTGTGGCTTAGCTGCCTGTGTGTCCGGCTTAGCTGCCTGTGTGTCCGGCTTAGCTCTCAGCCCGTCCATTACATTGGATGGGGACAGCGCTGTCCCCTATTCAATGTAATGGATTTCGACCGAGGTTTTCCAACATATTGGAAACCTGTTTAGTCGAGTTCCTTCAATGGATCCTGCTCGAAGGAACCATGGATGGCTCAGATGAAGTGACAGATTAGAGGAACATTGGGTGCCCTGAGCGCGCATGGTGCCTGATGTTCCTCTTATCTGCTACTTCATCGAGCCGTGTGTGGCCAGCTTTACTGTGAGCTATAGCACAGCATCCCGGGGCGGCTGGAATGTGTTCCTCTCATTCCAGCCAATCCAAAAGGCTACTGCCAGAAGGCGGGTCTTTGTTCAGCACAGGATGACACAGACTCATCCCTCCTCCCATATGTAAAAAGCAGCTCATGGGTAAGTTGTTTGTGCCAGATTGTAAACTGTGTCTCTACATAAATGAGTCAGTGGGTTCAGAGAATGGGTACAGCCACATGCAAATTTTTAATCCCAGAATACTCTGCTCGAACTAAGCTCTGCCTCGCGTCACTGGCCTTTTGTCTTGGCTGTAGGGATATAGGGTTAATACTGCATGGTCACGCCATGCTCACTTTGCTGGAACATGCTGTATTATTCACTCTATAAGTGAAAAATACACAACATAAAAATCTTGATTACTTGTACGCTAAACAAGTCCTACTTTTAAATTTGTCTTTGTACGTTGTATGCCTATAAAAAAATAAATAAATATACATAGAATAATTACAAAAAAACTTGATTACTAAAACATAATGAACATCAAAGCAATGTACCTACACAATTTAAAGTAGACCTTTCACCAGAAGTTCATGTTTGCATGAATGGCACTAAAAGGGCAGATATTAGTGTTAAGTGATGCATGATGTTAACACACCTGCCTTAGGCTATGTTTCCATTGCACTATCGGTAGGTCTTACTTTCGAGGTAGCAGGGTGCACCCATTTCTTTATAGACATTGCTTTGTTCACTGGGGCATTGTCATAATGGAATATTGGAGCCTTTTCACAGCTAAAGCATGTCCAGATTCTGAAGCACCAAACCCCGGTGGTAGAGTTTTTTTTAAACAATTTCCTTTGATGTTTGGCATTGGACTTGATGTAAGGCGTGCATGCAGCTGGCCAGCCGTGTAAACCCATTCCATAAAGCTCTCGGAGGTCAGGTTTTCTTCTAAGGTTAGAAGAGGTGAGGAAGAAAGTGTTGGCACTCAATGGTCCCATTCTTCAATTTAGTCTGCCAATCATTTGCTTATATTCTGTTGTTCCTAAGTATTTCCATTTTTATGGTTGATGGTCCAGGCACTAGGACACATTTTTATTAACTGGCCTATTTCAAAGGGGGCATCCTATGGCAATGGCTTGCATGAATGTACCTATGACCATGCCATGCCTAGATACTTTTTTATTACTATTTTTACATGCTGTGACAGATCGGTGGTCTGTCATGGTGGAAGTGGTTCATGTGCGGCAGTGAAGGGATCTGCTGGTGTGTCCTGGAGGGAGTCCAGAGTAGTTTTGGGGAGCGACAGTGGGTTGCTGCCCAGTTTTGATATGTTTTGGTTACAGGGATCTGGACTCTGAAATGGGGATGGAAGGAACTGGGTGGGCCTTCCCACTCCACCAAGATACACCTGCTAGACGCTAATGAGGTTGCTGGGTGTGTCTCCACAAAAGGGTCTGAGACCAGTCACTCAGGGCTTCCTGATGAGGTGGGGAGACACTGTGCTGCTGGAGCAGCGAATACCAGGGGCACACAGGGAGTGTATAGCCCAGGCTGGGAATGCCTGAAGCTGATTCCCCACAATGCACTTGAATTATATATATATATATATATATTTAAAAAATAAAATTTACTGTTGACTCTGTGGTCCCCAAACTTTCCTTGCAGGGCCCCCCTTTTCTATTTAGGAACATTATCGAGCCCCCCCCTCCTTATTCAAACACAGGTTAAGAATGAGGACCAGCGCCCCCCTGGAATACATTCGCACCCCCCCCCCCCCCATACCTAATAAAAATGTTGTGATGAGTGAGAACACACACTTTCCCTCCCCCCAATCTACTACTATTTAGTTGCTCATTTCTGACATCAAATGGTCCGTTTCTAGGTTACTAAGATGTCTAAGAACAATTATCTAATGGATAATTCTGCTAATACCTCTAATTGGGCCCATCATCTTGGATATGAATCCCTCTCTTCAGCATTAATTAAAAGAATGAAATTCATTCAGCAGCACTTTGTAGCCTAAACATGTAGATTACCTCTCGGTCTCCGGCTTCATGGATCCGCTCACCTCGGGGGCACGGGCGCCTGTTAACTCTTTTACTGGAAACATACAAGCAGACAAGAACTGGTCTATATTCATTATTAGAGCAATTATCTCAGTCCAGTAAGGAGATTTTAATAACTTGTCATTTAATTAGAACTATCAACATGAATCAACATCTACACATAACACATATATATAGACTAAGAAGTCTTTTTAATTTTTTAAACCTTTTAGTGACCAGTTGTAATAGAAATATGGATGATGAACGAAGTTACTTTGTCAAGGACTCATTGAATAACCTCCCTAGCGCACTGCTGAGGTCCAGATTTCGGTATCAAAAGTGCACCATAGACTCTAATGGAATTTTTTTATGTTGTAGGCCTGTAACTTCCCAAAATATGTCCGTACAAGGGTCTAGTAGACATCCTGAATATAATAATGTTTGAAACACACAATTATGTTAAAAAAATTACATGGATTAAGTGGATTATACAGAAATTGTATGGTAAGATTGTAAGGTGTATGGGGGGGCTTAAGGATAAGCAAGAAATGGATGAGCTCATGTCTCTGATACACGGCTCATCTCCACCTCACTGTCCCGGGATTGTGTGTCTTTCCTTAAAAGGCCGACTCTGCAAAACGCATGGAGATTGTGGGCAGCTTGATTATATCTTGCTATCTGCAACAAGCGCTGATGTTTCATAGATGTGTATTTTAAAGAGAATAATGGAATAAATGTTAAGATGTTTTATAGAATTTATTACGAGGACTATGACATCATCACCTACGATACCAGAAAAAGTCCCATAACTTGGAACTGTAGTCTTGTTGGGTGTAAAAGTAAGAGCTTTGAGATAAACCATTTAACTGTGGCAGGGGTGCTCACAAGGATCTGACTTATTCATGTACGGTAGTTAAAACTTTTAGCTGAACTGCTCACATAGGACTTATCATGTGAAATGAATCAGCATAGTACTAGTGGCAGCAAAGGGACCTTCATGGGATATATGTAAAAACATTTATTGTATCAGTAAGGAAACAATTATATCCATCTGGTGATGTTCCACCCCTCCAGTGATCACCCACCATGAGTACAAGGAGACTTGGTAAGCCAAGACATTATAGGGATCTCTACCTTTCTGGGTCTCCTTGCACCCAGTAGCCCACTGCGGTGTCACTGGATGGGCAGAAAGTTAAGAGATTTGGTTCAAGATGGCCATCGTAGTGGTGAATTATAAAGTGGCTGCACTATAGCTACAAGGTTTATAGGGGTGTCTGCCTTCGTGGGTCAGGTGTTTTCTTTAGAGGGGTCGTGGGATGTTTAACCTCCGCGCACTGCTAAGGTACAGATTTCTGTACCAAAAGCGCACTATAGACTTCAATGGATAAAAAGTTTATTTACATGGTAGGCCTTTAATTTCCCAAAGTATGTCTATACAGGAGTCTGGTAGACATCCTGAATATAATAACATGTTCAGATGCTTTGTAAATTACTCACAATATCAGATAAAGATTTCACTAATTCACTTTATCAGGTAAATTAGCACTGCAACCACTAGATGGCGCTGCAGATGTGCCAGGTTACATAGGAGTGCATGGGGAGGGGGGGGGGGAGTGATCTGTTCTCTGCAGCTGCCTCTTCATTAGATCAAAGCCACATGGAGCAGTGAGTTTGCTCTCCTGTGGCTCTGATCTCTGCCTGATGAACCCATCAACTCATCCACTGCTGTTCTAACAGGGCACAGCTGGACAAGCTGGGACCTTCAGGAGCAGCAGGGGGGTTAAGTGGAGTTGGCCAAATGTTGGGGCTCTGGTGTTCAGTGGGGGGGACTATATATATATATATATTATAGCGACTACAAGACGCAACTGAGCATAAGACGCACCCAGTTTTTAGGGCAGGAAAACCAGAAAAAAAATATTTGAAGTGTTCCAATCAATTAGGGGGAAAATCCCCTGCAGTGCCAAATTTCAGCCCCAACTGAACTGGTGTCACTAGAAAGCACACTTCACGGCAGATCTCATCTTCCTCACACATGGGGGGGGGGGGGTGTCGCGGATTAACTGCTGCATATGTCTCTCCTCTAGGCTGTGTGTGAGGAAGCTGCCAGCGTGAGAGCAGTTTTCCCACACACAGCTTTGCATTACTTAATCAGCAGGGCTCTGCTGATATTAACAAAAGAGTTCAGATGGGAGATCTCCTATCTGACAGCTCCTCCACCTCCCTGGCTAATCTTCTTGCCGGGAGAGCTGGTGGGGGGCCAAGACATGACGTGGCTGGTCGTGCATTCGGACCATAAAACGCAGGCACTTTTTCACTCCGAGTATTTAGGCTGAAAAATACAGTAAATGAAAAAAAAGCTTAAAAAGAAAAACTTCTGCAGACTTATAAGGGCTGGTAAGTTGAAGTATATTAAATTTTTGGTGTTTTATATAAAACCCACAAAACCAACACTGAAAAGATCTGAATTCTTGGGCTTCCTGACTTTATATGGAGGTCTTCAGTACTGAAGGGGTTACATGCCATTAATGTGGTATCGCGGAGATACAGTGCATACTCCTGACTCGTATAATCATAGCACATTACATAACTGTGCGTCGAAATACCGGTTTGTTATCTTGCCTTGTGTAACGCAATATGTTATTTTGCTAGTGATGCTCCGTGCTCAGCGAGCTATGTTCATATTGTGATTATAGTCCTCAGATCATCATCTCTCAGACCCGCTCCAGCTAGGAATCGCCCTAGTTCCTGGGATGTTTTTTTACCGTAGTACAAAGGTTATCCAATATTAATAGAAGTATGGCGGATGCAGGTAAAACGCTTATCTGCCCGCCTTTGTGCCTGTTTGTTTGCTAAATGAAGGCTAATACTAAGAATTTACGAGTCACCTGTTCACTTCGTGAGATCGTTGTTTGGTACAAAGGGCAGGTTAAATTTTCCTATGTTCAGGGGTGCACATAAGTGGTACTCTGGTACTCGAAAGGGGCTAAAAACTAGCTCTGCGTACCTGCATTATTGTTACACAGCCCATATGTGTACTAACAACTAGGAGGCGCTCCGTGTCTGGGCGGCCGCAGCTAAATGTTACATGTATACAATTTATGTCACTTGGATAACCGCAGGGAAACATGAATAAATATGAAAGGTTGCAGTTAGGGGTGTGACATTGGGAATGTAAATTAAGAATCCAATAAAAAAAGATTGGACTTATAAGTGTGTTGAAGACCTGTGGGAAGAAAGTCAGAGTAGACATATGTAGGAGTAAAATCTGACAAAAGGGAAAGCACTGTGTGACAGTTGGAATATGACTATGAAAGGTTGACATTTGGACTGCAGGTAGTCTCAGCGGTTAGTTACTAACCCAGGAAATTTCAGGGTTGTACTACTGAGGTATGAGATCTGGAGGTTCAAACGTGTTGTACTTGTGAGAGTTACATGTGACCCAAAGCCAGCTGGTGACCTGTAGATGGAGACAGCTAATAGGAGACTAAATAAGGAACAGGGAGGTCCATCTGCAGCAGAATCTACCATGCAGGAAGCTGACATGAGGGAGACAGTGAGGTAGACCACCCTACATATGGGGTGAGTACCAAACGCCATCTCTTGTATTCACCTGAGGAGCTCACTAAAAATGTTATGTGCACCCCTGTCTATGTGCGCAAACACCTTGCAACCTGGTTGTACAATCTCTCCACAATTTATTGCTGTGATTGAAACCATTTTGACCTCAAAGTTTCCAACCAGAGCTGCAATGTCAGTGTTGCAGCTACAGCATAGTCTTTGACTCCCCCCCCCCCCCCCCCCCCCCCCCCCCCATCCCCCCTGTGAATGGTACAGTCTCTGCATTTATCCATATGTAAGAACTTTTTTTTCCAGCACCTAGATCCCTGGCTACACATCCATGCATCCTTGGCATCCCTTTTATCGTGGTGGAGATAAATGCCTCTAGTGTGTCTAGGGCTGCGCAAAGTCTTTTCCCAAAGAGAAGTAATTCCTGGCCAGCATTGTTCTCAGGTTGAGCTATCCCTGGTAAGCAGTGACATGTTTGTTGTTTCTGGGTTTAAAGGTGCCCATACACAAGACTATTCTCCTTTGCAGCCAGCCCCTCAGCTGATCGGCAGTCCCCATTCAAAGTAATGGGATCACCATGCGATCCGACATGTGGGAGATTCCTGGTCGACCTCACCAAGTGGGCCCATCTGATTTTCGGCCGGGCGATTGGCAGGAGCGCGCACGGCGGTTGATGGAGGCTAAATATATCAGGTGAAAATTGGGCTGTGTACGGCTACTGTTAGGTACTGCAACAGACCACTAGTATGTCACAGTGTAATTGGACCATTAGGTGGTATCCTGGAAGGAGTCCGGGAATTATTTGCACAGCAATGTTAGATTACTGAGTGTTTTTGGGGTCCCAAATTCTGGGATAGGAAGGAACTGGGTGGGCCTTCCTATTACCCCAGGTACACTCAAAGACTTAATGCAACCTGCAGCTGTCAACCTGCCCATTTGTCTTTCCTAACTGGTTGCAGCTAACATGGGGGTGTTTGTTATCGATTTACAACCACCCACCAACTATTTACTCAAAGCACTCATTACCAAAAGGCAAACATAAGCTGGCCATACACCTTTAGATCTTTCTGTCAGATATCCTTTAGATCTACCAACAACTATGTAGTGCCGGGTCCTCTGCGATCGAACACAGGTAGACTTGATGATTTAGAAAGTCTCTTACCCTTAAGCTCGTTAAAGTAACAGATTAGAGGAACATTGGGCGGCGTAATGGATGGCGATTGGCAGGAGCGCGCACGGCGGTTGATGGAGGCTAAATATATCAGGTGAAAATTGGGCTGTGTACGGCTGCTGTTAGGTACTGCAACAGACCACTAGTATGTCACAGTGTAATTGGACCATTAGGTGGTATCCTAGAAGGAGTCCGGGAATTATTTGCACAGCAATGTTAGATTACTGAGTGTTTTTGGGGTCCCAAACTCTGGGATAGGAAGGAACTGGGTGGGCCTTCCTATTACCCCAGGTACACTCAAAGACTTAATGCATGTTTACAGGTGAGTGAAGCTGGGTGTGTCTGCACAAAAGGATCAGAGACCACAGGGCTTCTGACCAAGTAGGATACAGGGGCTCACAGGGAGTGTGGAGCCCAGGCCTGTGGCTGCTGGAGCAGTGGATACAGGGGGGCTCACAGGGAGTGTGGGACCCAGGCCTGTTGCTGCTGAGAAGCCAAGAGGCTTGGCATTTTTCAGGACTTGTTTTGGATTGCTATCAACCCTTGTGATGACATCTCTTTGTTTGCACCCTTTTTTGCTCCAATATGGGCAGGAGCCCTAAAAAAGATACCAGTGGTGTGGATTGATGTTTTGGGAGCGCGGTTTGAAGCTGAATCCCCACAATACACAGATGCTAAATTCCCATGGTCAGCTGTCAACCTGCCCATTTGTCTTTCCTGACTGGTTGCAGCTAACATGGGGGTGTTTGTCATCGATTTACAACCACCCACCAACTATTTACTCAAAGCACTCATTACCAAAAGGCAAACATAAGCTGGCCATACACCTTTAGATCTTTCTGTCAGATATCCTTTAGATCTACCAACAACTATGTAGTGCCGGGTCCTCTGCGATCGAACACAGGTAGACTTGATGATTTAGAAAGTCTCTTACCCTTAGGCTCGTTAAAGTAACAGATTAGAGGAACATTGGGTGGCGTAATGGATGACAGCTGAACCGGAGACACAGAGCAGCTAAACACAAGCTGTGTGTTCAGCTACGGCTCTGTCTGTGCAAAGGGGGCGTGGCCAAAACGGCCTACTCTGCCAGAAGAGAAGGGGGGCTGAGTGGGTCGTGCTGTGTGTCTCCAGCTCAGGCACAGTGCTGCCAGCCAGCCGAAGAAGCTGGCTGCCGGGGGATCGGGAAACCGTGTCTCCATCATCCAGTAATTGATGTGCCCATGTGGTGCACATTGATTACTGTACGATTGACCCGTGATCAATCACAGCATGGTGACGTCACCACGCTGTAATTGATCACCGGTCGATTGCACGGGAATCTACCTGTGTGTGGCCAGCTTTAGTGCCGGCGCACCCCTGTTTAAATGTTTAAATCTTTTTGTTGTAGTCACTTCTAAGGAAAGATTTTCTTATTCCTTCACAAAGTAAACAGTTTACATGCAATCCCTAAAGTTTAAAATGACCCAAATAAGGGTCTGCGTAATGACATCACAACTTTCATCTGTGTGCCTCTTATAGCTAAAAATATAAAGCATCAACTTGTTATATCTGAGAGCCTAACTAATCCAAAGTATTATATGATCCCAAAAAATTTTTTCTTTAAAAACAAAGTTATGTCGTTCAGTTTATTTTTGTCAATAATGTAAAAACTTTTTTCCTCGGACAGCATGCTACTGGAGAGGAGGCTGTGTTCTGCTTGGGAGCAAAAGGGAGCAGAAGTCTCTCTGTACCTTTCCAACACGCCCCCTGTGAGTCACAGCTTGAGCTATCCAATCAGAAACTAGCTGGAGCTTTACTGATTTTAGAGTTCTAAGACTAAGGGCTTGTTTCCATTATACGTTGGGACCCCCTCCACTAAACCTATTGCTTGGTGGGGATCCCGACGGAGCACATAGACCTAACCTGCTCGGCAGATGCTGTGTTTAGACATCCGCTGATGCAGAGGCTCAACGTATTCAACTACGTTGAGCCTTGCATCTGTGGAGCGGCTCGGCACAGTGAAGACACAGCATCTGCCGAGTAGGTTAGTCGATGTGCGCCGCCTGGACCTTTCGCCAAGCAATACGCTTAGCGGAGGGATTCCCGACGTGTAATGGAAACATAGCCTTAGGCTCCACTATGCGTTAAGGATGCGCTGCGTTAACGGATCCAATAAATGCAACTCATGTGTTAGGGATCCGTCAGGGATGCGTTAAGGGTTGCGTTTGTGACGTATCCGTTTTTTTGTGTTTGTTTTTAACCATGATCGGATTGATCAACGCATTGAACAATGCATACCATTGCATTTCAACTGACTCAATTCATTTCCTATGGGTGCATCAGCGCACCCATACTTGCGTTGGCTTACGTTGTGTTAATTTCAATGCAGTGCTCTGTGTTGATTTAAACGCAACACAAGCTAACGGAGCACAGCAACTGATGTGTAGACACATCCATTGACTTTTGTATGTCAAACGCAGGGTTTTAACGCACAGTGGAGCCTAAGCCTATAGCTGGCCACACACGGGTCAATTTTCCTTTGTGATTGAGCAGTAAATTTTTTTGTTTAATCGGATTGGTGTGGGGAGTGGCTGGTATAAGATCATTGCAGAGACACCATTGATTTAATGTACATTACAGTGCTGCAACACATTAACATGAGACAGAAGATTTTAATGAGGTTGTGGATGGCTACTTGCAAAAAGAAAAATGTAAGACATTCCATTACTTTTGTTTTGATGTCTAAAAAGCTTAATAAGCTGAATTAGGTCTCCACTCTCAAAAATAAAAGAATGTTTAAAAAAAATTGGAATGCCATTTAACAAACATCAGAAAGATCATTCAAGTTCCCTTAATCTACGCAATCTAGCAAGGACAGATTCCACAGAGCACATTCCACATGTGCTGCCCTTGGATCTGATTTCTGTTGCCTATCTTTGCCATGGTATTGTAGCAGAGTAGTAAGTGTATGGTATGTGAAACCTGTGCCCAAAGGGTTACATGTGCTGTGCTGATATACTGTAAGGTAATGTAATGTGACACTGTTGTTGTGCAGAGCAGGTGTCTGTGTTTTGTTGCTGTAAAGGTCAAGAACATGCCAGAAGATTCCATCTGATGTAACCATGACATGCCATATGGGAGTGCCCAGCCTGGGGACAGGTATTATATGGCCAAGTTAGGGTTGGAGCTAGGTTTTCCCTGGAGTATCCGATAGCCGACCGGTTGTGGTCATGTCGCACTGGACCCTAACCCTTGTGGGGACGCACACCGCTGGTCTGTGGGCTGGAGACGAGAGACCGCAGAGATGTAACCAGTGACTTCCACCTTGTCCCCATCGTGGGTCAAGGGTACCCTAGCCCTTGGACACCTGGTAGAGTGTGGGGCTAGGAGAGGCGGAGATGGCAATGGCTGCTCCCAGATGGCTGGCATGGCGATGGCAGGGACTGTGAAGCTGTACAGTGATGTGGAGAATAAAGGTACCAGATCTTACACCAAAGTCATCGTTTGCATGGACTCATTAAGACATTCTGCAATGGTCTGCATCTGGGACACTGCCTCCCAGGTAAGCGATGATCTGTCAACGGTTGCAAGGATCTGCAGCTGATGCCCAGGCAGAGTTCTGGAAGGAACCAGACAGGTAACCCCTGATTATACCCAGTGTGTCTGATGGAAGATGTGCTGCACAGTGAGGGGGTGGTATCCACCCTACAGTATGACATAGGTAGCAAAGCTTGTAAGTATTGTAAGTTTAATACATATCGTAGTGCTGAAAGGAAACCATGACTTGGCAATGGGTGTGTTTGGGAACAGATCATAATGTTTTAAATAATGATATATCCCAAATAATCTACCATACATGGCAAAACAATACCAATCGGCAAACATGTAGGCTGTGTTTATACGTACATGACTCCATTAGGGCTACAAAGACAGATTTTCTGTGCAGAATGTCTGAATATGAATGTGCTGTTGAACAGGCACTAGAGCTGACCTGAAGTATTTGTAATCAGTATAATCAGACCTGGTCATTCTCAATCACCTTCCATTTATCCTCTGCAGTGTAAAGACTAGCCTCCATTGTATTTAAGGGCCATTGCACACTAGCCGTGCTGTGGTGTGCATCCGTTACCGGTGAAACCCCATGCTTCCGCATTGCGCTGTGCTTCAGTCTCCCATGCAAGTGTTTGGGAGATACTTGCGCTGCGTCCCCAAATATGTGTGCTGCAAGGTGTTTGAGGTAACTGTGTGCTGCGCATTACAACAGGTTTCCTTTGTACCTTGTGTTAATGCTAGCCAAGCTGAGTTGCGGTAGTGCAATGCAAAGGGTATGTTTCCACGGCTCTATCGGCACCCCCCGCGCTAAGCCCATTGCTTCATGGACCCGATTCACATTACGTGCCTACAGCACCGGCTGTTCCCAGGATGGACCCGATAGCGCCGTGGAAACATAGCCTAACATAGTTTTGCCCCAGCATTTTCCTCGCATCAAACTAATATTTCAGGATGTGGCAGACACGCTCCATTGTTTTTAATGGGTCATTCTCTACAGGCAGATCATAACCCCATAGTCAATAACAAAGCTGGGCTCTGGGACAAAGGCTCTGGGACATATGACGCGTCCATTGAAAAGCAACATAGTTTTAGTCCATAGGATCAAAGGGGGCACATTATTGTCATGTCATAATTATGTGTGTCTTAAGCCCCCCATACATGTTCCGATTTTTCATACGAATTTTGCCTGACTCACCAGTGTGGTCGGTTGGGGTGATCAATCTGGAGAATAATCGGATGCGGAATTATGTTCCCGCTTCGGGCCTGTCTGTACATTTTAGTCGATCTGCTGTTAATAACCTAGTGTTGGGCCGAACGATCGGTGATCATTCGAATTCTGATTTTTCGTCCCAGCCAACCGACCGACCATAACATTTTATGTGAAAATCGGGTGACACAGTCATACGAAAAATCGGAACGTGTATGGGGGGCTTTAAACATGGACAAAATGCACCTATTGGTTGTCAATAAACACGTCCATGACACCCAATGCAGTCAAGGTCTCAGAGACTGAGAGATTCTGTTGGCTAACATTACTAAAAACACTGCTTGCCTGGTTGGTGTTCTGATTCTCAATGCTCTCTATAGGTATTGGGGTCAGGTAAATTGTATCACCACTTTTGCTGTATTGACCTGCCTGCTTACCTGGCCAACCTTTCATCCTGACTATCAACATTCTTTGCAATGGGTTCAGGAGTGACATGTAGGACAAGTTCTCATTTATGGTCCATGTTAGGTCAACAGCTCTGCCAGCTTAAAACACTGCAGTGTAAAAGCAGCGATATGCAGATTTATTTTTTATTTACCCCACTTTACTGGCTTGGGCGATCAAATGGGAAAGAACCTTGATTGGGCAGGCTGAAAAATTGTTAATTGATGGGTTTTTAGTTGGATTTACACTTTTATCTTTATAACTGAAGAGCAATTGAATTGAAGGAATGCACCCTGGCACTGCTTTAAGAGGAACCTTTTTTGGGAGACATGCTAGCAAAAATCCTCAAACTGTAATTAAAAAAAAAATAATGTTTTTATTTCTATTATGGAATTCCCTTTTTCTATATATTAATGTCATACTTCAACCCTGCCTTGGTTTATAGAGGATATCAAAATACATCCTTCTTGTTTAAATACATAAACAGTATATAATGTATTTAATGTACAGCGCTGCGTAATATGTTAAATCAGTGGTTCCCAAACTTTCCTTGCAGGCCCCCCCCCCTTTTCTATTTAGGAACATTATGTAGCCCCCCACCCCCTCCCTATTAAAACACAGGTTAAGAATGAGGCCCCCCACCCCCCAGTTTGGGAATCACGGGGTTAAATTAAAGTTAATAATAATAATAATAATAGTAATAACCTTCAAATTTAATGTATATAAAACTCCAGGGGCCGTAGCTGGAAACCAAGACTCAGATAATTCCAATGCCATGAAATGGAGGTAACACCTTGTAATCCAGCGTTAAAAAAAATTCTCTTTCTACTCAGCAGCCTGCCGGGATACAAATGAGATTGAAGAGAATGTGAATCGAGTGATTTGAGGCGGAAGAATGGAAGAGAAGAAAGAGGGGAGTAGAGTGAGTATAGTGATTGAGGGAGAGACAGAAGTGGGAGGGAAGCGATAACAGGAGGAGAGACGGTCAATAAGAATAAAACTAGGAGAGCAGAGGAATACAAACAGGTTCAAGACTAGACCGCTAACTGCTTCCACTCTACCGACCCAATATTATTCTCATCTAATATCCTGATCTTCTACAGACTCGGAACTCTATGTGCAGCTGAATACATCTGGAACCAGCGACTTTTGTTTGTTTGAGGGAAAAATTTGGCTGTGCATTGGTTGCAAAGCAAACACTCCAGCGTTCCCCTTGCTGTATGGGAAGGAACTCGCCTAATAATGCTCTTCAAAGAGTGATTGCTCTGAACGTCTCTGTCAATCCCTTATCTGCATTTAGTGTTTGGATTGCAGAAATATCCTTGTTTGCTCAGGGCTCAAAATATTTACCCGTGGACGCGCGCTTTGCAGGGCCACTGGCAATTCGGATCAGAGCGATGTTCCCGTCTTTGAGTTAGGAAGTGCACCAACGCTCCTTTTTGGCCTTTGGATAAAGAAAGACAGATTGATGGATTTTTGACTTTGTGTCACCTGCGTTTCACCGATGCTTGAAAACGCTTCCACCGCTTGGAATTGCAGCGTCTGCAGGACATCTGTTATTGGGGACACCTGTAAGATTGCCGTCATGGTGCTATTGATTGTGACGATCACGGTGGGCAACGTGTTGTGTCTTCTGGTGTTTGTGAGGACTAAGCAGCTCAGGACATCACAAGGTCTCCTGAAGACCTCTTTAGCTTTGGCCGACTTGGCGGTTGGGGTGCTGGTGGTGCCTTATTCTGTGTACGTGGAAGTAATTCGTCTTCTGTATGGACTGGAAAATGTTACTGGAGCTAACCAATCAGACATTGATACAGAGATCCCTTGTTTCATCATGGGTCCCATCTTCGCCGGTTGCACGTTTGTCTCCATCTCCACCATATTCTTGATGTCCGTTGAGAGGAGCATTGCTGTGTTGAGACCTCTTCATAAGCGGGTTGTTATAACTAGAAGAAGGACTGGGTGCCTCGCTGTCTTCTGCTGGATCTTCAGCTTCATTTTTGCCATGGTGCCAATGATCTTCAGCCGAAACTTAACTCTGGAGTACAACGCATGCAGCAAGATGTGCACTTATGCCTTCCTCACTGTGCCACCAGAAGGTCCTGGCTTGAACATCATGCTCATCTTCCCAGCATTTGACTTTTCCTTGCTGGGTGGCACCTATGCCATCAATTTTATAACTTTTGCAGCTATAAGGCAGTATAGCAGGGTCAGAAAGCAGCTAGAGGCAGATTCTCAAAGCACATGCAGCAAAGTTTCATTCTCAGACATCACGGCGGCCAAGACCATTGGAATCCTCACCTTTGCATTCTCTGCTTCCTTTGGCCCCATTGCGGTGTTTGTAATGGGCAACGTCCTAGGTTATGACTGGTGTGAGTTTTCTTTCTACGCATTCTGGATCCTCACCTCCAACAGCTGTTGGAATGTCGTCATCTACAGCGCCCGCGACTTGAAATTCAGACAGGGGGTCCGAGAGCTGTTCAGCAGACAAGCCTCCAAGTCCCCAGGTCACCAGCCAAGACCTCAATGCACTGTTAAAGAGGACAGCTCCTCTCCTTGTGTGGCTGTCCTCAAAGAGATTTTCCGACCAGAAACGGCTTGATTTCTATTTATCTTTCCTCAAAAAACTATGGTTTTGACAAGAACAATGAGCCAAAATATTCATTGAATGTTGAGAAGAACTAAGTCCTTGACCATACATACATATAAGGGAAGTTAGTCCCTCTGAGGTTCCTAATGTGATTAGATGATTTACTCACAAAGTTTGATTTGGATCTGCGATATTTCATTTACTGTGAGCTGCTATGACATTATTCTTTATTTATTTTCAAGTCGATGGAATACATTGTAGATATGATGTGTATCTATCTCCTTCAGCAAAAAAAAAAAAAGATGGACAATTGGACGCTTTCATGTTATTGGTCAATTTGGTTGAAGTCTAGATGAAATGCCTCAAGAGGATGATCTGTACTGTCGCTGGAGCACGATTAAAGCCGGTGTCATTGTCATGCCGGCCAGTGCACAATACCAGGGAAGGATGTCAGGAAGACACGCTGGGCTTAATACCACTCCTGGCACTTAACCCTTTCTTTGTCACGCTGGATAGCGTAGCATTGGATGAAGAACATTAAGCTGGGGCATTGGTTGTGGGAAATGGGTTTTAGTGTTGCTGCATGATTAAATGTAGGATTGTTTTTTTTTTCTAGTGATAGCCTATGGGTGATAACATGATATATGACAATTAGACATAATAAACCAAATGTTCTTTTACGTATATCAGTGCTTTGTCTGCCTCATCTCATCTTTATCATGGTAACTTATGGTTACATATCTTTTTATTGTATAGATTACTAGTATTTACAAGTGTATAATAGATATAAAATGCTTAATATTGCAACAGGTTAATCTCAAGCTTCTGTTGCTATTGCACCGTCTTACTGTAAAGTATTTCCTTATTTTGTTTTTGAACTTAGGGGTTAATGTCCGGGGTGGCATATGCCGCACTATGCCAGTAATTAAAGGGAATGGACTCAAATTAAACCATGCAGATTTGCAGAGCACAGTGACACATATCAAGCGATCAAAAGGGATTTTCTTAAAGGGCCAGACCACCCTTAACTGACATTTAAGGTTTTGAAAAGTTCTCTCTCTCCAAGTATCTGTTAAGGCCCCCATACACCTTACAATGTTACCATACAATTTCTGTACAATCAATTTTTCTTCTAAAAACCATGTAACCATGTTTCTAATCCTTCCAATCACTATGTATTCTATCAGGGAGGATCCGGAACTACATAGCAGTGATATAT
>CM070042.1:46040443-46064282 GCA_036250615.1 Ptychadena robeensis | reverse complement strand
ACAGGTAGACTTGATGGATTAGAAAGTCCCTTATATTACATGGTTTTGGTAAAACAAAAGAGATCTAAAGGAAAACTGACAGAGAAATCTAAAGGTGTATGGGGGGCTTTAGGAGTTTATCTAGAAGTACTGTTGGGTATCCATATGAGATGGCTGAGACTCATTGTATCACTCTCCTGTAACTAGAATATTTATTGGACAGAGAATGACCTACTAAATGTGATTTGTTATTAGATTTCGGTTCCCCCACCCTACCCCTATGCTTGTTTAGATCCAGGGGATTGTATAGAGCGTGGAGTTTTGTACCTGATCTTGTGTTTTCCTCTTCTAAAAGAAGCCTCTGTTGGATGCTCATCCCCATGACATCATCCCCCATAGTACAAAATGTATGGCTTTGCATTTAATAAGAAGGACACTGAGGTCTTGCATTTAAAAAAAATATATATATAGAGGTAGATTGGTAACTTTAAATATTAAATACAAAATCTTGTGATTAAATACGATTATGCTTGGGTTGGAATTGGGTTATATGAAGTGTAGACCCTTATTTGGACAATGAAGGGTAAGGAACAGACTGATACAATGAATGCTTTTTTGAGCTCCTCATATGTGCTTTTCTCTTGTCAGATTTTACCCTTACATATGTCTACTCTGACTTTCAACCCCCAGATCTCCAACACCCTCAGACATCCAATCTTTGTTTTATTATTAATTTACATTCCCAGTGTCACACCCCTAACTGCGACCTTTCATAATTATTCATGTTTTCCTGCGGTTATCCAAGTGACATAAATTGTATACATGTAACATTTAGCTGCGGCCGCCCAGACACGGACGGCCTCCAAGTTGTTAGTACACATATGAGCTGTGTAACAATAATGCCGGTACGCAGAGCTAGGTTTTGGCCCCTTTGGAGTACCAGAGTACCACTTATGTGCACCCCTGACTATATCACAGTTAATACACATACACACACAATACAGGGAGTGCAGAATTATGAGGCAAGTGGTATTTTTTGAGGACTTGCTTTATTATTGAACAACCAACCATGTTCTCACTGAACCCAAAAAACTCATATAAGTATCACAAGCTGGAATAATTTTTGGAAGTAGTTTTTAGTTTTTTTTTTAGTTTTATAGCGTATTTAGGGGGGGATAGTCTGTGGTTGGTGCAAGGGTGGACGTATTGCGTGTGGCAAATATTTAGGGCAACTTAAACAACAAAACAAATGTTGATACGACCCATTCAATTATTTTTTTTTTTTTACCAGGGGTGAACCAATATAACATCTCAACATTCACAAATTTGCATTTCTGACATTCAAAAACAAATCAAAACAAATCAGTGACACCCGAACTATAGCCCCACCTTTCTTTTGCAAGGACACTCAAAAAGCCTGCCATCCAGAGTGGATCTGTCAGATGTTTTTGATCCTCCGCCCCCTTCACCATCCCCCAAACATTGCACAGTGCACGCACCGCAACCACATGCCACTCCCACCCCTGACCACCGTTCAGCCCCCACCCGCCAAACCACACGCCGTGCCCCCCTACATGTTTTCCCTCACCCCCACCCACCATTGCTACCTTCAAAACCCACCAAATCGCTTGACCCAGCCCGTACGCCCACCCCACAGGGCACCACACCAACGCCTAACCCACAGGCACCCCACCACCCACACCGAAACACACAAGATGAGGGACCCAAGGACTCAATGGCGGTTCAGATCAGGGTGGAAAAACACAGGTAGGCACCCCATGTCACTTTAGTTTTTTCTTCTCTTTATACCCTTTCTATGCCAGAGCCACGCGTGTGGTGGTAACTTGGATGCGGTGTGATGGAGCATTGTGCTCTGCATGAAAATCATGGTTTTGTTTCGTGAAAGGATGCAGTACTTCTTCCTGTACCACTGCTGATAGAGGTCAGTGTCGTCTCAGAAACTGGCAGTAGGGACTGGCGAGTTGAGCTTGACTCCATCCTCAACCCGAAAAGGAACGCACCACAGCTCCATCGGATGTTGATGATACCAGCCCCAAAAGACACAAACGTCACAGCACACCTCCCGGTTGCTGGCGTCCACTGAGTCCCCCACACGGACACTGGAGAAGCTCTCTTGCCCTTTAACCAAGTCCAGCCAGCTCGTGAACACCCCCCATCACACACAATCCACTGTGCCCAGAAGTCAAGTACTCACGTCTCATATAATCATCACGTCCATAAAACCTTAAGAAAAAAATCCAGCTCTTGAGTATATTTTCTTGGCCCAGTCGCTTGACGTGTTTCAGCCTTGTGTGGTCAATCTGCTTATCAAAGTGGTGGTTCGTCTTCCAGCACTTTTCGAGATTAGCATTGACCCCGCACTGTCTCACAACCGGCAGCCCCCACTTGGCAATGGCAGGAGAAACCTTGCGCTCTTGACAAGCTCTGAAATAAGGCCAAAACTGGTGGCCAAGTGGCATCTTGGCACGCTGCAACGCTTGGACTTTGATCTCAGTAATCATGGGCAAGTGTACTTTGTTTGCGACACTTTGGTTGTTCCAACGCTTCTTTGATGACGACGCCTGTTGACTATTTTGAAGCTGAAACGAACTCATTGTATTGTTTCGAGATGATCACGAACTTTTAGAAGCTTTGGGCAAATTTTAAGAGGTCGTGCATCCACTCTGCAAGATATCTCGACTAGGTGTGACTTTTCTAAGCACCGGTCAAAGTCGCTTACTTTTGACCCAGGACATTTGTGGTGCCAAAGGAAAAGCGGAAGTTGCCTAATAATTACTGGCACACCTAAATATAGGGGTGTTGATGTCAAGTTAGACCACAGCCCCTGTATCCTCATTAACATGAGATGCCAACAGTCACAGCTAATATGCTTAAGTTGGTAAGTAGGCTTTCCGAGCCTATACAGCTTAGGAGTAAGACAACAGCATAACAGTGAGGATGATTGTGGTCAAAATACTCATTTGCCTAATAATTCTGCACTCCCTGTACAGTGTATACACACATAAAATGTAAAGACTAACATACATACATACAAAGAAGAACAACATACATACACTCTATATACATGCATACACACTAAATACATACACTAATGTCACTGGTAACATATTTGACTCTCCATCTGTTCTTCATATTTTTAACCTCCCTAGCGGTTGAGACCAACCCTGTTCGTTCGCCGATCAGTCCTCACAACCGCAGGGGAAGCCGGCATCGGGGAGACCCGATGCCTCCCCGGAAAGCTGCAGCGATTGTCTTCATAGCCATAGACCTCCATGTTAATGGAGGAGCGCCGGCTTTCCCACTCACGCAGCTGGTGTCAATTATGACATCGGCTGCGTGAAGAGCCCCGGAGGGAGGCAGAGACTGACAGGCAGTGTACTTTGTACACTGCCTCGATTGCCCATTTCACGCCGTTATAAACGGCGCCAAATGGGCAGTGCACTAGGAAGGTTAAGGTGGGGGTGGCACCACACTAGGGAAAATTTGGAGACTTGGCAGAAGATATCTACAGTCTACATAATTATTCATACCCCTGGGAAATTTTTACTTAAAGTTACTTTTATTCAACCAGCAAGTTATTGTTTGACAGGAAATGTTTCTCCCAAACGATAATAAGACGATGTACAAAAGGCATTTTTGTGGAAAAAAAACATTTCTCAGCTTCTATTTACATTTGAGAAAAAAGTGTCCTGTCCAAAAGTATTCATACCCTTCTGATCTTTAGCTCCCTCCACAAATTCTCAATTGGATTCAAGTCAGGACTCTGGCTAGGCCACTCTAAAATGTTAATGTTGTTGTCTGCCAACCATTTCCTCACCACTTTTGCTGTGTGTTTTGGGTAATTGTCATGCTGAAATGTCCACTGGTGCCCAAGGCCAAGATTCTCTGCAGACTGCCTGATGTTGTTGCTGAGAATCCTCATGTATCGCTCTTTTTTCATGGTGCCGTTTACTGTAATTAGGTTCCTTGGTCCATTGGCTAAACCCCCCCCCCCCCAAAGCATTAGGTTCCCACCAACATGTGTGACAGTGGGGATGGTGTTTTTGGGCGTCCTCCTTGGTCTGCATCCATGGAACCCAGCAGTGTCCCTTGGATTGTCTGCCTTGAGACATTGCCACCAGCAGAGCCCAGATTGACCAGGATGGCCTTGGTGGTGATCCTTGGATTCTTTTTCACCTCTCTAACTATCCTCCTGGCCAGCACAAGTGTCACTTTTGGCAACATCTTGTATTTTTGAATACTTTGCACTGTAGCCACTGGAAACATTAAGATATGGCCTTGTAGCCCTTTTCTGACTTAAGTGATGGGTGGGAGGTACAACAGCCTCTTGTCATGTGATTCTTTGCGGCAGAGCAGCATTTTCCCAGGCTCATGAAAGCACTGGCATTCATGTGGATTAAGTAAGTGCACCAGCTGCATATACTAAATGCCAGGATGTAAATTTCTGCAACTTAGCAGCAGGCCGTGTCCCGTAAGCAAGGCTGAATGCTCCATTTTTATCATTGACTGAAGAAAGCTCTTTAATAAAGAGAAACCCCTTTAATGGCAATTATTTGCCTTGAGTCTCTGAACAACAAGTCTAGATGCACCCAGGTCCCCCATATAAATCCTCTATAAAGACAAATTGACTCTGTGTAATCTATATATACTGCACTTACATCTTCAAACCCCTTTGATAACCTCAGATAAATGTTCTTCTATGCAGAGTACGTTATTATGTGATTTGATCTCATGTCTACATAGCAATGACACATGCCGTGCCTGTCTATGCAAAAGAAGACAATCTTACCCACTTCCAATCCAACAGACATCTATCTGGCCCATATATAATGCAGCCAATCCCTGTTTTCGAGTGGGACCAATCAATCCCGCTCAAATACAGGGATATCGGAAATGACCATACACCGCAGTCAATGTCCATTGCTTTGCATGGAGATTGCAGGGTCTCTATGCAAAGCATTGGCTGAGCTTAGAAACACAATAGAGCTGTCTCCCCAAGTTAGTTTTAAGTACAGCTGGTTGTAACTCAAGGGTCCACTGTACTCTTGGTCAAGTGGATCAGATTTCAGGTTAAGTTTCCATGTTTTGCTCGTCTCATGTGTCAAGTAAAACAGAACAAGCCAATCAGAGAAACACTAAAGCTAGGCACACACGGGTAGATCTGTAAATAGATTTAAAGACAATGGAGCTCCGTGTGCGCTCACAGAGCTTGATTGTGCTCTAATCTATTTGTGCCTTCAAACTTGATTGAACGGGGTTCCAACATGTTAGAAAACCCTGTTCAATCTCCATTAGTTTGAATAGGGACAAGAATCTCCATTCAAAGTATTGGATATGCTGCTGCTGCTGAACAAACAGCCTGGACACGGTGGGGGCAGCACGTCTCTGTGAGGCTGTGTGCTGACTGGCTGCCTTTTTCTAGCTCACAGCTGTGTTGTGAGTGAGTGAATCCCTCACAACACAACATGGGCTGCGAGCTGGGGAGAATGGGTCCCCATTGATCGGGAATCGATGTGCCCAGGGTGGCACTGTGGTGGGGGCGGAATCATGGGCATTAAAAAAAGAAATGTTTTTTGCCGCCCATGCTGTTGCCCCCGACATCATCCAAAGGGACAGATGTTACAGTTGGATGTAGATAGGCTGATGTGTTGGTTGATACCAATCAAGTAAAAATGTTGTATTGCGTTTGAACTACTACTAATCCTAAAAAAAATTCTATACATACAAAACCCCCGAAATGATCCATACAGTGTTGGGAATTCCAATGTATCAACTACCATCATGATAAAGGGTTTAGGTCCATGTCAGGGAAGTGGTTCTATGGCAAGCATTAGCCCTTACTACCAATCCGTACCAGGCTGATCACTTCTTCCTTTTTAGTGATTTCAGAAATGTAAGTGAAATGGAGTCTTGATGACTCTTGGGAATGTGCGGTCTGCCGCTGAAACCCCATGTTTGAACCCATCAGTGAGACATTTTAAACATTTCATTTAAAAATGATCCTTTTATTTCAAAATGTAAATAACTTTTACTAATAGCCGACCATCATTTCCTACTCCGCACTGGGAGAATGAAAAGCAGACCTGTAAAGCTGGGAAGACACGCAAAGATATGGGCCAGATCGATGGCTGCTTAGAGCTCCGTGCGCCCAAGTCAATCTGTCTGTCCCATATGTAATGCGGCCATCCCTGTTTTCAAGCGGGACCAATCAATCCTGCTTGAAAACAGGGATCTCGGACATGACCGTAAATCATGGACGATCTCCATTGCTGTGCATGGGGACTGCGGGGTCTCCATGCAAAGCATTGTCGGAGCTGGAGACGCCTTCAGCTCCTTCGATGTCGGACAGCAGCGTGATGACGTCATCGCTCTGCTGCAATGAACCTCGAACGGCTCCTATAATGAGCCGTGTGTTCCCAGCTTTAGGCTTTGGCTCATTCACATGTGCAAAAAACAGAAGAGGTGACTTAAGCCCCCCATACAAGTTAACCATACACAGGTCGATTTTCCACTCGATCTTTGACTGATCGATCACTGCGCGCGAGTTCGATCGGCAGTCAATCGGGTTTTGCTCACCCTGCCCGATCGACCCAAAAAAATCGGAATCGACTAAAAATCGGATCGGACAATGAACCGACATGTTGTTTTTTTGGTCGATTGTTCGGCAATTGATGGACCAAAATAGCCCTATGCAGCAGCCTTTTCCGATCGATGGATTTTGTGGAATTGGCCATTTTGGAGATCGGCTCATGTCCAAATCGACCACAAATTGGATACCCAAGGTGGTGTTGCATCGATACCGATCGCCTGGAAAGATTGGATCGGCAATAGATCGGCATTTGATCGCTGACAAATCGACCTGTGTATGGCTACCTTTAGATCAATTTCATTACCCCATCCAAAGTAAGTGCCAGCACACAAAGGGTGTACAGATGACATCGATCTGCCGCAAAATCTGAGGTAATTGTAAATGTGTATGGGGGGCATCATTAGAGATGGTCGAATTTTTCGACTTGCTAACTTTGCGAGCTGATTGCAAAGAGTCTTAAAATGGTATCATCACCAAAATTGCTGGAGATGTAGACCAGGGTTGTGGGAACATTTGAAAAAAGTTTTGCTCTAGCTCATGTCGTTTTTGCATAAATTAAGTTCAAAGTTAAAGTCGAATTTCCGATTTTCTAAATTTTGACTTGACTTTGAACTTAATTTGTGCAAAAACTATTTCTGTCAGAGACATACTTTCTTTTTGTAGTATACCCCCAACCCTTCTCTACATCTCTTCTCATCTTTTGTGATGATACCATGCTCAGAGGTTTTGCAATTAGGGGTGTTGCTGCTCTTTAACTAACCCAGTAGTAAGTAGTAAACAATGAGGTGACCCCATTTTAAGCCTTTACTTCCCTAGGAGACCCCTTTTCTCTGTGCCAACTAGAATCACAAACACCTATCATGCGGTATATATTGATGTTTCAGTGAGTTGTTTGCCGGAAGATTCAATTAAAATCTCAAGGTATAAGATGTAACACATTGAGCTGCCTGGATCTTGGCAGAAATGTTCAGCTCTGACTTTTGGTCCCATCATGCATTGCTGATTTATCGCTCCGGTTATATGTTCAGTGATAGCGGAGACCTCAGAAGATGGTTGAAGATCTGTTTTCTGTTTATTCATAACAACCAAAGACGGACATGCAGTTGGTAACTTCTTTTCTTAAAAACAAATGGGAAAAATTGCATCTATCAAAGTGGCTGAAAGTATTAAGGTGCCCATACACACATAGATATGCACAAGTTCAATGGTCGCTTCTAGCGGCCATCTATCTAGTGCATATCTATTGCGGCCATCGCACATGACCGTAAATCACAGTCGATGTCTATTGCTTTGGATGGGGATGGCAGTCCTCCATCCAAAGTAATGGCCGGCACACAAAGATTGACGTCTGATCCTGTATTGCAGCTGTCACGCCGACATGTGGTTTTTGAAGAAGATTGGAGTAAATTAGCCCTTGTATACAAAGAGTTTATTGTCACCCCTTCTCTGCAAGTGAAACGGTGTCACCCGATGCTTACCGCAGCCCCTGTCGCCCGGCCAGGTTAGAGAGGAACCCATAAAGCTGAACTCTTGGCAAAACATAACATACACTGTTAAAAGGCAGCAATGTGAACAGCCTAATATATGACAATGGATAAATTTTTCTGGATATACCATATTTTTCGGACTATAAGACCCACTTTTTCACCCCCAAAATTGAGGGGAAAGTGCATGCGTCTTATGGTCCGAATGGTCAGCCGTAGGTTGTCGCATCTTGGCTTCTTGGCAAGGAGATTAGCCGGGGAGCTGTCAGATGATAGATGCGGACACGGCTGGATCTCCCATCTGAACTGTATTATTGCTGATGGCAGCAGAGCCCAGAGCCCTGCTGCTATAAACAATGAAGAGAGAGATCTGGATTTCTCTTATGATCAGGTGCATCTTATAGTTCAAAAAATTTGGTATATTTCAGAGATTTATATATCTCTGACAGAGGGTGACTTTTTTGCGTACAAGTTGCGTACAAGAACATAGTAGTGTCACTTAGGCTATGTTTCCATTATACAAAATATACTACAGAGTGGAAAATACCACTTATAGCGAGAATTCCCCCTGACGGTGGTCAGGGGCAAGGGGACTTTACCGGCCACAGGTTTGTTTAGAGTAAATTGGTAGACAAATACAGTAATAAAAGTAAAAACATATTTATTGCATGATTAAAAACATATAACATGGCATGGCAGTGTTGGCTGTTGGTGATACATATCATTGGTGGCAACAATAAAGAATCTAAATGAAGGTCCATAAGGTGTTTGGGTACAATTATACATGATAATATAACATACAAAAAGGATAAAAGCCAGGATGAGGGAGCATGTATCCAATAAGGATCCACTCCACCCCAACGCGCGTTTCGTATAAAACAACTTCCTCAGGGGGTATCTGTATCCTCATAGTTCCTGTATCAAGTAGCAATCCAAGCCAAAGAGACGAACAAGGGAGAGTGTTTTGGTTAGCATCAAGATAAAGGTATAGAATAAACAAGGTATATTGAAACTATGTTTCCATTATACGTCGGGACCCCCTCCGCTAAGCGTATAGCCTGGTGGGAGGTCCCGACCTAGTACATAGGCTTACCTGCTCACTCCGCCGATGTAAGGCTGAATGTAGTCGAGTATGTTGAGCCTCTGCATTGGCGGATGTATAAACAGAGGGTCCGCCGGCAGGCAATGTCTATGTGCTACGTTGGGATCCCCGCCAAGCAATATGCTTAGCGGAGGGGTTCCGACGTAAGTGGAAACAAGCCCTTACACTCCTACAGCTTTATGGCTGGGCAGCAGGAGCAGCAACATTAGCCATTACCCGTTTACATGTGCGGGCAGGGGGAATATCAGGTATGTTCATTGGGAGTGGGATTAGGTTACTGGCAGGATCGTCACATACTTCCTACAAGCCTACAACTTTACAACTACAAACTACATTTTGGGTTGACTCTTCAATGACTAGAAAATCAGATGAACATTTTCTCCTTACTTCTGGTCCAGTCTAGGCGTGACTTTTATTGAATTAAATATCTAAAAAACATGTTTGTCTCTGGAAAATAAGAATTCTTCGGGTGTGCTGGCGTCACTGTTTCATGGTCATTTTATTGCTATTGCCAATTTAATTTCTGAAAAATAAAATGACTCATCACTAAACCGTGCCTTTTATTTACAAAAAGAATTCACAGTAAACAGACGTAAAGTATATCACTCACGATGATTATTAAAGCTGATCTCCAGCCAAGGTACCTTGTGTAAGGGCATTGCCAGGTCCTGGCACGCAGGGCATATGCCCGAGGTGTTCATACCTGGCCCTGGTCTCCTGTAGGCCATGGAGAAGATACATCTATGTACAGATTTGGTTCATTCTGTACTGTAGCTACATTTTCAAAGGGAAGTCGTGGCCTAACAGTGTGCTCTAGGGATAAGGTCGCCCATCCCCTTATAGTAATGGTTGAAAAGGATAGGGGAGAGGGGGAATAGGGTTACCCTCAGTGGGGACTTTGAGTTGGCAGACCTTCCCTTGTTTGTATTTGTTAAATTTGGTTATAGTGACCACATAGGTCAACTAAAAATTAACCTATGTGGTCACTATAACCAAATTTAACAAATACAAACAAGGGAAGGTCTGCCAACTCAAAGTCCCCACTGAGGGTAACCCTATTCCCCCTCTCCCCTATCCTTTTCAACTGTAGCTACATTTTGTTCATCTATTCATTTGTCATTCTTTTTATTCTGATGCTTATAATGAACCCTGCGAGCCTTGTCAAATGGTCTTTTGACCCCTGATGGAGTCATGACCCAGAGGTTAAGAACTACTGATTTAGAGAGTTCGGGAACCCTTACATTTTTGCTGGACTGATCCCAGTTCATGGTCCCTAAGGTTGTTGGGCCGGACTATAGTTATTGAAAAAAACTGAGAAAAAACTGAATTGCTACCGTGTTTCCCTGATGATAAGGCACTGTCTTTTATATTTTTTGAAATGCCAAAATATGCCCTAGGTCTTATTTTCAGGGGGGTGTCTTATTCTGACCACTCTGTGCCATTCATTGTCCCCTTTGATCACTCTGTGCCATTCATTGCCCCATTTGATCACTCTGTGCCAAACATTGTCGCCTTTTATCACTCTGTGCCATTCATTGTCCCCTTTAAACACTTTGTGCCATTCATTGTCCCCTTCTGATCACTCTGTGCCATTGATTGTCCACTTTGATCACTCTGTACCAATTTTGTGCCCTTTGATCACTCTGTGCCATTCATTGTTCCCTTTGATAACTCTGTGCCATTCATTGTCCCCTTTGATCACTCTGTGCCATTCATTGTTCCCTTTGATCCCTCTGTGCCAATTATTGTGACCTTTGATTACTCTTTGCCAATTATTGTGTCCTTAGATCACTCTGTGCCAATTATTGTGTCCTTAGATCACTCTGTGCCAATTATTGTGTCCTTAGATCACTCTGTGCCAATTATTGTGTCCTTTGATCACTCTGTGCTAAACATTGTCCCTTTTGATCACTCTGTGCCAAACATTGTCCCCTTTGATTACTCTGTACCAATCATTGTCCCCTTTGATCACTCTGTGCCAATCATTGTCCTCTTCTCCTCCACTGACTCACTTTTTTTGGGTTCTACCGGTACGGCCGCGTAACAAACTCCGTTACGGCAGGGTAGAGCAGCTTGCTTGTCTTTCCTGCACTGCAGCCAGCCCTGACGGAGTCACACAGAGGCACACAGTTACCCATTGTACCACCCGAGATGGAAGATTCAGGCAGGGGCAGGTATCAGTGGGTGTCTTATTTGCAGGGAGTGGCTTATTTTCAAGTTTTGGGCAAAAATTGGGGGGTGGCTTATTTGATGGGCATGGCTTATCATAGGGGAAACAGGGTAGGCATACTGCACATATTTCATTTGTGGCGCAATAAACGTAAACAGACAATACAGTAATCGGAATAAAAAACAACTTTAACCAACATTAACTTACAGTTGTTAATAGGAGGTGTGGGGCTGCTTTTGGCTGATGTCAGTTTCCCTGTTTGTCACTGCCAATTGTGAAAATTGTGATCTGGAGTCCATGTGTATTGCTATGTGTATTGTATTGGTCAACCGCATGATGCCACTTCAGCCTCACTCTCTGAACACCCCCCCCCCTACACATACCCCCCATTCCTTCCCCCCATCTTGCCATTTAACAACCCCCACATTGAGACACAGACAGCCACAGCTACCCTGTTTCCCCAAAGGTAAAACCTACCCCAAAAGTAAGACCTAGCTGCTACCCCCCTCTCTCGTGCTTCTAATATAAGCTCTTCCCCGCAAATAAGACCTACCATGTCCCAGAGAGAGAGCTGACACATCAGTGCTGTGCCTCCAGCGCGTTCGATGTCAAGCAGCAGTGCGATGACGTCATCTTGCTGCTGCCGGCAATCTCGAACGTCACATATATCGATCCGTGGTTTTCAGATTTGTGACCGATTTCGCAGCAGATCAACCACCGTACGTGCTCACAGCGGTCAATCTTCCTCGAAATGAGTCGCAAATCTAATGCGCAAACCTTAAATTCTGCTGGAAAATTGATCTAACAAAATACAGACGTGTCCGTAAATTTTACATCGATCTCCTGCACACAAAGTGTGCACGGCCCATTCTCTGCATAACCGTCCGTGCGTGATGGCTTCACCACGAAGCAGATCTGAGCATCTAAACCCTAGGTGCCCAACCTGCAGCCCTTTGGGCATTGTTCGGCGGCCCCCTAAACCGAACTGTTAATGCATAGGGCATAGCAACTCACCTGTGAAGTGGTCACACGCTGACCCAGCTTTCCTAATCAACTTTTTCGCAATGTTGATCAGGGAAACTAGGTCTTCATATGAGCGCTGAGGGGGGTGGGTGCTGTTGGTATCTGGTCCACCGCCTGCTGAGATATGTCAACAGGGGGAGGGTCTGGATCGTTGTTATGTGCGGCCCTTTAGTGATGCCGAGGGCCGCACTTGTGGCCCTACATATCAACTCAGTTGCCCACCACTGATCTAAACGGTGGGTTAAAATTGCTCCAAAATGCAAGTGGCTAAAGAGGTAAGTACGTAGGTAAGTAAGCTGCTTTTCTGGAAATGACATCTGGCCACCCTTTCCCAGTAATCCTATTCTTTCTTTGTGTGTGTGGTTTCAGGACTTCACATACAGTGCTGCTTGAAAGTATGTGAACCCTCCAGACATGGTCACTGTTTAAAAAAAAAACATGTAAAGAACCTATTAGACATACATCTAAATCCCAATTTGTAAGCACACCTTCCAATAGTAGAGCACACACGCAAAAGGAAGATATATGTTGGGTCATTATGTAAGTAAACAGGGAAGGAGGTTTATTGGGCGCGGGCAAGAACGGAAATTGAAAATCTTACAGGCACCTTGGGTGTCATACGTATGGTGACCGTTGTGGATTAGTAGCGGTTGTGGCGTCCTCCGTTTGTCAGCATGTACTCCAACATAGAACGTCAGCGGCTGTAACCACTAACCAGTCTCGGGGGGGTCACATCTGAGTTCTGGGGATTTTTTTTGCCCACGTGCCGGCCTTGCGGGACTGCAGCCCGGTTGAGGTAGACGTTGGAGGGACGACAGTCCTGGCATGTACCGGGGGACAACTTTTTCATGCCTCTCCACAACATTCAATTGGGTTAAGGTCGGACTTTGACTGGGCCAAGTCCGAGGATTGGGCGAATACCTCTGTCTCTGAAGCCATTCCTTTGTACTCGTTGAACAGTGGAGATGCTTTGGGTCATGTCTTGGTTGCATACTCCCTCTTCTTGGCCACTTCAACTCCTTACGGTGATGGCAGTGAGATTCGGGGGGGCAAGAGAATACTTTTGATAACCGCTAAAAGATTCATGAGGTCCCTTGGGACACCCAATATGGAGTCGTCCGGGCCCAGCCGCAGAAAGAGTCAGCCCAGGACTGGGGGGTTCACATTTCCACCGCCTGGAAGATAGGGGATACCTTCACTGTTGGGAGGAGGTTCGTTTCTTCATATGCCGTGTTTGATTTTTTCCTCCAAACCATGTCGTGTTTTTGATGGTGAACCAAATAATTCTATTTTAGACATTTCTCTGTCCAGAGAATGGACTTCCAGAAGCCTCTGGTTTGTCCAAGTGCTCTTTTGCAAAGTTGAAACGGGACCGTTTTGTTGCTTTTTGAGAGCAGGGAGGCCTTCCTTCTAGCAACCCTCCCAATTTGTGGAACTAAAAATGTGCATGGCTGGATTCAATGTTCAAAGTCTGTGATGGTAGGACGCAGGCACATTGTCCCGAATGCTGGGCCCGAGAGGCCTGCACCTCTCTGAGGTGATGTGTGGTTTGGCCGTTACCTGTGTGTTTATTATTTTTCTGTTTCTGGTGCTTCTGGTGATATTGGTTTGATGGGCGTCCACTTCTCGGCAAATTGCTGTGTCATGGTTGAAGGCCCTCCATGTGTAAATTGAATCTGTCGTACAGTGGATGGGGTGGAGCGAATCTTTTGTGAGATGTGGCTGTTAGCCTTTCCCCAGACTGTGGCTGTCACAGTACCCTCTTCTTCTTCCGGTCCTCGGGGATATCTCCTTTGGCTCTTGGCATTGTTGATTGTATGGGACCGACAGTGGTCAGTTGGTTTTGGGCCATTCTCCGTTCCTCTCAGTGCCTTTTTAATTAGTGCAGGCCAAAAACAATGTTTCGCGAAGGTAAGTATATCTGGGCATGTAGTCTTGGTCCTGCTTTAAGTGAATTGAGATTAAAGCACCCAAATGGTTTCACACCGCGTCAGTTACCGGTGGGGCTCGACTTAACCAATGACAGCTCGGGGGGTGGGCACCGTTAGCTTTGCCACGAAACCACTAAGTCCATGTTTACAGTAATTTTGGGCAGACATTAACAACAAAACCTACAAAACAGTAACATGCAAGTGATGAACAATATATCTGACATTTCATGAAATAAAACACTCGGTGATGATAGAATGAGAAAATCCATGGTATTAACAACAGAAACATCTCAACACCACTTTGATTTGTTCACATACTTTCAAGCAGCACTGTATGTTCTGCAATATATTACAAAGTATGTTCAAGCACCTCTTGTTACATTGATGATCGTCTTTACTGATGTATAGAAGCTGCAGGTTCCCTTTAATGATATGCAGATGAGTGTTATGTCTTCCTATGCGGGGATTAAATTAGGGTGAAGACGGAGGCTATATTAGTACTGATGAGAAGCTGCTACGTATGAACCTCTCTTTAAAGTGCTCTTCATGGTCTTTGATTTTACTCCTTGTGCTTTGAAATCTAATGAGAGATATTCATGCCACTTGACCTTGAAGGACTCTCTGAGGCCTAAGGATAGTAACATTAGAAACATCCATTTGTTCTCAGTATTTTTCTTAGATGTTTATGAACAAACCAGGAAGTCTGGTTAATCGGTTTAATATTAATAATCTTATCATTCACAAATGACTTGTTATGGCCTAGGTGCCCAACCTGCGGCTCGGGGGCCCTTCAGGCATTGTTCGGCGACCCCCATTGGTCCTCCACATGCGGCCCCCAATACTGAACTGTTAATGCATAGGGCATAGCAACTCACCTGTGAAGTGGTCACACATTGGCCCAGCTTTCATAATCAACCTTGGCGGTCCTACATCAGTAAAATTGTCAATGTTGATCAGGGAACCAGGTCTACATATGAAAGCTGCACCCAGGGGCAGGAGGGGAGTGGGTGCTGTCAGGTTTTGATTGCCTGACGGGATCTGGTCCACCGCCTACTGAGATATGTTGACAGGGGGAGGGTCTGGATCAATGTTATGTGCGGCCCTTTAGTGATGCCGAGGGCCACACTCGTGGCCCTACATATCAACTCAGTTGCCCACCACTGTGTTATGGTCTCTGCCATAAACATCTAAATGACATTTGTCTCTGTGAGAGGAGTTCAGCTGTGTGTTTTCTTTGCAAAAGTGTTCCTGAGTTTAAGTACACTCTATAATTACCGGGCTCTGTGGGCTGATGTTCCTTTGCTATAGTCAGGTGGTACAGTACAGCCAATAACACTTCCTTTCGCTCCTGGAGAATACCCTCTTAATAAAGAAGCAGCGCAGCGGCCATTTTTACATTTATTCTGTGTCTCCAGTACTAGATAGATAGGGAGAGCTGCTTCTGATTGAGGGATGGCTTAGCTACTTTACTATTACACTCCATCCAGTGATCTGTAACTATAGCTAAGGTGTTCTGTTACATGTAGTTCATCATTACTGAGCCACAAAAGTCCTTCTCTGGGGGCTGTATTATGCATTGCAGAGAGATCTGACTAAATGTGATGCTCTGCAGAAGGTACTGTCCACTAACTTTTGGCAAAATCTGTAATCTAGATCTAGTGATTTCTGACCATTAGACCTGAAAAAAACAGCATTTTAAAAATTCCATATTTTGGGGGAGAAGTTTAGCCATTGGTCCCCCTCTGGCATGACACTGTGCAGGTGGTCGCACCCTTTTGACTTTTTTTTTATTGGTATTTTGGCTACAAATATGACCTGAAGGTTTGAGAAGTTCGCCCTCCATTAAAGTCAATGGAGGTTCGCCGTTCACAGCGGGTATTTGCAGAAGTTAGATTCGCCTGTTCGCGAACAGCCGCAGCTGATGTTCGGCCATCACTACCTACCACTGCCCTAGGACAATCTCCTTTAAAGCTGACTTACCACCTCCGGTTCTGCCTTTTATTAGGGCAGATTGGTCAAATGTAAAAAAAAAACTTACTGGGTAAAACTTTAAAAATACAGCGATGCTCCACCTCCATAGTGACGTGCCGCGGTCCCATTCTGACGTCTACCTTCCCATGTTTCCATGCGACTGCAGCCAGCCACATCTAAATCGGGTGACGAGGAGGGGCAGAATGTCATCCGATTCAGATCCGGATGGTGGATGGAGCGAGACTGGAAGAGTATCACTCCTCCTCTTGAATCCTGGAGGATCGGACACTCCAGGCATGGCGGCACGGGAGCGAGCAGGCTGGAAAGGTAAGTATTTTTTTAACTGAAGGACAATTCTCCTGATAAAGCCATGGTGCGAAACAGGTTTGAAATGGTCAGCATTACGCATGTTGGAATAATGAATGAAATTATATAAATCGTGAAAAGTATTCCATAGTGGGAATATTTATGAATGATTTGGCTTTACTCATCTCATGAAGTAGGGTGGGGAGTGGGATCTGGGGGATGCCAGGCCTGATACTCTTAACAGTTCATACTGGCGTGCAGGCAGCCAGTGAGCCAAATGGTATGCAACTTCCTGGAAAGACCCAGTTACGGCACAGCAGCAATCCAAGTGCCAACTTTTCACCTAGGTCTTATTTCAGGTGGATGTCTTATTCTGATCACTCTGTGCCATTCATTGTCCCCTTCTGATCACTCTGTGACATTCATTGTCCCCTTTGATCACTCTGTGCCAATCATTGTCCCCTTCTGATCACTCTGTGCCATTCATTGTCCCCTTCTGATCACTCTGTGCCATTCATTGTCCCCTTTGATCACTCTGTGCCATTTATTGTCCCCTTCGATCACTCTTTGCCAATCATTGTCCCCTTCTGATCACTCTGTGCCAATCATTGTCCCCTTCTGATCACTCTGTGCCATTCATTGTCCCCTATGGGCGATTCGGGCAGGGGCAGGTATCGGTGGGTGTCCTAATTGCGGGGGTGGCTTATTTTTAAGTTTTGGGCAAAAATCTGGCTTATTTGAAGTGGATGGCTTATCATAGGGGAAACGGTATATTATTATCTACTAATAAGATTTTTTCTAAAAACTGTAGATTGTAGAAGACTTTTGAAAAATACATCTACATGTTAAACCTTAAAGGATTTTAGCTTTTGCTTTTACATACGCTTTTCAATTTCCTGGGTTTATTAAAACAACTGTCCATCTGCTGGATCTGTGGCCTATGTATTCCAATTCCTCCTGCCCACACATTTGCTAGTTGTTGCCACCTTTCCAGAGGGACGGATATGCATTTGCCGGTTAAAATAATAATTTTCAATTCGGACTTACCGAATATACATCATTTTCCTTTCATCTGTGCCAATTTGAAAATGAAAAGAAAGCGGAGCGTGGATTTGCGAAGCTGGGGCTTATCGTCTAATCCTGAGCTTTGTTTAATTTTGCATATGTTGCTTTTGATTCAGTGTCTAAGGTGTGTAATAATTTGTGTAGATTCGATATGTAACACATATCCTTTTTTTTATTTGGGTACATTTCCCTATGCAGGAAAAATATATTTACAAGATATGTTTTCTTAAAGCTGCACACTGCACTTGTTTCTGTATCCGGTCCACTAAGCTTAGGATTTCTGAGTAAATGTGCCGCATTCGAATTCCCTTCCTGCTAATAAAATTGGTTCCATTTCATTTTCCATCTCTTCCTGTCCAACTGCTTCGCCACCTGCCGGGTAGTGACCCCAACCATCTTGTAGAGGCCCAAACAGTAGTGTATCTGTAGTAGTGTTTGGAGGCCCTTGGTGCTTGAAGGTCTCACATGTGTTAATTCAGTGTTAGGAATTCTATAAGATTAGTCTTAGAATTAAGCTGGGTATGCACGGCTTGATACACGGCCGTTTCGAGCAAGCTCCAACCAAGCGTGATGATGTCATTGTGCCCCCATATTGAGCCGCAACACTTCTTCGTCCATTACATTGGATGGAGACCCACCTTCCCCATGCAAAGTAATGGACTTCAACCAAGGTTTTCCAACATGTTGGAAACCTGCTTAGTCGAGTTCCTTCGAGCAGGATCAGTGGATCCTGCTTGAAGAAACCATGGATGGCTCAAATCTTGTAACAGATTAGAGCAACATTGGTCACCATGACCGTTCACGGCGTTCAATATTGCTCTAATCTGTTTCTTCATCGAGCCATGCGTACCCACATTTTTAATCCCTCTTCCATGCCCTAATTCAAGTGTTTTTTTTCCTGTAAATGTACTCTGTCAGCAGGCTCAGTTCTACTTCTCAATTCAAGATTGGATGGATCTCTCTTGTTTTAGCACAATGTAAATATTTTGGGTTCATACAGTTCATAAAAATTTTTCGTTATGATGTATATTCGGCCGACCGAGCATTTTTGCATTATAGATACACAAACTTGGAAATGGCTATAAACAAAGTGCGCGTATCTAATCGAGAGGCATTGGGAGATAAAGCGCTGTGAAGCGTATTGGAACATGTGTAACCTATTAGATAATTTGCGGGTCGGCCTCAGATGCATGTATAAAATTAACGTTTGTGTTTGTTAACCCCACTCAACGATTAAGCTTCCCATGAAGTGAAACGCGCTAGAGGGGGTTTCCCTGGAGGGGCCACGTCTGTATTTATGTGCAATATGTTGAATAAAGTTGACGACACACTGGAGTGCGGATGTTGGCTGCTATATGCTAGCAGTTGGAGGCTTACAAATGATTTTCACTAAACCTGGGCATGTTCACCCATCGCTCGTACACAGTAAAAATGTATGTTCAGACATGGATAGATGTGATATTGGCTCGATGAAGTAACAGATTAGAGGAACATCGGGCGCCGTGCGCGCTCACGGCTTCCGTTGTTCCTCTCATCTGTTTCTTCATCTGAGCCATCCATGGTTCCTTCGAGCAGGATCAATGGATCCTGCTCGAAGGAACGCGACCAAACAGGTTTCCAACATGTTGGAAAACCTTGGTCGAAATCCATTACATTGAATGGGGCGAGTGCTATCCCCATCCAATGTAATGGACGGGCTCATGGCTGAGCCGCACACACAGGCAGCGGAGCCGCACACACAAGCTGTGTGTTCAGCTAGCTGCTCTGTGTGTGTTTGTGTAAAGGGGCGGGGCCAGCACAGAAGGGGGGGCTGGCTGCCTTCTCCAGCCTCAGGCTGGGGAGAGGAGAGACCCGGGAAACTGGGTCCCCATCGTACGGTAATTGATGTGCCCATGTGTTGCACATAATTGACCTACGATTGACCCGCGATCAATTACTTGATCAAGTAATTGATCGCCGGTCGATTGCACAGGAATCTACCCATGTGTGGCCAGCTTTACTTTGTTCTATGTAAAACATTAACATGACTTGAGTAACAATTCCCATAAAAAAGGGAAAGTCATGGTTCCCATTTCACTCAGTGCATGCAACACTTTCTCAATCTGACAATTGTCCCACTTACCTAATTCCCACTAAGTGGCCAAGCGCGATGGTGCGTTGCCAAAACAACCCAAAACATGAGCCATGTGAAAGCTGAACATTACTGACAGGGTACATAGCTGTGACTAGGGTGCTTTGTACTAAAATAACTAGGATAGCACGTCTGCTAAGAGCAGGTGTCCCGGTGCTAGCAGATGTCTGTACGTCTTCCTGACCGCGCAGTTTCTGGCAGCTTGCGCCATTGTCACGGTGCGCTGATTCAGGAGGCTGGGCACCCCCAGGGCTCTCAAATTAGAGTTTAATGTTTAGGACATCAAAAATCTCTCAGCTGTAAAACAGTTGGGTACAGTGGCAGAAACAGCATGTTCGGCACGGTGACAGGAGAGACTGGGCTATGGATAACTCCGATACGGAACTGTAATTCCTCAACAGGCTGATGAGCCATAGGCCTGACAAGCATAAAGCCATGCGAAGACATTGGAAGACCTATGGATAGTCGGTTTAGAACATCGAAAAAGGTAGAGATCGGTCCTCATAAGTAGTTGCATATTTATCTTTTGAACTAATTGTGTTTTGTGGCTAGTATGTGGCCATAACAGCGGGCAAGTTTCACCTATAATAATAAGGTGGCCATGTTCTGGCCAGAAAATGCACTAAAGTTCTGTTTTACATCAATTTGTTTCATAAATTATTATTTCCTGCTTACAGGTTCCTCTCTTTGCCTTTTTCTTTACCACTTAAGTTGAAGCTTTTCTAAATGTCATGTGTCCCTGTCATCAGAAATCCTGGGGCCCCATACTCTGAAATTTTTCTGGGCCCCCCCATCAGACAAGCGCCCTGTCCTCCCTGACAGCGGCCCTGCCTGCAGAACTAGCGGATCTGTGCCTGTAACTTCAACTATGTCTGCTTCCTGCTCTACATCTGTTCGCTGCAAGAAGTTACTCACTTACCTTTTCAGGTGCTCCTCCTTCCAGCCTTAAGACCAAAAATTTCTTCATTCCCAGGTTCCTGTTTATCTGATATTTGTTTGCTGGCTGCTGACCCTCAGCTTCACAGACCTGTCTCAGTCCTTGGTACTTTGACTTGGTAATTGACAGCTGCTAACTGCACGGGTGTATCTGAGGGCCACAACCTGGGAATCGTCTGCAACAAAGTCCATCATTCCTTGTGGGGTAAACACCGGGTGGTTCCTTAGGCTGGCCATACACCATGCTGCACTCAAGCTTCGTTGATTGAACAGAGACTGGATGTGCAGCACTGCTACAAACTCGATCCCACACTATACTTTGGACCCTTGGTCCCCATCTAAAGTAATGGCAATCATTGGCAATTGTACAACATATTGGTGTGATTTACCAACATATTGGTTCCCTATTCGATTGAGCTTTCTTCATGATGCCTAGTTGACACAAGCATAGACAAAAAAAAATACAAATAAAAAAATTTTTTTTATTATAGCAAAATTCATTAAAAAAATGTGCAGCAGGGTGTTATAAATAATGCATGCAGTAAGGCTGCATTTTTTAAAACAAAACACATGCAGTCTAAATAGTAACATTGGTTTCCTATGAGTAAACGCAGCACTGTAAAAATGCAACGCAGCGCGTGTAGTGTTGTAAGGTTCACGATTAACCATGACAGTAGGCGCACATGCTGCAAAAACTGATTTATTAAACAAAAATGGAACTCACTGAACAGGCAGTTTAACTCAACGCCCAATGGGGCAGAAATGTAAAGCTCGTTCTGCAGGAAAGTTCACCTGCCCCTTTGGATGAGGGCCAGGTTGCGCCTCAGCGTCTGTGAAGGCCGAATCTGTGTTGCTCCGACACCGGGTAGGCACACCTCAGACGCCACCATTTGGGACCGGATAGAAAGGGGTTCCACACCCCTTGTGGAGGGCACTTCGAGCTGCCCCAGAGGGGGGAGACTTGGGAGGCAAGTTACTTTCAGGGTAAGCACAGGCTATCTGGTCGCTGCACGCCAGGCTAAACGGTGGAGGGCTGCGTTCCTGGAGACAGCTAGTATGCCCAGTTGCTGCTACCTCATCAGGAATAGCACCTCTGGACTGACCCTCCTCTTCCTGGGTCGTGGCTATATACCCCTCGGGAACCAGGACCTGATGGAAAGGGACCATACCCATCTCTGGCAGGGTGAAAGGGCCCTAAAACTACAGGGCCTGGTTTCAGAATGTCAAGTACCTATTCAACACCTGGATATAAAAATCAAGCAGCTGACAAATAACAAACATCTTCAGGAGATACTGCATTGATGTAGCTGGGAGATATAGTAAAAACATGAGAAAAGCAGCGTTCAGCGCCACCTGCTGTCTGGATAGAAGAAAATAAATAATGCCATTACTTGCTCCAATTGTGTCTAAAAATCCTTACTTCCAAAGAGGAAAATATAGAAAATCGAAAAAAAAAATGTCAGTGTCATTGTCAACAGGACAGAAAGGGATAGGAAATCGTAAATAATTGAATGATAACAAGTACAGATAAGGAGAGGACTTCCTATGGGGATAATGAAATGCTAAGATGGAATTTTCTTGCAGTGAAGATAACTTGGTAAATGGACATACAGTTAAAAAAATGGGGGTTTAACCTTTTCTTCCTCCATTCGAAATGACAAAAAGCAGGAAATAGATAATATGATAGAACATATCTGCAGCTCGCCAGACGGGGATGCAGAAAGTACCTGGTTTCCATATACACACCGCGTGTGCGCACAATGGAAAAATAAGGGCAGTAGTGCGTTATGGAATTCACCAGGGGTCGGCATTTTCTGAATTGTCTGTTATCCACATGGAGAAGATCCTGGATACAGCCCATAGCTGGAAGATAATGTTAATGAAAAGATATTATTTGCAATTATGGCTTATTGACGACAAGCGGGAGGCAAGGCGTTAACTCGCTGAGTACATCAGCATCTGGACCCGCTCAGTGGTACATAACCGCGTTTAATCCTTATCTCAGCTTAATTAGTGTGCGCTCTGATTAACGCCAACATACTACAGCGGGCAGGTCCCATATACAGAGCGCTGGCAGCATTAACCCTTCAGTAAGGTGAATGTATTTGTACATGGGTTCAGTTCCTCTGGGCCTTCACAATCAGGGGGTTGGAGTCTTCTGTCATCTGACAAATTGTCCTCATATGGGACTTTGACTGGTTACCTGGATCAACAAAATTGAACATTCTCTCCTATATAAAAAAAAGTTTTGTCATCCATGACTGTATGCTGGAATGGAATACTTTACCCATGTAAATTTTGGACCACTCCTGGGCAGCCTTGTAAAGATATATACAGTTGCAAGCAAAAGTATGTGAACCCTTTGGGATCACGTGGAGTTTTGCATGAATTGGTCATAAAATGTGCTTTGATCTTCATCTTAGTCACACCAATAGAAAATCACAGTCTGTTTAAAACAATACTACACAAACATTATATGTTTTTATTGAACATAACATGACAGTGCAGGGTGGAAAAAGTATGTGAACCTTTGGACTGCAATAACCTCAACCAAACGTTTCCTGTAGTTGCAGATCAGACCCGCACAACGATCTGGAGTAATTTTGGACTCCAGATTGTCACAAAACTGTTTCAGTGTAGCAATACTCATGTGTGTCGGTACTAGGCCATTCCAGAAGGCTTATTTTGTTCTGTTGAAGCCATTCTTTTGTTGGATGGCTTGTATGCTTTGGATCATTGTCCTGTTGCATCACTCATCCTCTGCGGAGCTTCAGTTGGTAGACAGATGGTCTTATGTTATCCTACAAAATGTCTTGATAAACTCTGGAAGTAATTTTTCCATCAATGACAACAATTCGTTCAGGCCCTGAGGCAGCAAAGCAACCCCAAACCATGATGCTCCCTCCGCCATGTTTTACAGTGCTGATGAGGTTTTGATGTTGGTGTGCTGTGCCTTTTTTTCTTCACACATGGTGTTGTATATTTTTTATCCAAACAACTCAATTTTGGATTCATCTGTCCACAGAATATTTTGCCAGTAGTGCTGTGGAACATCCAGGTGCTCTTTTCCAAACAAGCTACAATATTTTTGGGACAGCAATGGCTTCCTCCATGGTGTCCTCCCTTGTACT
>CM070042.1:45998293-46029291 GCA_036250615.1 Ptychadena robeensis | reverse complement strand
ACGGTTCAGCAAAGGCTGAATAGTCACGCCACTTGTCGGCAGCCTGACACTTAAACCATTAACATTACATGTAAATGAACTATACCATGGGGCCTGTCTTTTTTTTTTACACAAACTCATTACTCTTATTGTAAAGCATTATCTATCACTGCCATAACACAGATCGCCTCTGCATGGCATTGATGTCATGTCCAATGGAACAGAACACTAAAAAATGTATTCTTAAAAGTAATAGCATTTGTTTGCAGCTTCAAAATCTCCCAATTGGGTTTAAGTTTCTAATTAAAATCTGATTACCGTCCATCCTGATAAAATCAATATAACACAGAAGAAAGTACGAGCGTGTTCCCTACTTGCCAGAATATTCTTTCTCTGCAAAGTTTAACACCTGACATTACCAGCCTCCGTGTCACAGTCTTGATGAGGTTCTCCATCGATGAATTGAATGGGAGGTGGAGACGTTCTAGGAAGCACAATCTAAAGTAGAATCTTTTGATTTATAACAAAATAAGGGTAAGAAAAAGCTTTCATCAGCAACAATGGTGGAGTCTTTTAGGCCGTGCATCATGTTCAGATCAGCCAGGGCCGAATGAAAAGAAATCTTTAGACAGCAGAGAGTTAGATATGCCTCTGGCCTTTGTATTGTTGATCGCATTCACGCTCCTTACACTTGCTGGGTAGAGTTAATTCAATTAGAAGGCATCGCTTTGTTAAATCGGGTATTTTTTTTTTTATAACTTGGGATATTGAAAATGGCAGATTCAGATGGAGCTCAATGACATCATTTTTTAATCTGTATTCTTTTAACCCCAAGTTTTAGGCTGGGTCTACACGGGGGGCGTTATAGACACATCGGGGTGTGCGTGTCCATAGCGTCTGCCCATGATTTGCCCACTGTTTTCAGGGGGTATAGGGCATGGCACTCACCATGTCGGCAATACCCCATCCTATACTTACAATTGGCAAACCATGCCCGGAAATGTATCGTCACAAACTGCGCCCATTGTTTACCAAATTATGATGATACGTTTTCAAACGCGGTACATGTTTCCTGTCTCAGGCGCGGCACATGTTTCCTGAGTGCCACGGGACGCCCCTGAATCTAGAACACCCGGCCGGGCAACCACGGGCATGATGCCCCAGATTAGACTGGCACGTCATTTCCCTTAGGGGTTTACATGGGGCGGCTGCACTGCAACTCGAGGTAAAACCGTGCAGAATTCCTAAGTGTAGACGCAGCCTTAATGCTTAGATACTGGTGGAACATAACAAAGCAAATCAATATTTGATTCGCACAAACACTGCAAATAGCTTGGGTTGGCCCAATCCAAAGATTGCGATTTCTGATGCGATCGACCACGCAATTTAAAAAAAAAAGCCCAATTGCGGCCTTTACTTGAAGTTGCGCGCAATAAAAAGACGCGGCAGCACACAGCTTCAAAACAGCACAGCAGGCGTGCAGCAAACAATACGCAGGCAGGACACTGTCCCATTAAGCAGAATGGGAAGTGTCCTCCCCACACGGTCACCGCGTTTTTTTCCGCGCACCACGGGTGAATGGGCGAATTTACAAATTCATTGAGATGCAATTTTTTTTACACACCCCAATTAATTCTCTATGGGCGCAATCAGGGCCGATCATAATCACGGGCAAAAATCGCGGGTGAAAACATGCCAGATCGCTTCCCATCACTTGCCATAGAAATACCACAGTGATTAGAATTGCCGGTGATCTCTCATGTGGGGACATAGCCTTAAACCAGAACTAGCATAATCACCTGCACACAGCAATATGGGAAAGGTATAGAAAGTGTGGGTTGTCATATCGGAAATAACATAGACGCTTAGGAACAGGACAAATGAAACCTGTGTGGTTCCTCAGGTCAGGGAGTTCATGGTAACCTTGAGTTTATACTTATTGAGTTGGATGTATATCACGCATAAGGGCTGTGCAGTGATCGTGCAAATGTTTTCTAGTCTTTGTATGGTTCTTTAAACATGCCCAGACCTGTTCTCTGTAACTTGAATCTAAAGTTAGAATAATAGTGCCTACCCATGTATGATGATAATGATAAGGAATTGTGTGCCTTATAACTGCTGATAGACATTGGACGCAGTTGCTGAGTTATAATCTTCAGTAGACATAATATAATATACTGTATACATATCAGGGTGGATAAAAATCAATGATTCTTTTTTAAATCAGATCTGTTTTATGTAAATCTGATTTTTTTATAAATTAAATGCTTTCTGTGGAAAATATAATCATCTAAAGGTTATCCCCTGATGAAATAAAGATAAGTTATTTTATTATATAGAATGTTATTTTTCATTTTTAAATGAAGATACTTCAAGCTTTAGGTAACACTGTTGTGTGGTAATGGAGATTTACTGTCATATACATCGTCAAAGGTTATGTGCCTCATAGAGATCATCAAAGCGTTTGATAACAGCTATGGGGCACATAACTTTTTATGGACAGGTTGATTGCCCCTATTCTGAGGTTATATGCCACATACTTCTTCTTCATTGAACGGGATATTGTTAGAGCAGGAAGCGGAGGAGAGGTGAGGGGTTTGCTCAGGCACTGTCTGGGTTGCTGATTGGCTTTCATGTGCTCAGCCAGAGCGAGTCCTTCTCCTCCTCTTCCCTACCGAAGGAGATCCTGGGGGAGGACAAGTGAGTTCCTATGCCCTATGCATTAACAGTTAGGTTTCGGGGGCCACAAGTGGAAGACCAGGGGGGTCACCAAGGAACGCCCAAAGGGCCACAGGTTGGGCACCTGGGATGTAGAATAAAGCTGTATATGTTAATTTTTTGGGTAAATAAATTCCATGAATCAATTCACAATATCATGTCCTTCCAGAGGTATTTGTAAGATTTTATCATCAATAAAACTCAACATCCCAAGAACAATAGACAGAAGTTGATGAATTGAATAGACAAGGGTGAGGGGACTTTTAAGAACCACTCAATATTTCAAAGCAATACATTTATTATACACAGTGCAAAAAATAAAGTAATGACCATCATATCAATCAAAAACAATGCACAATGTTGCAGATGTACACATCTCTACACGTGCTTAGACAATTAAAATAGTCCAAATGGCGCAAATTTTACAGAAATCATGTCTTTCCCCCTATATTGATCTATGGACGTGAGTGACCCCTGAGGGTCTGTGTCCACTTTTATGTCAATTTGGCTATTCACTATGACTGATACCCTTGTGTTGGCTGTTTGTGTTATGTAGATTTGGCCGATGAGATTACATATCGTACCCCCTGAAGAAGTCTTCAACGGAATGCGCTTTGAGGTGAAATTTGCGCCATTTGGACAATTTTGATTGCACGTGTACAGATGTGTACATCCGCAGCATTGTGCATTGTTTCTGATTGATAAGATGTCATGACTTCATTTTCTGCATTGTGTATGATAAATGTATTGCTTTGACATAGTGAGTGGCCCTTCAAGTCCCTTCGTCTATTCAAGGGCAAATTTGGTGATGTGCTTATGCCATCATCGACTTCTGTCGTTTTTGTTTTTGTAAGATTATTGAGCAGTTTGTTAGGCAGAGTTGAGAAAAGCAAATGACATATGCTGTAATGTGTTATTGCTTAAGTTGAATAAATCTATTAAAATTGTTATTATTAAGGTAATGGTTATTTTTCTCCTTCCTAAGTACAACAGAAAAGTTGTCCAAATATGAATGATTAACTTAAACTGGGGATAAAAAAAAACGAATTAAAAAGTTGTTATTCTAAAAATCAATTCATCTACTTGCTTATTACAGTTATACTGGCAAGAATGATTGATTTAAATCAAGCTTTACTGACCAGTGATTTAAATCGTGATTTCAATCAGTTCGATTAAAATCAAATCCACCCTGATACATATAAGTGTGAGGTAGCCAACAACAGGACATGAAGGTCTTACCCGAGCCATATATAAGCCAGGCAGCTAAGCTTCTTCTATAACAAGGGTAAGCAAACTTTTTTGACTCATGGGCCACATTGGCTTCCTAAATTTGAAAGGGGTTGGACCAAATGGCCGCCCAGCATATGCGTACTAATTTCTTGCATCATTGATGATGGTGGGGACATGGGACATTGTTATCTGTACTTAATAAAAAAAAGTGCTCATTCATTGCAATGAATGGAGATAATCTTGAAGCTGCCTGCAGTTGACAAAAGAAAGCCTCCACAGTCTTCACATGCCTTCTACATCATGCTCAAGGCAATGTTTGGACACCTCCCTGCAATGAGCAGAGGGGAGCAAGAACGTATTTTAAACAAGGTCAACGTGTCTAAAAAGAAAGCCAAACAGGCCATATCTGGCCCCCAGGCCTTAAGGCCCCCACTCGATACAACAGACGAGCGATGGGGTGCAGTGTGATGTCATCACACTGCATCCTGTTGCTCATCCTTTGTGTGCTGGCCATTAATTTAAATTGGGACGCTGGTCCCCATTCAAACTAATGGCATCGGCCAGAGTTTACGGACATGCCCGTTCTCTGGCCGACAGAGCTTTGGGGCGACAGGGGCACCCGCGATCTGCGGCCGATTTTGCTGCTGACCAACCAAAAAATCTGCAAAATCGGCCGTGGCTCGTTACATCTATGGGGGGCTTCTATTTGCCCTTTGTCTGTTCTATAACTTGGTATACCTTTCATGGTATGTGTAGAGTAAGTTTTCCCTGATATGGAATGGAAGGTGTTAATGGTAATGCAGATGATTGACTTATTAGTCAGCACCGTAACATTTTAGAATTCAATACAATGGCACTATTGGGATCAGGAATGGCCTGTTTAACAAGCTCCCTGACTAACAGGTACATTTCCTGGTGCGGCACAAACAGGTGGCACCAAGCAAGTGATAGTTCACCTGACAATGTAAGAAATGATATTAAGTGATACGTGTACATTTGTATTTACTGCCTTACATGCCTAATGCCATTGTGAGTAGACTACTGATAAACATAAGATACCTGTGTGATTATTAGGATGCTTTTTACATAGAATATAATCCACTTAATATGGGTTGTATGACTACACAAGGCAATCATTATAAATGAATGGCATTGTGAATGGATTATGATAATGAAATCCGCGGTGGATATAAGCAAAGGCTTATTTTAAGGTAAAGCAAACCATCACCCAATCACATAAAGGTTTATAAGTGTTAAAAACCTCTTTTAGACAGGGCGTTAACTATACAATTGGACTTTACCTCCAGCTGTCTTTACAGCTATTGCACGTACCTGGTCTCCGCTGCTGTCCATGAAGGTGCATTTTTTCCCAGCACCATTCAACCAATCGACCTGAAGGTCCAGACACAAGTTCCCAGGAGAATTGTGAATTCGGTGGCACTATGTAAGAATGAGGCTGGGTCTACACTTGGCAGCCTCAAAGACTACAGGTGGTGTTATAGACACATTGGTGTGATGTCTTTATGTTGCTCACCTGCCGTTTGCCTGGTATTCTTTCAGTTTAGGGCACAGTATCTGCCATATTGGCAATACCGTGCTCTTAACCTGTAACCTCCTTGGTGTTCACCCCGAGTTAACTCGGGCTGAGTTTCATCCATCATGAAACTCAACCAGAGGTAACTACAGGGGAAAATTGCCTGTCCTGATTCTCTTGATCTGCCCCCGGGGGGTAGGTGGCGTCATAGACCTCCATGCTAATGGAGGGGCGTCGTTTTTAACCAGAGCGATTCCAGTGTCACTAGTTACGTGCTGGGCACCTCCAAGTGGGGTACACATTTTGCTCACATCACTAAATGTGACATTGGTAATCAATGGGTGACGCCAATGGATCCATCACATCTGCCGCAATGCCACCTGACTAATTTCCCGTAAGGGATTCCAGTTGGCATCTGCACTGCAAATGTAGCGTAGACCCAGCTATAGGGCTCATAGGGCATTTCGGTCGCTTGTGCGATTGGATTAATCGTCGAACAATGATTGATCTTACTACCACACAGATTTGTTTACAATCAACTTACAATCATACTATGGAGCGAATGCGCAATCCGATTTTGATACAAGCGTAATACAAGCGTAAATGTGGCCATACAGGGTTCGATATTTCCATTTGATCAACTTAAAATGTTAGTTTTTTAAGTTGATTGATCATAAATCATTTCCCGCACACCTGGTATAATTGAAACCAACTGGAAAGTGATCAGACATGTTGGTCAATTTTGTTCGATCGTACAAATATCAGTTTTTCTAGGTATTTTGGTCGATTTGTTTACGATTATATTACGATGTTATTGCCAATGCGCTCCATAGTACGATCTCAAACAAACAATTACACTGTGTGGTAGTAGGATCATTTGATGTTCCGTGATCAATCGATTGAGAGATCGATTGGGCAAAAGTCAATGGCTAGCTTAATACCATTGTAAACAAATTGATTGAAATACCTAGAAAAAACATCAGATATTTGTTTGATTGAGCCATATTTTCCAACATGTCCAATCACGTTGGATTTACGGTTCATTTTGATAATGTTTTTGCTGATATTCCAGGTGTGCAGGAAACCTAAAAAATTTTTGTTTTCAGACGATCAAACGGAAATATTGAACCAGCTTAAGTGAGCTTGTATACAGTGTGAACTCAACTTCACATAAATGCCTCCTGATATCTCCCCGACCAGTTAACCCTACTGCTGGTATCAAAGAGCCGTAGCTGGTAGTTTACTCCTACATTGACCTTGGGATCTATTACCATTTTCTTTTATAAAATATGCACCCAGCTTTGTCACATAAGGCCGACAACAGAGTCCTCGGCCCTGTGTAGGCTCCAAGTCACAACAGTTAATTGAATTAACACAATGATGGACCGCACAACCACTCAAACAAAATCCTTAAGGCCCTGACATACGTACCGAGTGGGTGCCAACAGAGCAGGACAGATCAGCTCTGAAATGCAGTGTGATGATATCATCACGCTGCTTTCCAGAGCTGACAGCATCGGCCGGCACCCTTTGTGATGCCGGCCGTTAGCTTCAATGAAGATGCCGGTCTTCATTGAAGTTATTGGCATCGGCCAGAGAATATCGGACATGTCCATTCTCTGGCCGGCCGAGCTGTGGGGCGACAGGGATCTGTCGCCCCATGTGGGCACCCCCGATCGGCGCGAGCGCACATCCATCGGTCGGCGGCAAAATCGTCCGCCGCTCGGTGCGTGTATGGCTGGCTTTAATTTATTGCTAAATCTTAAAATCAACACAGACACGTCCAGACACCTCCATGTTGGAAAGTTTAATCCTAATAGATAGAGCAGGAAACTGGCACATTTTTACCATTAGTGGATGGCCAGTCTCTTCGGAGAATGAGAGAGCGGATGAGGGTCCAAAACATCCTTGGAAAAACCCTCACACCCCCTCGACATTGGATTTAGTAATACGAATTCAGGATGTCTGTTTTAGGGAATATTTGACGGCCAGATAAGAGATTCATTAGATCAATTTCTCTCAGAATGGGAGGAATGGGATTCAATAGACCATACAGGGTTATGTAGGTGATGCAGGATCAAGGAAGACTGTAGAAGAGTTCATTTTTTTTTCACTGGATGGACCCCCCCCCCCCCCCCCCGGCTGGAAAATGCTGCAGGCTCATGGAGAGCCGGCGATTTCGCCCAATCCCGGCACGGGCGCAGTTTGATCCAAGATCAAACTGTGCCCATACTGGCTTCGGGCGTAATGCCCAGGAGATTAATAAACGTATGTATCTTTATTACAACACATTTTTTAGTCCATTTTGCCTTAAAAGCTAGCCACCCCATGGGTTGGTTAGGTTTGCCTGACCAACCAATTATATTGTTTTTGAGTGAATAATTTGGGATGTTCGCTTAGATCTAGTTAGTCGTTGTGCCCCAGAATTTATTTTGTCAAACTGGTATTTCCAAAGGTTAACCTATTTATTTTCAGTCTGACTCTCCGGCATGTAATATCCCTTATTCTGCCTGAAAAGACAGAATATATCTCAAAATGTACTGTAAATGGTGACACATAATAACCCATGAGTGGTTTTGATAATAGTGATTATCTACTACATTCATTTATATAACCAGATAGATGTTGTGCTATTTCATCAAAGGGTACAGAAGGAAGGGTAATTATATTAAATTGACCGGCTGGTTGCAGCCGGGCTTTTATTTTATTTAATAAAAAAGTCTGTTACGAAGAGTCAGCTCTATATATATAATCCATTACATCGCACTGTGATAATAGACATTCCATCAGTTTAATCATGAATTACTACAACGATAACATTTTCAATCTATACTGACTTGTATAAGCATTTTTTAATGAAGAAAATTGGACCAGGCATAGCTAAAGCTAGCCATACACGTGTCGATTCCTGAGCGATTGATCGACGCTCCAATCGATTCCGGTGAAGCCACAGGCGTCGATCGATCGACCAATCAAGTCCGTGCCTACCACCTTAGGCCACCGATTCCTGGACGATTCTGTTACCAGTCGATCGATTCACAAATGTCAACGCCCATTGATGTGTGCCCAATCGATCAGAAAACACCAACAGGTCTGTATAAATGTTATACCAGGAATATAAAATGCCATGAATATGAAGTAATTCCCAGCACAACCTCCGGCTGGCGGATTGGCAGAACGCTGTGGGAACAGCCCATGTTGTAGACAGGCCTGCATGGGTCGAGCGCAAGTCTCTAACGTCCTTTGATTCATGATCAACCGACTAAAATTTTCAGACATGTCCAGTCCCTGTACAATGGATTTTTCTTGTGGTTTCTTGTCATTTTGATCACTCACTTTATGCATGCATCGATTTGTGAACAATCGGTTGCATCAGTCGATGTCTCAGAAATCACATTAAAAATCGAGACATCTATGGCAAGCTTAAAGCTGGGCATACACGTACCAATTCCTGCACGATCCGATCCCCGATCCGATGCCGTGCGTGCTCCCGCATCCCTTAAGGATCGGGTCATGCAGGAATTGGAGGCTGCAACTGACGAGGATTGGGCTAAAATCCTGTCAGTTATCCGAAAGGATGGTAAATTTTAGCCCGATCCCATTAGTTCATGAGCTGCAGATGCAGAGTGCCGTCCGATTCTCGTCACAAGCGGGCGGGCGTGTTAGATGGTAAATCGTACCGTCTATTCCCAGCTTAAAGCCCCCCATACATGTCTAGATTTTTCATACAATCAACTCAATTCAATCAATTTTTTGGGTTGATTGGTTGAAAATCTATGGCAACCCACATGGTTAGATCAACCGAAACCAATTAAAATTGGGAAAAAATTGATTGAAAAAGGATTAGACATGTTGGTAAATTTAAATTGGTTGTATTGAAATGCATTACACTTTCAGTCTATCTACAGAAAAGTTGATCAAATATCTGTTACTACAGTTAACAAACATACAATCAATCACAGATTTCCCTGACCCCTAAAAATTTATCTTTTTAAGTTGATTGAACAGAAAATCTAGACGTGTATGGGGGGCTTTAGCCATATGTAACTAACATATGTAACTAACTAATAGGCTATTCTTTGGGACAATAAAGCCAATTAACCTATCAGCATGTGTTTGGAGTGTGGGAGGAAACCCACGCAGACATGGGGAGAACATGCAAACTTCTTCCAGTGGCTAGGCCAGTATTCTAACCTACGCTAACCTATGCTGCGTGGCCAGATATCTAACCTCTTGAAATAAACAGACCTTCAAATGTATTCATTTTTTATTCCTACTAAGTCGGCCAGAGATATTGAATGCCTGAAACTTTAATATTTATCTGTGGACTGAGCCTTCAAGAAGTGTTCACTCCATGCTGGAGGCATTGAGCGCCTGTTTACAGTTACTACACAGAAATATTCCCTTGAGGATGTCTTAATGTAAAACACCAAAAGAAAATAATAAAGCGGCTGCTCTTGGGTTTTATAATTAGTATTGTGTGTATGAGAGTGGGAGCGGCAGACTTTGGAATGTGACAGAAGTTTTCATGAACCCGTTGACTTTGCTAGAAGCTGGAAAGCGGCCAAGAGAGTTCAGAGTGTGTTGGAAACACTTGTCTGTATTCATCCACTGCTAGAATGTCGACAGTATTGACTTCATTCCCCAGAGACCTGTATGCCCCTCCAAGTTTAAAATTCAGTTCCTCCTTCTAGTTTTCAAAATTTTTTTTAAGGAATTGTTTTGATATGACATGTTGGTAACCCACCTATTTAATAGACACGTTGATGCTTTCTGGAGCCTAGGAACCCTGTGTGTTTTAAAAGTTACACAAGACTGGTATGATTCTTTCTTGCTTTGGTTGGTTACTAGTCTGCAAAGGTTCTCATTCATCCAGGTCATTGTATATCTGTAGTGTTTAATTCAAATCAATTGGACTTGCTCTGTTTGTTTCTTGAAGACGTTTGCTAGTCATCCGACTGGCTTTCTCAGTTCAGAGTGACTGTGTACACTATTTTACTGGAAATATATACTCTGTGAGTATATCCAATCTATATAATGTGTTAACCAGCATGGGATCTGAGCCTCATTGAGGTAGGTGCTACTACATTAGCATGATGAGCTGTGAGGTGTTATTAACCCACCCAGAGAGAGGTGCTAAAATCGCATTGTATGTGGCAGACCATAGATGTCAAAGCCAACTTCTCTGGTCAGGACTCATCAGTGTAGCTACATCTAAAAGAAAAACACACACGTTGGAGGATTCACATTCTGGATAGGGAGGAGGACTGGTTTTGGAGAAGCGTGAAGGAGGCCATATATGTGAAAATGGGGAAACCAAGCTTAAACAGGGGTTGGGGTGCAACAACTATTGTCCTCCATGAGGCTCAGACCCCATGCTGGTTAACAATTTATGTGGATTGGAGCTATACCCTAGAGTATATATTTAGCAGCCCCCATGGTCCTCCACTTGCAGCTCCCAAAACCTGTTAATGTAGGGCATAGGAACTCACCTGTTCTTCCTCGCTAAGGCTCCAGTTGAGCTCGCTGATTGTTGTACGTGAAAGCCAATCAGCAACTCAGACGGCACCTGAGCAAGTCCCTCATCTCTTTTTCTCTTCCCGTTCTTAGAAGATCCCAGGCGAAGAAGCATCAATGAGATCGGTGGGCAGGTGAGTGCCAATGCTCCCACTATCTCACCAACGAACAGGGGATGATAGTATAATATATATTGCCGCACATAACCACTGAATAGGGGCAACCTTTGCTGCTATACATGGGAACATATGTATGGGGAATTCCATATATTGTCCCGGCTTTCCTAATCAACTTAGGCACTCCTAATCACATCAGTAAAATTGTCAATGATGATAGGCAAAACCAGGTCTACATATGACCTCTGCACCCAGGAGCGGTCCTAGGCTTCATGGCCCATGGGAAAGCAGGTAATTGACAATGACTGTCACTACACATTCTAATCTCGGTTTATTACACTAGGTTGCATAAAAAAAACACATCCTTGTGTACACATGACACACAATATGCATTACCACACTACAGTGTCTGCTGTCATATTTTCATTAGAAAAATGTTATGTACGGCCGTACGTATGGCCCTCCACATCAACTTAGTTGCCCACCACTGGTGTACACAGTCACTCTGAATTGAGAAACCCAGACTAGCGAAACATCTTCAAGAAACAAACACAGCAAGTCCCGTTGATTTGAATTAAACACTTCAGATATTTCTTTGAATCCTATTCAGTGTGACTGACGAGGGTCTTAACACAATCAGCGATGCTTATCTACTCTAATCTTCTTCTTATGTTTCTCCATTATGCAAAAACTATGTTTGCTAGATGAATACTTTTCTTTTTTGTTATGTTTCCTTCAAATTTGGTCATGATACAATGTTCCTGGGCTTTGCAATTTACTCACAAATCTAGTTGCCACCATCTGTACCCAAGGCCATTTTTTTCTTTTGCCCATGGCCAGTATATAACGATATATCTGTCATGCATGCACAGGACAATTCATTTATTAAAAACATTTATAGTATCTAGAGAAATTACCTTTGTCAATGCATCTTTGGCAGCAATTACAGCTTAAGCCTTTTTGAATATATTGCCACAAGTTTGGCACACCTATCCTTGGTCAGTTTGGCCCAATTCTCTTTGTAGCACCTCTCAATCTTTATCAGGTTGGATGGGAAGCGTAGGTGTATATGTCATGTCAGAGCAGAAACGAAGTATGAAGTCAAAGGAATTGTCAGTAGACCTCCGAGACCGGATTGTCTCCAGTTACAAATCTGGGGAAGGTTACAGAAGAAATGTTTGCTGCTTTGAAGGTCCCAATGAGCACAGTGGCCTCCTTCATCTGTAATTGGAAGAAGTTAAAAAACACCAGGACTCTTCCTAGAGCTGGCCAGCCGTCTAAACTGGGCAATTGAGAGAGAAGGATCTTTGTCAGGGAGGTGACCAAGAACCCTTTGGTCGCTCTGTCAAAGCTCCAGAGGTCCTCTGTGGAGAGAGGAGAACCTTCCAGAAGGATAACTATCTCTGCAGCAATTCACCCATCAGACCTGTAGGAGTGGCGGAAGCCACTCCTTAGTAAAAGGCACATGGCAGCTCACCTGTAGTTTGGCACCTCAAGGACTATGCATGAGAAACAAAATTCTCTTGTCTGATGAGACAAAGATTGAACTCTTTGGTGTAAATGCCAGGTGTCACATTTGGAAAAAAAACAGGCACCGCTTATCACTAGGCCAATAACATCCCTACAGTAAAGCATGGTGGTGGTAGCATCATGCTGTGGGGATGTTTTCAGCAGCAATGTACAAAGACATCATGGATGAAAACCTGCTCCAGAGTGATCCTGCCATTAAAAAAAAGGTTCAAGTCATATGGTGTTAATCTGTTAGTGAATGTGACCAGAATATCCGTCTTTCAATACCCCCGTAATCTTACATGTCCAATGTCCTTTATTACAGTAAATTCAGTTTGCCCTCCTCCTTCGATTCACCCTTCCCCATCCCTCATACTCCTGACTATCACATATTTCTTCTTCCTGTACTCTGTCCCTCTTTGCTTATATTTACTTTCTACATGCAGAGTCCACACATTCCCAGCCTGTTTATCTCAGGCTCAACCAGGATATTTATTACCACTGATCCCCGTCATCTGAAACTTTACTCTGCGCCCAGCTGTACAGTAAGTCTGTGGTCATGTTGCCCTTTCAGGCAGCAGAAGTGTTAAATGTCTGCAGAGAGGAGCCAAACTAGAGCATTATGCAAACATTAAAGAGAACAATCCGTTATTAACACTTCATTTACTATGTAGACAAGTCGATTTATATGTTGGGTCTTTGCTCTATCCCTGACATAAATATAGCAGATACTGACATTGGAGTCAGGTGATCAATCATACATAGCAATTTCAGATAGTCAGCAATATCTTGATAAAACCAAAGAAGGTTTTTTGCACCCTGATGACCCCAGGAAACCTCCAGGATCACCATTGATCTGTGGGACTTTTTTTTTCTTCTTCTAAAGAAGTGAGTAAATCTCATGAAACGTGTCGAGATCCGCATATGTACTTATGTACAGGACAATTTTATTTGTTTTGTTTATCTGTCTCATTACTGCTGGATTTAATTCTAATATAACGTATGCGGACCTAAAGACCAATGGGTTTGGTCCATGAATTAATATTTCTTATGGTTATATATATACTTTTTTGCCCTTAAAGTCCCACCGATCAATGGGGACCCTGGAGGTTTCCTGGGGTCATCAGGGTGCAAAAAAACTTTTTTGTTGTAATGAACTAGGGATGTTGGTAATTATATGCTCAAATTAACGGGGTTCAAATCTCCTCTTTAATATCTTGATAAGTAAACCAGAATTTTTAGGAGACCTGCAGAACCATCCTTTCTGTACTTAGGCACCAAAGACTAGAGCTGTATTGAGTTTCCTTATACAACAGAAACTCACCTTAAATACTCTTCAATCATTTTTGACGAGCGGTATTTATATATTACGACAACAACCTCTACTGGCTGGCTGCTGAGCTCAGGTAGCCAGCTTCATGTTGTTCCACTAGGTCAATTAATGATCAGGCATGCCAGCATGGATCGCTAGTGGTCTACATACAAAGGAAACATTTGCTAAATGGGTTTAGGCTTTAAAGCCCCCCATACACCTTCAGATTCCTTCATACAACTTTCATGAGACCTACCAACAACTATGTAGTATAGTGACCTCCCTGATAGAATACATAGTGATTGGAAGGTGTAGAAATGTCCTCCCATTACATGGTTTTGGTAGAAGAAAAGTTGGTTGTACAGAAGTTGCATGGTAATTTTATGTGGTGTATGGGGGGCTTAAGACTTGTTTTAGCTAGTCAATGAATCTGCTAATATAATGGAACATCTACCAGTACCACACCCCATAGAAGTCATACAACTAGCTCAGAAAGAAAATGGAACTTTGAAGGTACTCATGATCAGTTTGCATACAACTTTATAAACCATGAATATACACGGGGTATAGTGTTTGAACATGTGGTACATTTGTATATGGCTCGTTTGTATATGGCTCGGCCCCAGCATGTGTCCACCACAGCACTGGAAGGCTAGATTTCACTTGTTTCACCTGTGAATTTAGGGTTCTTCAGGTAGGTACCTAAAGAAGGTTTGTTAATCGATCTACTCAGGACAAGGCCAGTTCAGCCATATGAGGCCACCACACAACCAACTCCCAGTAAAAATGTGATGGGCAGGCTTAATTGTATATATTGGATTGGATAATAAGATATGTATCTCTGTAAAGTAATACACATCAAGTTACATGATATTACACTACACAGTCTGCCGTATCCCCTCCCCCTTATTGTCCCCCCTAAACAAGGACAAGCTTTATTATCCGATAGCCTTATTAACAAATAAGCCACCCTGAGACACTTTTGGGATTGCTTACCCTATTCACATAAGTCACACTTGGGATGGTTAACCTGATCCACACAAGTCAGCGGCGACCTCCAGCGATGTCTGTCTGGCTTCTGGTTCCCCTGGCTGCATGTAATGTTATCTGTTTAAATGTCCTTCCCGATAATGCCCCCCCCCCCCCATGTGATGATGCTGTATACACCATGTGATGATGCCCGCAACTTTTTCCATCGAAGTCCATCCGACATGGTATCCAATGGTATCTTTCACAATTAAAAATTTTCATAATAAAAAAATACCACCTGGGAGTCCTTGTTTGTACCCTTCATTATTTTAGATCTTCCTATCATAGACGACATGTGGACATGCAACTACAGACTGCACAAAAACTCCTCTACACTCACATGCACTTTTTAAGCCAATTTATATATTAATAACTCTTCCCACACCCATAGGCCCATTGTATGCATCAGGGTCTAATAGGAAAAAAAACAGGCAGGTGCTGGGTGAAGACAAATAGAGCAACAAATGAGTCCCTTACCTCCTGCATTACATAGAGAAGGCCAGAGGCCTGGGGATGACACTGGGTCAAAATTAAAATAAGTCATGTGAATGTAAAGATTTAATTGAAAGAATTTATAATCATGTTTATTGGGGGAGGGGGGATTACAGAAGGCTATAAACTTCAGCTTTAATATTATTTGGCTCTAGTCCCTTAGATTTTTACATCTCCTTCTGCCAAAGCTATTAAAAAAAAAATATGTTAAGTGAGTGAACACAGGAGTACTTGTTTAAAAAATGTGATGCCAACTTGCAAAATGCCAAGATTGATAAGGACACGCGTAATTAGATAGATAAGCTTAGTTCTTCTTTTTGGTATCTTTGTGTAGAGTTATCACCATAGTATCTTACAGCCACCGTGCCAGTACCGTGCATAAGGATGAATCAGCCATAAAGAGTGTAATATGACACATGTGTCATATTACACTCTTCATGGCTGATTCATCCTTCTGATAACTATTAGGTGTATCTCACTTTAAAGAGCAACCTTTATAATAAATGGGAAAAAAAACCCTATTTTTTCTCTCAATAATGCTGACTACTTTGGTATAAAAACATCCCCCTTATGGTTATGAATCTGAGACATCATTGTATTGAATATAACCACACTTTTAAAAATCCCAGAAATAGCAAACAAGGCCGTCTTTAAGCATAAAGTATGTAGTATGTGCCATTTCTCCTGTCACATGGTCCATGAAGAATTGGTATGCAAAATGGATTGGTTAAACCCACAAGAATATTTTTTTACCACTAGTTTCCCATAACACTCCTTTTTCAGAAAATCAACAGCTATTAAGAGGTTGGATGAATGGTTTGGGGAGGTACAACTATTTCCTACAGAGGTCTATACAGATCAAAGACGAAGGACAACCTGCTGAAAGAGTCAGGGGATTGGTTTGGAAAACTTGAAAACTCTCTTCAATGAGGGACAATTAGGAAATATGGTTTATTCAACCCCGAAATCGTATTGGAACCTTCTTGTTACTATGAATTAAAAGACTCACTAGAAGTGCCAATAATAGGGAGGAATGCAGCAAAAAACAAAAACAAATTACCTGTAATGAGCAATTTAAGAACATAATCCGGCAGTTCTTTTCACTTCCTGGTTAATTTTAGGCAGAAATCGGCAGGACGTCACAGGAAGCAGTGATCTGCTTTGAAAATTCCCATAGATCACTGAACGCCCCCTAGTGGCTACCCGCGATATTGCACCCCTAGTTTCATGTGTTGCCTTCAGCGAACCAGGAAGTGATGGGAGCTGTGTGGTAATCTTGTTAAAATGGTCATTACAGGAACATTTTTTAGTTTTTTTACTGCATTCCTCCCTATTATTGGCACTTCTAGTGCCATTCATAAAAACATAGATTTCTGGTGGTAGGTCCACTTTAAGAAGGTAAGTCTGGGAGGGGGGGGGGGGGGGGGGGGGGGGGGGGGGGGGGGGTTGTGTAATGAGTCCACACTTTAGTTCATACAGATGTTTCCAGCTTGGTGAGAGATCTCCATGATCTTCTCTTCTTAATGAGAACAAGAAAAAGTAGAGAGCCTGAGACACATCTTATGAAATGTAGGAGTGGCTGCTACGATGTGCAGATGCATTTCCCCCCATTGTTTTGTAGGAAACACATGGCTATCTGTATGTGGCCCTAATGTCTTAAGAAGCCTCCTAAAGGATAGGCCTTTAAACATATTATATGAGCAGGTAGGGTCGGCTCCATGGACATGCCATGGGGGCCCAGTAACACCAATGTGCCCCCTCGATTGGGGCTCCCCCGCCCACACTTAATTAGGGTAAGATGGAGGTGGCCCCCCCATTATGTGCTCATGCCCACCCACTCTTGTCGCCGGCCCTAGGAGCAGGCCAACTTAACCCATTTATATGTGACTGGAGATGTCCATAACCATTACTCCAGTGCTCATTTTACATACTAGATGTGGAAGCAGCTATCATAAAAGTATACATTGGGTTGAGTTTCAGGTGTAAAGTTGATAGACTAAATAATTGCTTAATGTTAAGCCATTGTATGTAACTGGCAAAGTCGCATTGAGTTCTACCTTCTGAAATAGACATAGTTCCACTATGAGGAGTCTTGTGACTGAAGCAGGTTACAGGGAACTGCCATTGAGTTCAATTGCTGTCCACCAAACCCAGCACATCACAGGTACATCTGTAAAGCCCAAACCTCTGCTTTTTCCTTCTCTAGAACAATTAACTATATTGGCTACTAGAGTGTTCAGCCATCTTCTCACCAAAGCTGGAATGAGCTTCTGTCCAGCCACCCTTCCACTCAAGTCAGTGAGTCACTTTAAGGTTCAATCTACCCCAAACCAACTTTTTATTTAGGGCCTCCAGTTGTGAATTCTTATGGGTTTTAATTCTCTTTTTCTTTTTTTTTTATCATTAAAGTTAATGCTCTTCTTTCATGACTTAACCTGCTCTTGGAGTGACCTTGACTAGAGAATAAAATGGCTTTATCATTGCTGTTTATAAAAGATATTCGGAGCCTGCATACTGCAAATATCAGTTTTTGAAGGACTCATGTATTCTTCTTGAAAATACAAGTACAATCACCTTTCACACACTTCTTTAGTGTCTAACTTGGAGGAACCTTGACCTGCTTTTTTATTGGTATTATCCAGCACAGAAGATAACAGGCCAAATAATTGTATACTTTGTTTCCATATTTCATTCCCCATGTTCCTGGGTTTGTTGATAAGGAATAATGACTGTGATAAGTAGAGGTACATTTTACACAGATTTAATATAGATCTGATCTCTTTCTCCAAAACATTTCAGAACCTTTTCATTAAACAATTCAAAGTTGATGTCAGCTCTCCCTGGATCTTGAATACACCAACAAAATGTAGTGACATTTTCATCTATAGTTCCATTAATATAAAAGAGCATTTATAAAATTTGTTACTGATATTGGAGAAGATGATATGACCCCCCCCCCCATACAGTGGTCGATACCAGTACAATTGATGACCTGCTTGAACGCATCATGGATTGAACAGGAAACTATGCACACCACTTTGTGCAATAGATTCCAGTTTGATGCTTTGGATGGGGGCCCTCGGTCAATATATATAGTAGTATAGTAGTAGGTGTGATGGTTCGGTTTCCAAACATTTGGCCATTTAAGCTGGGAACACACGCATAGATATGGGCCAGATTGATGTTTTCGAGTGGGACCAATCAATCTCGAAAACAGGGATATCGGACATGACCGAAAACCACGGTCAATGTCCATTGCTTCGCATAGGGACTGCAGGTCTTCATGCAAAGCATCATTGTAGACACAGCAGTGCTTCGCCTTTAGCTCCTTCGATGTCGGCGTCAGCGGTGACGTGATCGGGGACAGGGATTATCTATCTATCTATCTATCTATCTATCTATCTATCTATCTATCTATCTATCTATCTATCTATCTATCTATCTATCTATCTATCTATCTATCTATCTATCTATCTATCTAACAAAGAGTCATCTATCAGGGGGTATCTATATCCATCTCATCTATCGAGGGATAATCTGCCCGTGTATGGGCAGCTTAAGTGTTAAAATGCTGTGATGTACTAGACGAGTTACACCCACTGCCTGGATATTTCTTGCCAAGAATCTGAGCAGAGTAGCAAATATTTGAATTAGAAGCAATTATCTTTAGTACAGGCCGTCCCCAGGTTATGCAAGATAGAGACTGAAGGTTAAATTTGTAATTAATTTTGTATTAGCATATTAATAATAATAGTATAATATTTTTTTCTCCAAACACAGCGAGTGAAGTTTTGACCAAAAAATTCTACTTTGGTCTCAACTGACCACATTACTTTTTTCCAATCTGGATTATCCAGATGGTCATTGGCATACTGCAGACGGGCCTGGACATGTAATGACTTGAGCAGGGGAACCTTCCGTGCAGTGCATGACTTGAAACCATGACGGTGTAGTGTTCTACTGACAGTGACCTTTGAAACTGTGGTCCCAGCTCTCTTTATGTCATTGATCAGCTCCTGCCTTGTAGTTCTGGGCTAATTCCTCACCTTTTGTTATCATCGGTGATACCCCACAAGGTAAGATATTGGATAGAGCCCCAGTTCGAGGGAGACTCACAGTCATCTTTAGCCTCTTCCATTTTCTAACAATTGCTCCAACAGTTGATCTATTTTCACCTTCCAGCCTTGTGGAGGTCCACAATTTTGTCTCTTGTTTTTGACAGCTCTTTGGTCTTGCCCATGGTAGTAGTCAGTGGACGGGTGTCTTTAAAGAGCTCAGACAGGTGCTACTAGTTTAGATGCGATTAATGTGTGGAGTAGAGGTGGATTTTTTAAAGGCAGAGTAACAGGTCTTTAAGAAGCAAAATTCTTGCTGATTGCCAGGTGTTCAAATACTTCTGTGCGGCTGTGCTATACAAATTAATTAGTTAAAAATTATACGAGATTTCCTGACTTTTTATACGCAGTTGGAATGCAGCTACAATGTAAATTTCAGACCCCTCCATGATTTCTAAGTGGGAGAACTTGCAAAATTGCAATGGGAGAACTTGCAAATACTCCACACTGTATATATTGATGTGAGACATCCTGAATGACTTTAGTTAGCCAATAAAGGGTATCATTTGAACTCCAGACATTCTGTAACAATATATATATATATATATATTTTTTTTTTTTTTTTTTTTTGGCTGATAAGATGCACCATCAACTGAAGCATCCTATTTTGGCCAAACCAATACATAAAAAAACCTTGACTCTGCTTCCAGCTTAACGACTGGGTGAATTCCTGCCCTGCTCGGCATGTGACTGGAAGCATGGAGCTACCAGCCATTGGTCAAGAGTAGGTGGAGTAGGTGGCCTGACCCCAAAAATACAGTAATAGCTGGCAAAGAGAATTAATGGGGTGCAGTCATCAACTGGAGCTGCTTGACACTACGAGTAGCTGAAACACCAAGCTTCAGCCTCCACCACCATTTGCTTCCGTCTCTATTTGCTTCCCACCATGAAGTAATATTAGAATTTTTGGTAGATAATGGGGAAAGGGGATGAGCAAAGTTTCAGGTGATTTCCTGAAATGTCTCTGAAGGTGGTTTCGGTGGGTTTTTAGGGTATAATAGACTTTTAATGGTGTTACTAAGAACTCACTCTTGGACTGGATGAGCTCAACTGTAGTGTGGGCTTGTTTTTTTTTATTAAGCAATGTTCATTGGATGTGGGTTAAATGTCACATTCTCGTCTTTCAAAATATACCCTGAAATGAAAATAAACAATTAAAACCAACTGTCAGGAAAAAAACACACATGCTCTAAGAAAATATTACCGTACCTTATGAGTTCAATGAGGAGTTTCAGCCTTGGGGAAAAAGCCAACTCATTACTACTGGTCAGTAATCAACCTAAAGCTGGCCATACACATGTCGGATTCCATGGCCAATTGATCACTCACCCAATTAATTCCGGCGATCTCAGCGGGAATGGGAGCCCCCGATCAATTGGACGCGATCACTCGGACAAGGTGGTATGCAGCGATCTGATCCTCTTAATTGGCTGATGGATTGCAGCTCCCATTCCCGCTGAGATCGCCGGAATCAATTGGGTGAGTGATCAATTGGCCATGGAATCCGACACGTGTATGGCATAAGAGTTGATAATGGAGTATGGCAGATCCTACCTATAGCTAAAGCCCCCCATACACGTTCCGATAATTCTCCCGACTGATTTTTCATCCGATCGTGTCACCCGATTTTCACCTAAAATGTTATGGTCGGCTGGCACGAAAAATTGGAATTCGAATGATCACCGATCGATTGGCCCAACACTATTTATTAACAGCAGATCAACCAAAATTTACGGACAGGTCCTAAGGGTACATAATTCCGCATCCGATTAATCTCCCGATCGATTAATCTCCCGACCACATTGGTCGGTCAGGCAAAATTCGTACGAAAAATCGGAACGTGTATGGGGGGCTTAAGGGTGGCCATAGACAGTTCGAATCAGCCAAAATCACTGCAGATCAACCACTGTGCTGCAAATTGCTCCCACCCTAAATTGGGCCAGAAATCAATCTAACAAAGTACAGACATGTCTGTAATTTTTACATCGATCTCATTACTTTGGATTTCCATTGTGCACAGAAAGGGTGCGCAGCCAAATCTCAGCACGACCAATGAGACATCTATGGTCGGCTTAAGTCAGTTTAACATATCCACATTTATAGGGGTGGACAACATATATAAGGGGGCCAACTTTTTCCTTAAAGACCTCCAGTGGTGCTGGCACTGACTAATGGATCTCTTTGGGTTCTGTGATTCCATTATTGAAACGAATGTTAGATGTTACCCATCTTTTTATACTCTAAAGCAGGGTACAGACCTGCAGATATGGGCCAGATCAACATATCATATGTGGCCATCCCTGTTTTCGAACGGGATATTGGATATTGGTCCATATCGTTGCTTTACATGGAGACCCCATCAGCTGAGCTGGAGAAACAGCAGTGCTGACCCCCAACTCCTCCAATATCTGACAGCAGCGTGAAGATGTCAACATCGAACGGCTCCAATATGAAGCTGTGTGTTCCCAGCTTACATCTGAGTTTCTCTATATCTGAACTATATCTAGAGGGCCCTTGAGCGGTTCCTGGAACATGCGAGTTACCTGGGTTTGAACCAAACCTTACTTATATTGTACCTAAACCTTGTATATTCCATTGCTGCACATCTACATGTTTCAAATAAAAACAGATAGCAGCTTGCAATTTACAAAGGAAGCACAGAGGTTTAGATATAACGATATATAACCACATGTGAGCAGCCGTCTTTTTCCTGCCAATTTTTCTCCTTCCCATGTGACAACTGATAATATTCACATGCCATGCTCAACATTTTAGTTTTAACCTTATTTACTTACTTATTATGCTTACACTGCCTATATATATTATTGTATTTATGAATATAGACAGGGGGGCACATAACTTTTTTAGTGAGCTCCTCAGATGAGTACCAGGAGATGGTGTTTGGTACTCCCCCCATATGTAGGGTGGTCTTTCTCACTGTCTCCCTCACTGTCCTCTGCGTCAGCCTCCTGCATGGTAGACTCTGCTGCAGATGGACCTCCTTGTTCCTGATTGATCCTCCAATTAGCTGTCTCCATACACAGGTCACCAGCTGGCTTTGGGTCAAATGTAACTCTCACAGTACAACACTGTTTGAACCCCCAGATCTCATACCTCAGTAGTGCAACTCTGACATTTTCTGGCTTAGTAACTAACCCCTGAGACTACCTGCAGTCCAAATGTCAACCTATCATAGTCATATTCCAGCTGTCACACTGTGCTTTTCTCTTGTCAGATTTTACTCTTGCAGATGCCTATTCTGACTTTCATCCCCCAGATCTCCAACACCCTTAGAAGTCCAATCTTTTTTTTTTATTATTATTAATTTACATTCCTAATTTCACCCCCCTAACTGCAACCTTTCATAGTTATTCATGTTTCCCTGCAGTTATCCAAGTGACATAAATTGTATACATGTAACATTTAGCTGTGGCCGCCCAGACACGGAGCTCCTCCAAGTTGTTAGTATGCATATGAGCTTTGTTACAATAATGCAGGGACGCAGAGCTAGGTTTTGGCCCCTTTTGAGTACCAGAGTACCACTTATGTGCACCCCTGAGTATAGAGCGGCATTGCAGTGTGTTTTCAATATCTGTAGTATGCCTTTAACTTCCTTAGAGGATGTGTATTTGTATCAGGGAGGTGACATTTCCTAACAACCAGACTGATAATAATAGCACAGCAGTGTAACATATGAAAGGGATGGGAGTAACAATTACCAAAGTCTTATTTTCCTCCTTATTATCACATTCCTGTAGAAGTCACTCATGTAAGTGGATGACATATATCACAGACATGCCTGTAGCTCTGCATTGTAAACACGTTGCGTAAGCACACGCCTGACGGTGTGTTGGTATTTTGATACATGATGCATGTGAACTGGGAGAAGTAGAACAGGTGTAGGGCTGGTGGATAGATGATATACGTATAGGATATAGGGACAGATTAGGACGCTTAGAAAGGACACAGGGATTTCTCTCTGGAATTTCTACTGGAAACCGATAATGCTTTCAAATTAAAATGCTATCTGTACTTATAATTGTAGTTATTATTTCTTCAAAGTTCTGAGTGCTGCCTTACCAGTAGCAATGACCTATTTGATGCCAGCATTGACCTTCTTCAATCACATCACTGTCCCTCGTGCCAGGGTCATTATAAATAACTGCTGATCTTGTCATTAGAAAGCTCCAGTCATCGCACAGGGGGGAGCTGCCCCCATATCGAGCCGCAGAACTTCAATGTAATGGATTTCGACCAAAGTTTTCCAACATGTTGGAAACCTGTTTAGTCGAGTTCCTTCAAGCAGGATCCGTTGATCCATGGATGGCTCACATTTTGTAACAGATTAGAGCAACATTGGGTGCCTTGAGGGCACACGGTGCCCAATGTTGCTCTAATCTGTTTCTTCACAGAGTCGTGTATACCCAGCTTAAGGGGCCCCATACACATTGCGATTTTTTGTTCGATCGACCTTAACCGACCAATTGTTTTTGTTGATCACCTGTCAACATGGTTCGATCGACCTGGATTGATCAAAATTGGACAAAAGTCTGATCGAAAAATGATCAGACATGTCAGAAAATTTTGATCAAGTAGTCATTGAACGTATCTCACATATTGTTGTGTTGCCCAACTGATTTGGCTCCATTTAACTTGTTAGCATACTTACGTCCGTTACGTGCCTGCTCGCTTTTAGTATTGATTTAAACACAATAAATCGTCGCGAATGTGCACAGTGATCGATTGTGCTCGAATAAATACAAAAACCAAGCCGTGTATGACTAGATTAAGGGTCACCATACATGGGTTGATTGCTGCTTAATCGATACAATTTTTAAGTTCAGGGTGATGATGTCACCATGCTGTGCTTGAGCGTTCGCCGATTGGACGGAGAATAGATGCACACCACTTTTGTGAACAACCGATCACTGCACTTGCGAATTGACTCGAAAATTTACCTGTGTATGACCACTTTTAGTTAGGGGTCTCCCAAAGGGGTCACAAACAGGAAACAAAGTCGAAATTCTGAACCTGGCTTGTTCAAGATAAACAATTTATTCCACCAATACATATAAGGGATACTTTCATAATGGGTATAGCACCCGGAAAAAGATTTCAACCCTCCCATATGGGTAAAATGACTGCAGGTGTGCTCCATAAAGAGACCTATGATCAAAATACCACCTTCTGTTGCTGCAGATGCTATTTGGAAATAAGCCCCCTCTAGTAATGACTCGTGTGATAGGTACCATGACCTACGTTCTAGGGTCTTATCTGAAAGGGCTTGGTGTGGGGGGTTAACATTTAGGCAGAATGGTCCATTCTCCCTTGCAGCTTAGGTCCCTTAAAAAGACACTTGTTACATTACTGAAGACTGAAAGGACTTCAGTCCTGGCTTTAGGAAATGTTTTGACTTATGTGCTTAACCTTTCATGAGTGTAATACAGCAGAATTGTGAGAACTGCTGGATTGTATCTCCAGGTGCTTCACCAAAAATGTTTGGATGCTCAGCAGGAACATTGCATTACAATTCTGCCATGATAGACATCATAGGTAAAGCTCCAAAAAAAGCCCAAAATATATATTGTAATCCAAACTAAAGATGGGCATACACGGCTCCATTTTCCATTCGATCACCTAAAAAAACGCTTGGTTGAAAAAACATAATGTGATGGATTGACAACTGATCGATTCCTTTCCTTCAGATATAAATTGATTGAAATGCCAAGAAAATACCAAGAAGATCCATGAGATACTTGAATGATCAACTGCTCTGATCAACATGTCCGATCACTGCTTGATTTAATTTTTGTTCGATTTGAATCACTTTTGGTCGATCGTTTCAGAAAAAAGAAATCGATTTTTAAATTGTACGAATGGACAGCTTGAGATTGTCTGTTAATGTGTACAATTATTTAGTGAACCCTTTCTGAAAATAGAAAATACCTGGTGACTGTCAATCGCTTGGCCTTCTTTATCGCAAGTGATCACACTCTACAGGCTAATATTTTCTCTGCAAGGGTACCACCAGCCTGAGCATTACCCGGTTAAGAAGGATATGAAGAATTGTTGGGATTCAGCTGCAAATGGGGACTTTAAGTGAAGCGACTCCACACAATTGGTGGAGAATGCGGGCAACAAAAAAGTCCTTGGAATATGCTAAGCCTCCTGGCTTGCAAACAGTCCAACAAATGTTCTTCCCTTGCCTAAATGGTGTGACACCTAGCAGTTACCAGCCTGGGCCACACACTCTCTGTGTGCCCTCTGTATCTGCTGTTCCAACAGACAGCATTCCCTTCCCATTCCAGAGTCCAGAACCCTGTAACTTGATCTTACACACTCAGCAACTTACCTGAACTACTTTCCAGGACACACATCATAGAAAGCTTTTCTTGCCGGCCATGTTCCATTCCCAAAGTGGCAGATGAACAGTCTGTCATAGAATGTTATAAACAGAAGGATATGGGTGACATAAACAAAAGTTATTTTAACTGTCCCAAACATAATGCTCTAGGGTGGGCTATTCTGTGTGGCTTCTCAAACTGTTTCGGAAGAGGGAGATAGATGGGTTTACAGACCTTAATATCTGTCCGACCGTCTCCTTCATCCAAGGTTTCAGGGGCTGGCCCCCTCCCTAAATGTCCAACAGAGACATGCTAGAAGAACAAGAGTTAAAGCTTACATTTCCTGTATATAATGTGAATGCTAGTAGGTTCTGAAGTTGTTGATTTCCATGTTCAAGAGAAACCGTCAAGAAAACAGTTTCCAGGTATACAAACAGCTCTAATTACCTTGTTTCGTGACAACCTCGCACCTTTAGTAGATGAAGCTAGGAAGGATAATTGGTGGTTACAAAATAACACCACAGTTGAGAAATACAGAACAGAGCTTCCTCTGTGTTCTCCATTAGAAACTATATCTAACATGTTTATATGAGAAAGTTATTCAGATTACCCCCCTGAGGCTTTTATTCAGCTTCAAAAAGTCACCAACAAAAAAACCTGCAAGAATAATGAATATCTTCCCTTCTCACCGCCTCTGCTTCATTCCTTTGGAAGGGTTTGTAGAAGAGTTGGATACAGGGTCAGCGCCAGGAGCGGGCGGGCACGTGTGTCCAATCTACGTCTCACAGGTCAGGTGGGTGCAGGTAGGGGGCCCAATTGAGCAGGCACACAGACCTGACTGGGCAGGCCTGGCCCACCATGGCCTGCCCATAATGCCTGCACTGGTTGAATACCCACCAGATCCTATGCCAGTAATGCCCTATGAATACCCACATGATATAGAAACCACTAGAGTTGACCATATCATGTAGTTGGAAGGTAAGTTGTGTCGTGGTTAGCTAAAAAAAAAGCTATTCTTATAAATAACTCAGTAGGAGGCCTCCGCGAGGGCCCGTTGACAGCCCCGCACCCGGACCCCCCCCCGATCACCTGCTCTCTCCCCCCCCCCCTCCCGCTCTTTCATCTCTCGTCCTTTCTCTCTCTTTCTCTCTCTTTTCTCTCTCTTTCCTTTCTCTTATTTGAATGTTGATTGTGGCTTTTGTTTCATTTGTTTATTTAATTTGTTCGTCGTTCTGGCGTGCCTGGCACGCATTGTACTGAACGATGCACACTATGTATCTTGAATGTATAGCGGGTTCGACCTCCCGAGGCCCTGACCTCTTTGCTCTGGACTTAGGGAGTCTGATGAGCCTGCTACTGTACACACTACTTCCGCTTATGCATTTACTGTGTAATTGTTTGAAAACTTTAATAAAAATCTATTGAAAAATAAATAACTCAGTAGGAGGCCTATGGCACCTATACAATGAGACCACTGCTTCTAAACACAGAGTCTCACTATGCATTCGTCGGCAATAAGAAAACGTCATGCACCTGGATAGTACAACCAGTTTAGAGTGAAGAATAATTTGGGCTTTATATTTGAAATATAAAATCAACCAATTTTTATTATAGGCAAAGCATGCTTTGCTGATAGTGTATTAGATGATAGTACCATGTGATCAATAATTTGCCAAAGTGAATATTCTAATGATTGAGCGCACTTACTTAATAATTAAATAAATTGATAACTGTATTGAATGTCATACATTGCTGGGAGAATAAGATCACTAAATTGTACCTTCTGGTAAGCTGCTTGGGAGATAAACATCCTGTCACATGTCCTTATGATAAACAGCCAACGTATACATGTGATGGGGATGGCATTAGGTTACTGGGTGCCCAGTGCTAATAATATCACTTACAATATGTTATATGGCAATGGGGATTTACATAATAAAAAGCCTAACAGGAGTAAAATGAGTTTGTGTTGGGGAGATTTCCTGTACTTTCCAGTTAGCATGAGATCCACAAAGGGGTCATAAGGTATTCTTAAAATTGACAGAGGGGCCCGACCAAGAGCCACCCAGCATGTGTCCAAAATCTTTGTATTCCTCGTGTCATATGACCAAATTATTGTAGCGCTGATTATAACTGGAAAACTATATAAACATAGAATCTTAAAAGATGTGCCCAATAACACTTAAATAAGCAAACTTGTCATGACCATGCCACAGCATCAAACCTATGGCTAAGTTCTGACGCCTCTAGGCATTATCTCCTCCCATTCCAGTGCAGAGGGGAGCCAGAGTGTCTTGTCAACAAGGTGTAACTATCTAGGTTGAGACTCAGAGCCCAGTTGCCTGGCAGGATCAACAGTGGTAATCTAAAGCTGGCCATACACCTTTAAGGCCCCCACACACACACCGAGTGGGGGCCGACAGAGCTGGTGCGATCAGCTCTGGTGTGCCTCGTGATGACGTCATCACGCTGCATCCCTGAGCTGACTGCATCGGCGGGCACCCTTTGTGTCTTCATTGAAGTTAATGGCATCGGCCGGCATCGTTCAGAGAACATCGGACATGTCCGTTCTCTGGCCGGCCAAGCTGTGGGGTGACAGGGATCGTCGCCCTATGTGGGCACCCCCGATCGGCGGCCGATTTTGCCTCGCATGCCCGTCGGTCAGCGGCAAAATCGGCCGCTGATCGGTGTGTGTATGGCAAGCTTTAGATTTCTCTGTTAGATATCATTTAGATCTACCAACAACTATGTAGTGCCGGATCCTCTGTGATTGAACACAGGTAGAATTGATGGTTTAGAAAGTCCCTCATATTACATGGTTTGGGTCAAACAAAAGGAGATCTAAAGCCAGACTAGCAGGTGGCTCAGCAGACAGAGCTGCAGCCTGACAGCAAAGCATTGGTGGGTTCAAATCCAGATCAACAACCAAATGGGCCACATATTTCATACAGGCGAGGGCCCCCTTCACTACCTCCCTGGTGTCATCAATGATATTGGGAAGGGGATATCAGTGACAAGCCAGCAAGACGCAGGCGCTGGAGTACCAAGCGGGCTCAGCTGTAGCAGGCAAGCATTCCCGAGTGTGGCTCAGGGTTACCAAATTTGGCTTATAAAATCTCCCACAAGCCACACTTGGGAGTACCACTGTACCACTGTTGCAAGTTGATGCAAGTTGATAAAAATGGATTAAACATGACACAAATATTGAAGACATAAAATATATCATGTCATGTCTACACGTTTCAGCCTATAAATTGGCTTCTCCAGCACCAGACATATCTTAATATTGACATTGTTTACATGCAAATACTTTCTTGTAACATCAAGTCAAGTTAATAGCACAAACGTGCAGTAACAAAGGACGAAAAAACAACAACTTTCTTTTACTTTAAGATAGATAATTCCATCATTTCATTTATTTGACATTTCACTTCCAAAGAAAACACAAGACAATTGACAGATACAATGTGGTTGATGTTAATAGATCTTTATATCCCAGACTGAATTATTGATTTACTATCCCCTCACTAGAACATGACCCTTCATCTCTATTGGTTGTGTTTGTACGATGACAACTGGTGATTCAGCTCTGTTATGAAGACACACGCAGACTGATTCAATCTCCAGGAAGAGTTTCATAAGCTCATATTTTATAACTAGACTTTGCTCCATTGGTTGCTGCGAGACGTGGCCTTGCGGTGCACATGGGATCAGGGTTGTCTCTGTGAGTTGATGATCATAGAAGACGGGTCTCTCAATCACACCTCTGTCCTCCATAGTCAGGGAATAGGGAGAATAACTATGTAGGGTGACACCATTGACATCACTGAAGGCTTCCATGATAAACATTCAGGTCAGGTTACTTTCCAGTGAGCTATAGGAAGCATGAACTGAATGTCTGAGCTCAAATCCACATATACAACATACTGAGGGGTAAAGCCCCCCATACACCTTTAGATTCCTCCATACAATTTCCATCAGACCTACCAACAACTATGTAGTATAGTGACCTCCCTGATAGAATACATAGTGATTGGAAGGTGTAGAAAGGTCCTCGTATTACATGGTTTGGTAGAAGAAAAGTTGGTTGTACAGAAATTGCATGGTAATTGTATGTGGCTACATTAACATTTGAAGCCCCCCATAAACCACATACAATTACCATGCAATTTCTGTACAACCAACTTTTCTTCTACCAAACCATGTAATATGAGGACTTTCTACACCTTCCAATCACTATGTATTCTATCAGGGAGGACCCGGCACTACATAGTTGTTGGTAGGTCTGATGGAAATTGTATGGAGGAATCTAAAGGTGTATGGGGGGCTTAAGGTTACTCTATACCCAAACCATAAAAGAGGTAAGTGTGAAGGGGAAAGTGAATTATCACTTATAGGCAATGTCCAATGTGAAGGAACAATACTCTGAAGTCTTCTTCAGAATCTTACACTTAAATCACTCCACACCTCTCACTTACATCCCCAACCTTGTACATACTCCTCCACTGACATGAGCAGTTTCAAGACTTCTCTAGGGATGCTTCAACTGTCTGGAACTCTCTCCCGCATCCCATGAGACTTGCTCCTACATTTAACACTTTCCAAAAAGCCCTGAAAAATCCACCTCTTCAGTCTGGTCTACCCATCTTCTCTCTCCTAACATCACTGGCAAGCCAGTCCCTTCCCCCACCTATTGTATACTCTGTTCAACAACCTATTTGAGTGTAAAGGTGCCCATATACAGCTGGATTTTGAGCAGTATATGCCTTTCTTCGAGGGGGATCAATCGATCCTGCTCGAAAAAAGTTGATCGAACCAGGAACGAACATGTCCGTAAATTTCGGTCGATCTGACAAGTTGCACAGCCTCTGCACACAGCCTGTGATCGGCTTCCAGTAGGGGAAAGGGAGCGGAGCCTAGCACGGCTTTGTAAACTAAACAGGCAAGCCCCCTCCTCTGTACGGCTCTATGCAACCTAAAAAGTGTAGGAGTCAGGTGTATGCAACCTAGAGAGTGCTGGGGTCAAGTGTATGCAATCTAAAAAGTGCAGGGGTCAGGTGTATGCAAAGTAAAAAGTGCAGGGGTCAGGTGTATGCAAAGTAA
>CM070042.1:45963015-45984868 GCA_036250615.1 Ptychadena robeensis | reverse complement strand
GCGATAAGGTTATTATTATTGTTGCTTATTACTCTGAATGGGCTGCGGTAATGCAAGAAAGTTTCAGGGGTTATTCATTTGCAATGTTATAAGACCCACAAACGCTGACCCCACCATGCATTTAACTTGTATTGCTGTCCTGGTGGACCTATCATTTAAGAAAGTATGTCATTCTAGGCATAGATCAACACAAGATCGATGACCTGTTGAAGCAAGGTGTGATGGATCTTATGGTCCCTCTTTAGGCTTAGAAGAGCACAACCCCCATTATCCAGTCCTATAATGATTATGTCAATTACAGGACATCAATGTGGACATGATAAGCTTAAGCTGGCCATACACCTTTAGATCGCTCTGTCAGATATCCTTTAGATCTATCAACTATGTAGTGCCAGGTCCTCTGCGATTGAACACAGGTAGACTTGATGGTTTAGAAAGTTCCTCATATTACATGGTTTTGGTAAAACAAAAGGAAATCTGACAGAGAAATCTCAAGGTGTATGGGGGCCCTGTTAAACTGTTGCAGACCTTCATGCAACCAAACCTTAAAGATGTTGGGGGAATTGGAATGTATTGGCATTCTGTTTCTGAAGGATTTCCCAAAAATATTTTGGTCACTCCTACATTGTAGATAAAGAAAAGCCAACAATCTCTCTGTCAGATTTCCTTTAGATCTTGTTTTGTTTTGCCAAAACCATGTACTATGAGGGACTTTCTAAAACATCAACTCTACCTGTGTTCAATCGCAGAGGACCCGGCACTACATTGTTGTTGGTAGATCTAAAGGATATCTGACAGAGACATCTAAGGGTGTATGGGGACCCTAAATATTTAACACAGAAGTAAATAGAATGAACTGTTATGTGAGATTTGCCATCTTCAATGAACGAATTCCTGGCAAACCTCCTGATCTTATTTATGGCATCACATCACATGATTTCCATTTTTGTTTTATTTTCCTGTGTTCCCAGAGTTCCCTTTTTGATTCATAATTGATAGGAAGTCCATGTCCTCGTGTAGCAGGGTGCTGCGGTCCTCATTCATGCATTGAGTAGCAGATGCTGCACCAGAAGTAGGTCATGCTGGATTTGTGATGAAGTCTGCATTTTCAGTTCTATGAATCACACTGCAATATGGCAGCTCACAGCGTGCGAGGATTCCAAGCATATTGTTTGAACGCGAGTGAGTAGATCACCTGTGAAGCAGGGACATGAGGTGGTAGTCTTCCAATGTCGCCTTGCATTGTTAAAGCATGCAACTGCAAAAGTGTTTCTCTAATGCTAAGTAACGTCCCCAACCCTCCCCCCAAATCTTCATTTCTGGCCTCGGAAACAGGTACACTTTTTTCTGACTTCATGCCAGCATCCAGCAGACCTCCATTCCTATATCTCCACCACTTAATGGTCAGACTTTACAGTAGAGGACATACAGGAGACAATCCCAACCAGTTAGTTTTTATCGGGCAGTTAAGGAGCCAGCTACGGGCAAACAGGGTGAGGTCATCCAAGTCAATCAATCAATTTCTTGTCTTATCTGAAGTTTGCTTTGACTTGGATATGTTTGGGACCAGAATGGGTATATGGACTCTTCAGAACATAAAGCGGGTTTAAACTCAAATTGAAAAAAACAGACATACGTTAAACAGACACAATACTCACCTGTCAGCAGTTCAGATGCTGGAAAACTGCTACACACTATACTCGCTTCACTTGCTTGCAGTACTCATGCCTGCATCTTCGCTCCTGGAGACCTGCAGACTTCCCCCTCCTGTTTGCAACCAGATGAACAGTGTCTCCCTATGAGGAATAGACACAGAAGTGTCAGTGCTGCCCTTATTGCTACCCAGAGGGATATCTCACTATATCACTAGTGGAGTGAAATAATTTCCCAACCTAATGGCCATGGGCCCCTGTGGTGGTCCTCCTGGATCCCAGACTGATCAGTTTCAGGTGTGCTCTACAACCAGAGCATCCACCGTTACCAAGATATATTCCTAGTCTTGTTGGATCTGCTGAAGAAGCAAATTTTTTGCAAAAAATAAAAAAGTACAAGATGACTATATTACATCCTTGTATCTTCCATATGGTTTGACTCTTTTCTCTACCCTTTGGTCCATCACCTATTATTTGATACACTGGAATAGATATTGTTACCATAGTATTGAATGCCCTAGAAATCCCTGAGTTGAGGGGGAGGGGGGAACTTTCTGTTTTTCCTTAAGTTTCTCAGCCCCCCTTTATCATCAAAAAATATTTTTGGGGATTGGGAGGCAGAGCAGGGTTAACTGTCTTTACTTGATGGCCATCTTGGTAAATTGTTCAGGATTATCTCTGCAACAGATGCAACAAACTTCACCATGAATGACTAAAGGGCCGAACCACTGAGGTTGCCCCATTTGTAAAAACTGATCAGCCAGGAGAAGTCTTCTGTATTGTTGTGTTCCCAGAGAATTCCACCTATGGTGACTAGTTATTCAACATGGAACTTTTAGTGTTAAAGGCTGCAATAGAACTATACTATAACTAAAAGTCCTAGTTAAGGAAGCAGTAACATTACTTGGCAGTAGTTCTACCCATACTCCATGTGGCTCATCAGGTTCTTGTACCAGTTATTGAGGAAGAGCATTGTGTTGCCACGTAGGCAACATTTCGCAAAAAACTGACATTTTAAATTCTCGGAAACATATACCTCAGATCTTCCTGAAGGTAATATGAATGACGTGTTGCAAAACATTTTATTCATAGCCATTTCATCAGAAGCCGGTGGATTTCATGAACCACTGCCAGTAATGACATCAGTAATACCAGAAGAAGTGGGCACATTGAAATAAAAAAAGAAAATCCAGATATAAATAGAAAAACTACCATATAGTGGTCAAAAGAACATCATTAGGTTAGAATTTTTAGACCATGAGCAAATAAACCTGCTTCCTAGTGTTTATAAAAGGATGGGGTGTTGGACCTGCAACCATTGGGTGCTTCATGAGCATAATGGCCCATGTGGTGAATCTGAAACCCACTAAGCATTCATTGTAGGTGAAACTTATTGGACCATGACTTAGACAACTTCTAAGCATTCACTGCTGATGAACCAATCACAAGTGTTTGAGTATTTTCTAAAGCCCAGGTGCCCAACCTGCGGCCCATTCTTTAGCGGCCCCCATTCCCAAATCCTAACTGTTAATGCATAGGGCATAGGAACTAGTCTGTCCACCGATCCCCTGCTGATGCATCTTCTCCTTGGATCTTCTTACAGTAGGAACAGGGGGAGAGGAACAGAATTGGGGCACATAACGTTTAATGATACATATCACACAAAAACTGCATTACCATACTAAAATGTTCCCTAGTGCTTGAAGTATCATTCAAACCCAGTTTTGTTATTTAGAAATTAAAAATGTCTTCTAGCTCTGCCTGCTGTCATAAAAAAACGTGGCCCCCCATATCGACTCAGTTGCCCGCCACTGTTCTTGGGCATTAGAGGAAGAATGCAGTAAGTTCTAGGTTGCTTTGGACTTGGTACCAGCACATTGTGTATTTATTTCTGTTGATGTCTGACCTACTCTTCGAGCAAAGGATTCTGGGAAAAGCAGCTGGAGAGGCACATGTTACAGATGAGTGCACCTTCCAGGCAATATAAAAGGCCAGATCATTATTCTGTACAGAATGCACTATGATAGGTGATCAATGAGCCTATTCCTCTTACACAGAAAGCGCTAGGTCATGGTCGTTGTCATTTTTAATATAATCATTTTTTTTCCCTGCAGGGCTATTGATCACATTATACAGAAGCTCAATGTTTACAAATCCTTCTGTGGGACTCTGCTGACCCCCAAAACAACACATTAGCCACGTGACTATCCTACTTCAACTCCCCGACCAAGAAGAATCTTCTGCGTACTTCCCCAGGGGCCGATCCAAACATGTTTCAGCGACTTACCCGACTCTTCTTCAGCGAGGGACCAGCCATTGAACCCGAAGAGCCCAAAACCTTTGTCTCGGAGGAGGAAGATGATGGCTGGCTTATTATCGATATCCCAGGTGAGACATGTGGGACGAGACGTTACCCACCCCTTCTCCCCCTCTCATCCCTCCTTCGCTTTATTGCTTGTTATCTTCAGCCGGAGCAATTAACATTCCCTGGAACGGGCTGTGGAGGTTTGCCTTAAATTTAGTCCAGAGAGTGTGTGCTGCTTGTCACATGATACCGCGTAATGGAAAATGGTCAAGGAGAAGCCACCCATCACTGTGTCCAGGCAGGGTTTCTTTCTCCGGATCAGCTGTGTGCAGAGCTTAGAAGGAATGCAACTGTGAATATTCAGTTTAAAAGCTGAACTAAAGCTAAAAGGAATTGATTTGAGAATCCCAAACAGAAGTGTTCTAGGGCTGAACTCCAGGGTAACAACCAAATAGAGTTCTGAATCATGGGTGAGATTTGAGTGGGTCTCCAATCTCTCCCACACTGATTTACAGGTCTTGTCCCTTCCCTTACCTGTGATAGGAGCAGTAAATGGAAGAACCTGTCTCTTGGCCATACCTGTCAAGTAGCCCATTTAAGCCAGGAAATTACTGTGCCACTTTCTCATCCCATCCCAGATTAGTATGTTTTCCATAAATTTCCGGTGAACTCTGTAAGTAGGGTCAGTTGAACAGGAATACTAATAATAAAATAAGGGAATGGAGGTTGGGGTAACACAATAGTGGTCACTGTCCCCAGGAAATTCAAACGAATTCCAGTAGAAAGAATGTGGGGAGACTCCCTAAGCGTAGGGGAGTCGTGGGATTGCCTCTGATCCCAAGATTTGGGGATTTAGGAACAGGAATACTAATTGGAGAGGATGGTGAGGAAGTGAGGGGTCGGTGGGGACATCAATGTGTAGAGATGCCGTGGCCTCCAGCCAGACAGGTATGATGCCCCGATTCTAGTTTGGAGTTATATTTGTAAACAACTCGGGGCAAACACCCAGGAGGTAACGGGCATCTAACCCCTGACTCAATCTTTAGAGTTGGGCTTAATGTAGTGCTATACATAATACTGTATGATAATCCTCCTAATCAGTATTTAAATGTGCCAACATCACAAAATGTAAATATAGGAAGAGAAAAGGAAAAACACAGTTTTCCCTAAGGAGGGCAAGAGGGGACTTTCACTGCAAGGTTGGACAGTTTGCATACAATTTTATTACCATACATATATATGTATATATATATTTTTCCAATAACATACATATATATACATAATTACATTACATGTAACAATACATCATCACATCAACATATCCATATGTAAAAATCAGTTCATATGCAGGTTTCTGATATTATAGAGTATTGAGCTGTCCAGACGCGTTTTGCGTGTCTTCAGGGGATTTTTTCATGTGCATAATAAACTCTCTATAAAATGTAGATAGAAGGTAGAATTACAACCTTCTACACAAGGGGGGGGGGTTGTCGACGGAGCCCTAGACACCGTGGAAACATAGCCATAGTTTTAACAGCAGCAGAGCTTGGCATGCACCCCCTATACATAAACAATCTGACCGGTAGATAAATTTTGAAGTTCCATTTTCTTGCTGCATTCATACAGCCTACCAGAAGAAGAATCCCTGCTTGGTAAATACAATGAAGGTGGCAAAATACTGTGATTTGAAGACAAATGCTGGGTATACATATGGCAATCCACTGGTTAATGCAAATATGATAAACAGAAGTCCAAAATGTGATACAATTATTCTGTTATTAGTGGAAACCTTTATTTTATTCATTCCATTACTTTGCTTTTTTCATATAAAGTTGCATTTCTCCAGGAAATTGTCACATGTATGTCCAGCTGAAGAGTTTAGTCTCTTTTTCCATTAAAGGAGCGCACATGCTTTTTATTGTCTTAAATAATAACGTATGCGAAGTATTGGCTGTATCCTGTCATGGCCTGGGATGGAGAAATGGAGGTTCTTGGCATGGTTTGCTTTTTATGTGCCTTTGTACCACTTGGCTTGAACCCCATATATGTTATTGGGTCACCATTTAATATATTCTTCTACAATATGGCCAAATATTTGTGGACACTTGACCATTACCCTATATGAGCGTGTTGAACATCCTTTAAGAAAGAAGTCAGGTATTGATGTGGTTTGGCAAGAAGGATCTTCTCATAAAACATCTGTTACTGAGCGGTCTTTTTGCTGGAGCAGATAATGGCCTTACCCAAACTGTTGCCACAGGGCAAAGCTGGCCATACACGGATTGATTTTAAGGTAGCCATAGACGGTCTATTATTTTTCTATTAGATTGACGATTCTTAAATATTGCGCAATTAAGAAACAATTGCTGGTTGAGCATCAATTATTTGTACCGCCACATAGTGCTGTAGATTCACTGACAATCGGTTCTTATATTTTTTCTCAAAGCGTCATTATGCCTTTCTGCCACAAGAGGGCGCCTGGAAACCAAAAAATGACATGTGAACGATCTAATGAAAAATCACTGCCTGATCGATTTTATGTTCAATTTCAATCACTTGTGGTCAATGGAACCAGGTGGGCAGGAATTTATTCCCTTTCAAACCACTTTAAAAGACTGATTTTGTGGTTGATCAAACAGAAAAATCGACCCATGTATGGCTGCCCTTAGATTCCATCGTCTTGTGCGATGTTACGATGTTATTGATTGTACCACCACACAGTGTGATTGATTTAAACACAATAGACTCCACAACTATGTTATGACCTTATCTTATCATCCTTATCTGAAAACGCCAGAACTTCATTATTTAGACAGTGGTCCACTTATTTTTGGCCATAAGTGAGGTCCAATGGTTAGGTGTTCGCCAATATTTAGCCTTGTAGTGCATGAACTCTGGTTGAAACCAGAAAATGTAAGCGTAAATTTTAATATCAAATTTATTTGTATTTGTAACTAATAACTTCTCCATCGTTTCTCCCATCCCCCGTCCCCTTTTTTTTGGACACTGTGTGTGTGGTACTCCATCTGTCTCTTGTCCCATGGCCTGTGTATTGTCTTTCTCCTAACTTGACTCCCTCACCACAATCAGACAGCTACACATTAACCTCAAGCAGGGATGATGTGTCAGAAGGGCAGGAGGACAGCGATGCTTCCTGCCCGCTGCCACACTCCTTGGGTGAGAGGGTCGGTTGGTCTATTCCTCCCCGCCCACCCCACTCGATGGACGAAAGCTGGTTTGTTACCCCTCCCCCCTGTTTTACTGCAGAGGGACCTGGCCAAAGTGTGGTGGGAAGCAGTCCGCTGGAGGACCTCCTCATAGAACACCCCAGCATGTCCGTCTACGTAACCACCGGAAGCATCGTGGTGGGGCGAGATGCTAGTGAAGTCACCAGAGACAGGTAAGTGGTGCACCTACATGTACGTTATCATCAATGGAAGAGTGCAGTCATGTGTTACGTGCCCAACCAGAGACAGAGCGTTATAATGTAATCTTTTCCTATAATAGCACCAGATCACCAATAAGAATGGGGGCATACACTACTACTGGAAGGTCACCGGTGCATATTGTGACTTACCACTAATGGTCTGATGTGGAATCTAGATAGTGGGTTAATTCCTGAGGTGTTGGGCTATGTCTCCACAGCACCGTTTGATCCATCGGGACCCCCTACGTTAAGCGCAGTGCTTGGCAGGGGGTCCCGACGGATCACATACACATTACCTGCCCGTCAGATGTGCTTAGCATTGTGAGAACAGAGCATCCGCCAAGCAGGTACAGTGTATGTGATCCGCCAGGACCCCCGCCAAGCACTGCGCTTAGCGTAGGAGGTCCCAATGGATCAAACAGCGCTGTGGAGACATAGCCTTAGGATTAAAGGTCCCCATACATGGGTCAATGTTTAGTTCGATTCCCTAACAATCAATTGCTGTGTGTGATCAAGGTGATCGATCTGGAATCGAACGTGGCCACCCTTTCTTCGATCCTTAAGGCCACTTATCATTTATGGAAGGCCAGTCCATTCAATAATATTCTTGCAGTATTTGTCATATGGGCAGAGATTTGTGTGACTGGAGCCTCATTATTTATCTCAAAGTGCCAGTTTGGTAATTTTAATCTGAATTACACACACATCATATACACACAGGAAACATGTAAACACACAACTCTACTTATAAGATAGAATAGGAGAGGGCATGGGCCACTGTGTGCAACCAGAAGAGGGGAAGAAAACTGACAGCATTGAGAGGCAATAGGCTGCAGTTCTCTCCTCTGTGGTGGCCGACAACTTGCGTGCCGGCTCTGGTGCCATAGGTTTGCCATCACTATACTAGTGCATCACTTTGAGGATAGAATGTGGACTAACTGAATGAAAAAATTCAAATTTTATCAATACCAATTGCAAGTAATGAGAAGACTTAGATCACTGACTGACTAACGTTGTCAATACATAATAATAATACACGACTGCCTTCTTTCCAGGTCCAGATCCAGGTCACCGAGTAAAACCAGAGTGGAACGACGCACACCTCATCACGCCACCTCCGTAACTGCCAAAGCCGCCATCTTAGAAAAAGTGGCTCAAGCCTCACGGATCCAACGCGCCAAAGCTCAGGTGGACAGGCGCAAGCTGGGACGTAAAAATCTGCAAAGGCAGAATCTGGCACAGGCCTTGCAAGGCCGCAATGCAGCGCGACACCGCAACTTTGTGTGCCAACCTAGGCAGCGCCAACAAAACCACTGAACAATTTTTTTGTGAGCTGTTTACATGAACAAGGGCATTATCTTTCCTCAGAACCCCCACCTCCTCTCCTCCGTCCTGCCTCATGGTTTGTCAGTACCGTCTCTTGCCTCCACTATCCCCTTCCCTAACCACGGGATCACCCTTCTCTCTTGCCGTTTGTGTTCTGAGCGTACCCCACCGCTGGGGTGTTGTGAGTAACAATGGTAAAGTGAGGCAGGGTGTTGTAGATACAAAGCTCACCAAACCCTCAAGGCTTCTTTTTATGCATTTTAGATTTTAGCTGCTTTTTATCACAAAATGTCATGTGCTGAAGATCCTCTTGAAGCTCCGCATGTAAGGGCGCTGGTCCTTGTCCACAGTCTCACTATTCTAAGTGAGCGTCGGTCAGAAACGTAACTTTGAAAGCTCATTATCAGGGAATTCGATGTAACCGCATAGGAAGGATGTGAACAGTGGCATCAGCTTAAGCTGGCCATACACCTTTACCTTCTCTGTCAGATATCCTTTAGATCTACCAACAACTATGTAGTGCCGGGTCCTCTGTGATTGAACACAGGTAGACTTGATGGTTTAGAAAGTCCCTCATATTACATGGTTTGGTAAAACAAAATGAGATCTGAAGGAAATCTGACAGAGAAATCTAAAGGTGTATGGGGGCTCTTAGTAAGATTTCTCCACTTACTTCTCTTTGCTATGCACTGTACACATCAGGTTGGTATGAAGATCATGTAGTGATCACATCTCTTGCCATAGGGACCTGCAATGCTTGGCGTTATTAGAGAGGACGAGCAGGTTTTACGGTGGTAAGTGGATGTAGATGAATGGGGTTGGCGAGAGTGGACTTCTGATAATGAAAGGAAATTGGTAATGGAGTTTTCAAAGTAAGATGGAGATACTGAAAGGGAGTAGAGTAGAGAAGTAGGGTTGCTGGACAAGTCTTTTTAAGATTATATATTGTTTGTTTTATTCATTTGTTTTGTTTTTTTGTTTTATACTCTCCTGTGGTTTTATATTGCCATTCGGGTGAAAAATCTTTAACCAAACTGGGTCAGTCATGGATATTCTTTCATTTAACAATCAATGTGTGGGCAGTGTAGTGTAAGGGTGAAACTTCAGTAGCATATGGGATCCACTCTGATATGTATACTGTATTTTTCGGACAACAGGACGCACCTGACCATAATTTTTAGGAAATCAGAAAAAAAAATTGATGTGTTTTAAATGAATAAGGGAAAAATCCCATGCAGTACCCTTTCACACAGGCACTCCCCCCCCCCCCCCCCCCCCCCATTTTGATGATGAAAAAGTGCGTCTTACAGCCTGAAAAATATGGTATTGTGCTTGCTTTGCTCATTGGTTATATCTGAAACAATTACCAGCACTACATAAAACTAATGTAAAGCCACCAGGGGCAACGGGGCGATCTATGTAAGCATTGCTCATATGCATGCGGAGACCCATACGTACAAACCTTCTAACGACTTAAGTCAACATAAGGTTAGACATCATTACAATAAGGCCCCCTTCTCTTCCTTAATCTTTTACTATACCAGTTATTATATTTTCGGTAAGCCCCAACACTGATATTGATGAAAATATGAAGCTTTTTTGAGGATTTTTTTTTTTATGTTTTCTGTACTATTGAATTGTTGGCGTGGAAATGAGTTGGCTTGACTTTGTGTTAATTAAGAAACAGATGCTCAGTCTAGGTTCACTTTAAAAATTGAGTCATTAGGAAGGCAGGGTAGGCTTTGCCAACTAAAATGTAGAACTCAGATGGCAAATTCCATGGTGCCACGTTAAGCCAGATGACCCACCGAATCACCATACCTGGGTGCACTGCTAGTTTAATGTCTTGAACTGTGACCTGGAAATGGAGTATAGCAGAACTTGCTGGTTTAGGTGGTTAGTATTTCACATTTAGGACTCCAAACCCTTACCTTCCTGGTGTCTCAGTTTTCTGAAATGGATCTTGACTTTTTAAATCCTGAGCATCCAAAAAACGCAACCCTGCTTGAGATTTGAACTGAGCTGAAGCATTGCAAGTCCCTTAGGTGGGACATGGGCCAAGAGCAACGGGCAATGTCCAGTAACTGATGGCAACCAACAAGCAATTTTCTCTTCTTTTTCCACTGCTCGAGGTGGAGTCTACTCTCCTGACTTTCTCCTTGTTCTGCCTTATTGACTATGCCTGCTTGCTAGGTATCAGGTGCTTACAAACTCCTAGCTGTCGTTCAGGAAAACGCTGACTGTTGATTGTCTAACATGTTTTGGTAAACAGATTGGTTACTGAACATTTGCATATAATCCATACACCGTCCAGTCCCTGAATGCATGTGGTCAGGAGAAACCCCAAAGGGGTTTGGTGTTCTTTTGTACTAAAGCTTATTACTTCTCATTTTATGTACCATGCTTTCCCAAGAGGTTTAAAGAAATGAAAGCAAAACGCCCAAATGTGGAATCCAGTATGGAGGCCGTCTTTGCTTACTTCTGAAAATGCACATATTCTTGGCCGTCATGCTTTTTCAGTGGCTGAATAAAAAAAAAAAACGCTGAACCTAAACCAATATGCCCACATGGCTTTCCTGATTGGCACGCTTGTTCAAGATTGCTCTCCTAAAGCATATAGGACAAAACTGCCAGGAAACTAGTGCTCATAGGAGGCCAGCAATGGAGGTCTCCAATACAAGGTTATCATTTCTGCATGGCCCCAATCTGAAGATTTTATCTAGCAGTCTCCCATTTTGTGTGATGTGTGACAAACCAGACTATTCGAATTTACATTTTTTAACTTCATTTTTTAATTTAAGTGGGTAAGAGGCTGTACTTCTTTCAATCTCCTTTTGCTGCCTTTGGACCCTTTCACACTAATACCATTCATGGACTTTGCATTAATGCAAAGTACGCAGGTATCTATAGGAAATCATTTGAACCTTCCACACGTGGTTGTGTTGGGTTATGCACAGCACGCATACTAGTGTCTCCTATATACTGGTAAGGGAGACTTAGCGCAGCGGCATGCATTAATGCACGGTCTATTTACCTGCAACGGACGTGTTAACACAGAGCAGTGGTTCCCAAACTTTCCTTGCAGGGCCCCCCCTTCTCTATTTAGGAACATTATCAACCTCCCCCCCCCACCCGAACACCTTCGCGCCACCAAGTTTGGGAACCACTGGAATAGCATGAAAGGGCCCTTTCCTATCGCGTCCTGTCTATGTGACACCTGGACCATGAATTGGGGTTCAGGTGTCACTGGGACAAACATGGAGGAAGAGCAACAAACTCCTTGACTAATGCCCCAACCTTTGACTTTTGCTTTTATCTAAGTCTCTGTCCCCATTAGAGAACTATCCTCCCTAGGGGGTACAGAGAGACAGAAAAATTTTAAAAACAACAAAAAAAAATTGATAAAGACTGATGGCTATAATAAAGCAGGGAACACACGTGTAGATATGGGCCAGATCGATGGCTGCTGCAAGCCCTGTGCACACTCACAGCCATCTATCTGGCCTATCTAATGCGGCCATCACCCGAATATCAGACATGACCGTAAACCATGGTCGATGTCCATTGCTTTGCATGGGGACTGCAGGATCTCCATGCAAAGCATCGTCTGAGCTGTCCAGCTCCTCCGATATTGGGCAGCAGTGGCATGACGTCATCGTGCTGCTGCAAGGAACCTCAAACACCTCCAATATCAAGCCGTGTGTTCTAGGCTTAAGGCTTTACAAAGCTGAACCGATTATCTTCACGGTGATGTTAAAGCTGGAAACAATTCTTTGCAACCACGTTCTATGGAAGGTCGGTGTTCCAGAGGCACCCTTGCGTGTATTGGCCTTCAGACCTAAAGTAAGAACCCGCATGTGCCCATATCTCCTTCCAAACCCTCACCTACGTCTCTCTGTGGAGCTTTGTCTTTCAATATTGTCAAATTCTGGCTAAGAGACGGGTTCTAGGATATCATGACTGAAAGTATATACCCTGTCAGCACTGTTTGGTACCCCGCCACTTTGTAATCCATCTTGTATATAAATCCTGAGAAGAAAAAGGTGCTTACAATAATTGTAAATATGTTAGAACACTATCGAAGCATGTGTGAGTATTTGGTGACCGTGTTTTTACAACTTGGAACGTGCATGGTTGGTGTCATCCGCGTAGAGGTAGAGACACCTCGCGGCTATCCGATTCTTTTGCTTCATTGCGTTGTGTGGGGGCCGTTCAGGCTCTTTCTGGAAGCATACGTGACTTAGAGTGAATCTGTGCGGACTCAGGGACCCTAACAGTGATAAAAGGCAACTCGATGTGCATGTTTCATATAATGTACGCTCTTTGTTGGCCACACAGGGAGATGTTTTAGGCACATCTGGTTTTTTTACATTTTATTTTTTCTAAGGCTCACTTGTCAAAGTATAGAGGCTGCCATTGCTGAGAAAATTAACATTTTCCTTTTGGATAAAAATTTCAGAGCTTGGACTACTACACTCACAGAGAGACAAGCATCTGGCAGGGCTTGATGTACAATTTAGCTAAGTAGGGGGTAGAGATGGTCAATGAGAAACAACATTTTAAACTGCAAGTGAATGCAAATTATATGTGGACTGAAAGTGAGCCAATCACGTATAACGATCGCTGTGCTTGATTGGCTCAGTGTCTGCATACAATTCACTAATGTCTACATTTGGTTATCTCATTGACAATCTGTAATAGGTGCATTAAACATTTGGAGGTTTATTCTGTAACTGATCAGTGCCCTTTCAAACAAAGTGTAATTATTATTTGTCCCCTCCTAAGCTGACCTACCCTCAGCCTCCCCAGAGTTTCACATTCAGTCCCTGGGGACTTTTATTGGAGTCTGTTATATGAAGGACACATTACCAATACAAGTACTGGAGGAACAAATAGGAGAGATGAAACAAGACCTGGATCTCGATATGCATTGCTACTTGGAGGGGAAGGGAGAGTTAGGGTAGCAGAGCGTAGGAGGGGATAAGTGTATGTAGTCTAAATGTGCATGTATTCCAGTGTGATGGGTTATTTTCAGGAATGTAGGATGCTTGTGTCTCCTAAAAAGTGTGCCAACAGTATCAAAAAAACATGGGATGAGTAAGATTCCTCACAATGAGGTTTCTTCCCCAAGAATTACATTTCCATAATACTTCAAGATACATATACGCAGAGAGACATTGTACATATATATTCAGATATAACTGGGTGGTATATAAACGTTCAATGCATTATAACCCCTGTGTGCCAACAGTAGGTTGGAGGAAAGCACACAGAGACTGGGCATTGGAAACTACCAGAAGCTTAAATGACTTTAGAGGCTAACAAAGTCTTTAGTGAGGAAAGGAAAAATTTGAGACATCTTTCTGAAACTCAGAAACAAAAATCCAAGTTCCCTTGCCTATTTGGCCAAACAGCATCATAACCAAATATATGGCCCCAACCCAAAGTTTAAGGAACGCAACAAGGTCTATTTAGGGCAGCATGTTACACCCACTTATGTGAGCCATGCGACTATAACAAAAACCCTCCTTATGTTTAGTACACTCATTGACCTACTCCACTCCTACTCCATTTTCAGTGGGATTCTCATGAGGTCAGCAATGGCGGTCCTCTCTATTTCTCATAGTGCAGCTTTCCTTAAAGCACAAACCCGTTTTGTGCCTCAGTACTTGGCGAAGTCCCTAGTTTCTCCTATATTGACAGCTGTCTAAGGACTTCCAGCACCATATGCAACCACCACTGACATGCTGAGGCGGACTAGGCCGCCTTTGAGGTTGGTCATTTCCCCCAAAGCTGAGATAATGGTGCTTTGTTATTCTCTGTTTAATTATTTGAGCTTTAGCATATGTTCAGTTAATTTTACCTTTTTAATATGAAACTACATTTATCCAATTTAGTGCTAAAAAAATTCATGAAATGGCTTCCATTATACTTTACAAGCAAATCATATTTAGAATAGATGCCATAGCTATGCCGTGTGTATATGTTGTCATAGTGTTGAATCATTCATGTTAATCTGAAACCTTTACAGCCATTGAAGACCTGTGTCCGTTATTAGAACCGCCGGTGAACATATCTACTGGTTGTCCAGACTGACGGGGTGGTTCTCTTCTCATTGCATGGTTAGAAAAGCTGTTGCACTCTTGAGATGAATGCAGCTGTCAATATGTTTTTAAGAAGTATTTCATATGTATTAGGCAATCAACTTAATTTTAGCCTTATGGTCACAAATTATATTCTGCAAATGCCCGCCCACCGGTGTTTGCCTTCCATTTATGCAGTAGTGTACGTATTACTGTCCTACAGGGTCCTCCAAAAATTGTTTAAAATCAAAAACCTAACCAAATTGTAGTAGCTATTGCTACTTCTGGTGCTTGGTAGACTTTAATGCAACCATTGAAATGCAGAATTATTGAATGAATGATCTGAAAATCCAAATCAAACAGACAGACACTGCATGGGGAACCTATCCTTCCCATACCTGCCAAGTACTGCATTACAATGCTTGAATGTTTAGGTGGCCTGCCTATATATATATATATATCTTTTTAACCTCCCTGGCAGTATGGATTTTTTTGGGAGTGGGAGGCCCTTACAGGTTCCTGTCCATTGTCCACCCACTCTATCAAATATAAAAACCCATTGTGGCCCATGAGTCAAAAAGTTTGCCCACCCCTGGTCTAGATGCATACTAGATGTTATCACTTATGTGCAATGATAATATAAATGATCCCAGTTATTAGATCTGAGCAATGTTATTAGGAATAACTGTTCTTAGTACAGATTAGTATGTCACCCTTTTTTTATTAATTTAAAGCCTTAATCCCTAGTATGATAGCTTACCTTTGCCTTCAGCAATAATGACTTTGAAAGTAAAAACTTCCACTAAGGAGTCATTGAAACATAAAATTTTAAACTTTCTGTCTGGTATTCGCCACCTGACCAGTACATACAGGTTCTTGTCGTATTAATCTGGGAATAAACACATTTACCCCTTTAGGCAGAAGTCACATGACCAGCGGACCCAGCATTGGTCACATAACATTCTGAACAATTGCCGTTGTGTATGTAACGAGCATGACATGTTATACAACATACTGCAATAGGGTCATGTATTCAATGGCTGCTTTACTTCACCATCTATAGCCTGTACTACTGATCTGTCACCTAAACGAACTGAGAGTTTTAATTATATTGTTGTATATAAAATAGACAACATCACACAGCTGTATGGTGCTGTTACAAGTCACAACTATATCAAACTTACTTGTGTTATTTCTTTCTTAAAGTAGCACCAGCCTTCCTAAGGAACAAAGTTTGTATTCCTGCGTGGATCTGGTGCTGTACTTTGGGTGCTAGTTTTGATACTTTACAGTCCTCAGTGGCTGCGCTATTCCAGTGTTTTGTGAGATCAACAACAGAGCGTTATGCTAAATTAGTTCCAACACTAGTTTGTGTGCAGTGAAATCGATTGCAGCAATACGAAAAGAATAAAAAAATTCAACGTGGTAGTCGTCCATCTTTGCAGTATATACAATGCATGTGCCTTTATTTTTAGTCATTTGTGCATGGATTGTAAGTCACGGATTGTGGTGGACTGTGGTGTTCTCTAGTGAGGGCACAGTGTGAGTACTAATGTGCTGTGAGCAAATGAGTTTTATAATGAATAGTACAAAAAAAGTTCAATATCCCTTTCATAGGGTTAAACCAGCATCAGGCAGAGCTTGAGATGCATGTATGTTAGAGATGGATATCACTGTGTGTATTAGGTTAGATGTAGTGGATGGGTGTGTAAAGCATTTGGGGTTTTGTTGTATAGAGTCGAAGTTCTAAATTTACTGGTCTTGCTTCCAATAAAGGGGGTCATCCACCCAATGCTAGGAATGGTGGGCCACCCAGTGAGGCAAATAGGCCCTTAAATCCCACCAATGGTGCATGTTTTATAGATTTATAGGCGTGTGTTAAATAAATTTCCACATGGGCAAAATGAACGCTACCTGCAAAGTACTAAAGGTGCCCATACACAAGGCGATTCTCCCTCTATAGATAAGGGATCTACTGCAGTGTGATAGTGTAATCCTGCTGCAGCCGGCCCCTCAGCTGATCGGCCGGCACCCTTTGTGTGCTGTCCCCAAAGTAATGGGATCCGCCAGGAATTTACCGGCATGTCAGATCACCTTGCAATGCGACATGTGGGAGATTCCTGGCCGAAGAACTGTCAAGGCGAAATCATGCGGTGCTCTTCTGGTCGATCTCTCCAGGTGGGCGCCTCTGTTTTGCAGGTGATCTACCCCCTGAGCGAGTGACGCGAGGGTACATGGCCACGGTAGATATGTGTATGGGGGCCCTTAGAGGTCAACGTTCTGAAATATCTGTTAGGGGGAAATAAAATTTTACAAGTAGAAGACTGCTACATGTGTAAAAGATTGACACAGGTGGAAGGTAACCCATCTCTCATGGTTAGAGCTCTCTCTGCCCCCTGTACTGTCTGTGTGAGTGTAATTAATGTTCTGGTATTAAGAAGTGTAGTGCAATTAATAGAATATACAACGTTCATCCCTGCCGTGACAGGCGGTGAAGCCTTTTAACCCATTGTATGCCTTACAACAGAACATCTTTTGGAGGATGGACATAAAGGGTTTGGCAGGCACTGTTAAATGAATAAACCCTCATACTAGCAGCACCCTGCGGTGGGTTTTACTAGACGTATAGAACTCTCCCCATGCCTGGGACGCGTGACGCGTGACCACTTCATTCACGCGTGACCACTTCATTTTTGAGGGTCACGTGTTTTCTTTCGTTTTCTTTTTTTTCTGGTTAGTAATTAACCCGTCCGCTGGCACTGAGTAATAAGTATGTGTTCCCCTGGATGTTACAGGTTTACAGTGAGCGTGTGTGTATATTCGGTCTCCCTCTTAAAGGGAGGCAACTTTAATTCTATATATAGTGTGTTGGCTATTGGTGTGCGCAGATGTGAGATAATGCATAATCACTAGTGGGTAAGATAGCCGAGTACAGCGGGGCGTCATTCATTTATTCTGTATGGCTGTATGCAATTTATAACAACTGTATTTTATTTTTCCCTTTTTTTGTTTTTGAAGTGAGTCTGTTCTACTGTAACATGTCACTGACAAAAAAAAGTATAAAAGGATAAAATATAAAAGAAATAAAATATTAATTTATTCTATAATTCCGTTTCTTTGTAATCTTTTGTTTCATATAGAAATAGTATGTCTTATTTTTCTTGTAAAGGGTTTAATCATCAGATTGCCGGTCTCTTGTTCTCCATATTTGAAATTCTGATCCCCAATTTTATGTTTAGAAGTAGGTACAGGATTTTTGATCGCGTGCAGGTGATCACAAAACGCGGCCTTTCATTCTCTATGAAGGCAATTTTTTTTTATATTGGTGCCGTTTAAAAAAAAATAAATAAAAAAAAAATCTCCTGGTTAATCGCCTGGCTAGCGATTCTGCAGGCGATTAATTGCCTAAATGGGAACATAGCCTAATGCGGCCGTCCGTCTTTGAGTGGGATCAATCCCGCTCCATAACAGGGTTATCGGACATGACCATAAATCACGGTCAATGTCCATTGCTTTAGATGGGGACCGCGGGTCCCAATGCAAAGCATCGACTGAGCTGGCAGTGCTGCGCCTAGAGCTCCTTTGATATCGGACTCGAGCTCAAAGGCTGATCAACCTGTGTATGGCAGCCTTAACTGTTGCTTTCAAAGCCTTGGCAAACAAATGCCACTGTTCTATATAGTTTCCTATGGCCAATGCCAAAAAAGTGGCAAAGTAGAAACTGTTCGTGCCAATCATGCCAAAAAGGATTTCACTTCATTTGCCAGGAAGAGTTTAAGTGATCCCCTTTAGTGGCTTACTGAAGTCATTAGAGAAAAATGCTTTCGGGATGGCTCAGATCCCTTCTTCAGGCTGATACAATTCTGGTTTTAGAATTTGTTTAGAAATGTTCTAAAACCAGAATTATATCAGCCTGAAAATAGGGTCGGAGACATCTCAGTTAACAAATAAAGGGTATCATGTAAGCGCCAAACTTTCTGTATTCATAGATGGAAAGCCCCCCCATACACCTTACAATCTTACCAAACAATATAATATGAGGGCCTTCCTAAACCTTCCAATCACTATGTATTCTATCAGGGAGGACCCAGCACTACATAGCAGTGATATATACCTTCCAATCACTATGTATTCTATCAGGGAGGACCCGGCACTACATAGTTGTTGGTAGAGCTAGTATGGAGTGATGAGGCGTATAGGGGGGTTTAACACGGAACAACACTACTATTTACCAGAAAGAGAATACAAATTTAACATCAAAAGTTTAATACTTCTGATGACACCCCCTAAACATTTAGTGGTTTCCCCCAAAAAAGTTTTGCCTGGTGTTCTTTAAAACTTGCTTAATTCCACCATCAGCTTTGTTTTTTTTTACTACCGAGTCCAAGATACACATCAATTTCCCTATACACTGCTCCCCTTTTCGAAGCACCAGAAAAGCGTCACCGCTCCTTAGGGGATAATATAATTTAAACATAATCACTTGCTTAGAGAGCCAAGCACCATGCAAAAAAACTAAATGGCTTTCTTTACCAATGGTAATAAAGGTAATAAATAGTTGTGCACAACTGTCAGCAGTGATTACACAGTATGAGTGACGTCGGTGGCCAAAAAGGCCACCAGATGTTGTATAGAACCGGAAAAAAGCAGTAAAAATGGGTCAGTATGAGGGGTGGGTGATTAAGTAGTATGGAGGTATGCAGCTCCCGATAAAGGAGGAGTGTAGCCCCCTGTAAAAGAGAAACAGGAACAAGGACACGAGGCGCACATCCTAATGCAATGAAGTTATGAACTGTAAATGATAAAGTAAAACAGAATATACTCACAATAAAGAAGGTACAGCACCGGATTAGCAAGGACCGATTTCCTACCAGGTTATGTGTGTTCAGCCGTGTGGCTACGAGGATGACATCACTTTCCAGTCACAGATCTCTTTCTGGTTACAGGTGATGAAGGGTTCAGTAGTATCACTGGGACATGTTTTGGGTGGCAGCCATTGGTCAGCCATTAGGGTAATGCCCATTAGGATTATTTATACACATTGCTAACATAATCAATTTTGTCATCACCTCTTCAGAAACAAAAAAGCAATATAGAGTATTGGAGTGTGTCGACACCTGAAACCTCAGACTTGGTTAAAACTAGAATTTCTACACAGAACCTGACAAAGTTTATGGCCACAGAAAGGATGTACGTTAAGCAGAAAGGGTTGGCAGATGAAGGAGACCGGCCATCCAAGGAATATATAGGTTACCATAACTGGTTTGCCTAATGCCAGAAGAATGTTACCTGGTATCGTGCCAACTAAAACATTTGTTGTAGGTGAGAGAATAGTAACGTAGGTGTAAGATAATAAGATATGGTAAGGTTATAGGTGATGGGCCATACACTATAAGTTACATAAGTTTGTAGAAAGTTGGTCTCTGTTCGAGCAAGACTGTTCCCCATTGTACAAATTAACTACATGCTTGGGTGAGTTTAGTGTGGAAGATAATGATTGGCCTACACAGAGCCCTGACCTCAACCCAAACATACATGTTTTGGATCTACTGGAAAAGAAATAGGAGTAAAGCTAGCCACACACGACTCGATGAATTAACATAACAGAGGAATCTCAGGCGACGTGCGTGCTCACGGCTCCCTATGTTTCTCTAATCTGCTTCAACGGGATCCTGCTCAAAGGAACTCGACCAAACAGGTTTCCAACCTTGGTCGAAATCCATTACATTGAATGGGGACCACGAGACGGGCTGACAGCTGAGCTGCACACACAGACTGTGATCAGCTACGAGTGTGTGTGAGAAGGGGGCGGGGCCAGCTCTGCCAGAAAAGGGGGTGGGGGTGTGCAGGCTGGCTGCTTCTCCGGCTGGGGAAAGGAGAGACCTGGGGGACCGGGAAACCAGGTTCCCATCGTACAGTAATTGATGTGCCCATGTGGTGCACATCGATTACCGTATGTTTGACCCACGATCAATCACAGCATGGTGACGTCGCCGGCCGGTCGATTGCATGGGAATCTACCCGTGTATGGCCAGCTTAAGGCAGCAAAGGGGAAACCAGCTGCATACTGACATACCTTCCGGTAGGTGTAAGCCATGGTGTCTCTCTGTAGGTTTGTGCTATATTACATTTACTTCAAGCACACATTACATAGATGCATCGCTATAGCTGCTGGAAAGATTGCAACAACATCCCATCATCTGTCGTGACAGGATACATCTCTAAAAGGCAACCAGCAATTCCACATGGAAAGTTCCACTGCAACAGGAATGGAAACTTGTAAAGTGATCCATCAAGTGCAAGTACTTCAGTACAAGTAACCGCCTGAACTGACACCTAGCAAGGCACACCAAAATCTCTTAAGCTGGCCATACACCTTTAGATCTCTGTCAGATATCCTTTAGATCTACCAACAACTATGTAGTGCCGGGTCCTCTGCGATTGAACACAGGTAGGCTTGACGGTTTAGAAAGTCCCTCATATGACATGGTTTTGGTAAAACAAAAGGAGATCTAAAGGAAATCTGACAGAGAAATCTAAAAGTGTATGGTCAGCTTTAACCATTACTTCTTCTATGTGTGCGAATCCACATATTTCCCTACATGACTTACTTTAAAGAACAGGACCTGCTGGAGAAAACATGAACAAAGCAATATGAAAAACAATTGTATGATCAGCTTGTCATTGTCTGCTTGACAACAAGAACGTTAACACAAATTCTTTGACAAGATCACTTGACTACCTAAACAGTATAACATAAATATGTATCTATAACACACACACACACACACACACACACACATACATACATACATACATACATATAAAACGTACAAAATAACACACAGCGCAGTCAACTACTGCAGGTTGTCAAGAAATAAATGCAGTGTGGTCTTACCTGGAAACTTCAGCTGGCTTGGAGATCCACTTTGATAAGACATAGACTTGCCTCCTTACTGGCCAATGGAAGTGGAGCAAAAACTATATAAAGTATACCTTAAACTTAAAGCGGAAGTAAACTCAAAAAAAAAATCCCCCACATACATTACACGGACACACC
>CM070042.1:45943071-45961055 GCA_036250615.1 Ptychadena robeensis | reverse complement strand
TAATAATTCTGCACTCCCTGTACATTACAACTTAAAAAACAAACACTTACTTAAAGATGGTGCTGCGGCAGTTGCCATCACAGCTGCTTCTTCTTTCAGGCATCAGAGGATTGAGGGAATGTTGGTTAGAAAGGATGCCATCAGGACATAAAGAGACCCATGCACAGCACCTCTATAAAGTGACACATTTTGGGCTACCATTGGAATAGTACATCAGCAATATTACCCTTGGATCAGGCATGGCCATTAAATATTGGTCCTTTATGCGGATCGATCCTGCTCGCAAAAGGTCGATCCAACTGAGAACGGACATGTCTGTAAATCCTGGTTGATTGTGGAGGCAGAGCCAAGATCAGGACACAGGATGGCTCCCCCCTCACTGTGCAGAGCAAACCGTATTTGGCTCTGCCCCCTTGCCTGTGTCTCTGCCTGTCAGCTAAAGGGCAGAGCCCAACACAGACTGCTCTGCACAGTGCTGGGGGGGGGGGCACATCTTCATCTACAGCCGTGCTGTGTCCAGATCCCCCACTCTTCTAAATCTAGACAGGCAATGAATTTGTCTAACTGGGTTAGGTGGAACTTGAACCTTATTGATACTCATATTGTAAAGGAACGCCTGCATTTTAAGCTCAAGCCCACTGCTTCACGTATATGTGAACTCTGAGGTGTTACAGTGCTACTCATTACAGGAAGACGTGCCAGTCATTGAGAATTCTCATCACTTCCTGTCCCGGTGACCATTAACCAGAGACGTCCGGCTCCATTATAGCAATGTGTCTGCAACAAAGATGTACGGTTTGGGGACATTGCACAGATGTGAATAGCAGTCCTGTACCTCACACAATAACTTATGAGCCAAGAGCTGTTTCCGTAAGAAAAAAAAACATTTAATTTTAAAACATCAACATATTTGTTACAAACATTGTTTCAACTGGTCCAATTCTACAACAAATTAACCATCATTGTTAAAAGTATTTACAACATTTCAGTCTCCTAGCTGATGATTTATTAAACTCTGCTATATAAATACAGTACTTTGACAAGACAAAATAAGGGGTGTTTGCATTATTTACTAATAAATCTATTACAAAAACCAGAAAGGGTAAAAGGGAGAACACAACCAATTATATTCTGCTATTCTGTGGTCTTGCTTTAGGAAATACCGGAAGTTTTTATACTGCTGGATGTATACTACAATATGTACATGTGTACGCATCACCCTGCACAGTACCAGGCTGCCATGTGTATCTAGGCCAGGAGGGCTTGTATGGCAGGCTGTACTGATTGTGGGCAATGGTAACGCTTCATTTACTTCATTCATATGCTACTCTACATAAGTGATATATGTGTGACTGGGATGTGACCCTGCGGACCAGGTTTCCTGAATGACTTCCCCTCGACTAAAGTGAGCGGTGTATCCAGTGCTGTCTGTCCTACAATGCTTTGTAGTCCAGGTAGTGAGGTTCTCTTCATCTCAATGTGCTGAGCTATAGGTCAAGAAAGGAACGGAGTATGTATGCTTATATAACCGAGGAAATATTGTTCTATCAGATGATCTGCATTGCATCACAGCGACCGATTTACAGTCTACAAGGTAAAACTTGATTGCCAGAAATTTACAATATTATATATAGACAGTAATATGGACTACCGCACTGCTATGCAAATTAAAATATGAGTGACAGGAGGCATGTAAGGTCCTTTCTCTTTTTAAACTTGAATAGGAAGGATTTGTCCTGTCCTCAAATTTGGTCCTACAATTTCTTATCCTAGGTCAAACGTTACCCTCCCTGCGCCCGAACTCTGTATGGTCAGTTTGTTCGGTGGGCGCGGCGCAACAGACCTCCATATTAATGGAGGAGCCGCTGCTTTAACCCACATCTCCTGGCATTGTGTAGGGAGGCAAGGGGGAGGGGAAGGAAATCATGGTGTACTCCACCAATACGGCTGTCCAATTGGATGTTTTTAGGACTTGGGAGGCGAGACATCTTGGTGACCTACCTTCCCAAGTCCCCTTGCGCCCAGGAGTCTGCTGTGAACTCACTGCTGCGGAGCTTGGTGGAGACTAGATGTACATCACGATATTTCGTCTCTGTGTGGATCAGCCACGGCCATAATAGAAGATGACAATTTGGATAAACAAAGTATGGCGGCAGAAGATGGGGAAGGCAAATATGTGGCTATCAGGTTCGGCGATACGTTTGCCTGGATCAAGACAGCAGAAGCTAAGTCATGTATAAATACGTTACTGACATTGAGGGTTTTTTTTGGACTTAATTGCTTTTAATGTTCGTTTTTCAAGAGAGTTATGAAGGGCTGTCATTGGTGACCAAAGGGTTACTCAATATTTTTGGCCAGATAATGTTCCATCGCTAGGAAGTAATGCAGCACTTGAGAAACAATTTTCCCCATGAACCTCAATGAATAAAACCAAAGATGGGTGACAACGAAGCACAGACATGTGATGATTCTACCCCCTGTTCTCCCTCTGGGGGTTGAATTATGAAAGATGGTACTTGTCTGACCAGCATCATGTCTATCTTTGGCTTTGGTACTCCTGATCAGAGCAAGGTTGGCCCAGTCTGAACATACTGAAAAGAAAAAGATCTTTTGATTGTAAAGGGTTAGCCTGGTTTAAAATCATCTGGCAACTCTATATACAATATGGGGAAAGTATAGCTGGGATCTAATTGATTGAACTTCAGCCTAACAACTGCTTTGAGAAATAAATTCTACTCCAATGAGCCCAAACCTACAGTGATCAATAAGAATAAAGACTGATCAACTGAAGTTTTATACAAGATGGATTCTTATTGGTTGCTGCTTTGCTATATTCAATGTACTCAAATAGTTTCAAATATTAGCTTTTTTTGAAAGTTGATAATGTAGTAAGGCAATTACGACTTTTAAAAGGCAGTGATATGGTTACTGCAGAACCAAAAAGATGCTTCGAAACGTATATAGCTTTACATGACCTTTGCCTTTTGGTGCTGCACAATAAGCAAACACCCCATTTTAATGTGTGCTACTCTTCATTTAAATAAAGTTGCATTAAAAAAAGATTAAAAAGAACAATCGTTTCCCAGAATTAAAATAGATTGTAGTACCTACAGGGGGCATTTGGATAAAACCACAAGGGGGAAGGGTAGGTAGTATAATATCGAAGTTCAATAAAATAAGATTTTCCCTAAATGAGAGAGGAAAGTGACAGACAATAAAAACTATAAGAACTGAACAAATATATTCACCTCCAGTTGATAAAAAAATAGAGATATATCACAGCTCACGAACATTTACAGATCTGTCAGCAGATGTATCAATAAAAAAAAAAAGAAAAGAAAAAAAAAAAAAGTCTACTTGGACTTCCTCCGTTTGGGTTGGGTGGGACTGGCTCCAGATTCTGAAAGAAATAAACAATGGATGGTTAACCTCCTCACTGCCAACAGGGCTGCCCGTCCGGCAGTCAAGGGGTTGACGCTGTTATCAGTGGCTTTGCGGCTCCAATTGGGTGTCCTCTTACTGTGGGGGCCCCTGCTGGGGGCGCAGAAACCATTTAAAGAGGTGAAGGACATTTTACTGTATCCCCGCACATAGGAAGCAGGCAGTAGTCACTCCAGTGTCTGCTCTACATAGGGAAGATATTGCAATATATAATGAACCCCAACAGCACAATACTGCACCACGATCACGTGTACTGCAATATAAGCTACTTGTCAGTTATTAGCAATATAAACCTTAAGCAAAATAAATACATGATTAATGCAGATTACAATATAAAGCAGACAGCACATAAGCTGTGACCCAAAGCACCCAATCAGACTTGGCATATGAAGCAAACAATACTTCATAATATCTTTGTGAATTGCAGCCAAACTGCAGCCTAATAGGTTACTGTGAATGCTGTACTCATTACACCACACCCATCACTAATCACATGTTAAAAAAGGACCGTTTGGCTATGTCTCCACAGCGTTTTGTGATCCATCGGGACCCCCCTACGTTAATCGCAGTGCTTGGCGGGGGTCCCAAGGGAACCCATACACTTTACCTGCCCGGCGGATGCTCTGTTCTCCAAGCGCTAAGCCAATCCGCAGTAAGTTAGCCCCTGCACCGGTGGATGCCCGACCAGAGCATTCGCCGGACAGGTACAGTGTATGTGATCTGTCAGAACCACCAGCAAGCACTGCGCTTAAACGTAGGGGTCCCGACGGATCACAAAATGCTGTGGAGACATAGCCTAAGGAGCAAAAGTGTGCGTGAAAGTGTGTATAGTGGCTTCAGGGTTTAAGATAACATAGATCCAATTGTTTGCAATGGTAAATGGCAAGTTTCCATTATAAAATAAAAACCATTCTGGCTGTATTCTTGTTAGCATAATCTGGTCCTAAGCTGGCTCTCCAATTGTCAAACATTGCATTAGTGCAATAGCTTTCAAGACACAACATTTACAGCGGGATAGACCCCAATGTACATATGTATTCACTAACAGGTAGCAGATTAAATATATTATATTATGCAAGTTCTACTGCTGTATACTATCACACAAAACCAAAAAGCTTCCACATGAGCAATCTAGAGAGAAAGGGGTAAATCATTGGTGACCTGGACTTGTGTGGGGACTGTGCCAAGCACTACATCCACTGCCGAATGGCAAACTAAAACCCTAAAGGGTTGTGATGGTGGTAAGGTCACAAGGGGCATGTATGGTTATGTAAAATCACCAGAGACTGCAGGTCAGAAGCACATACTAGCCAGGAGACCAATTAACAGAACAAGATACCCTGGGCAACAGTGATAAACCTTCAACACTGGCCCAAACATTCTCTTTACACAGACTCTGAATGAATAGATCTGGATATTTAACATCTGTAACCAATAGAACATGAAAAGACCACTTTAAAGTTCTCATGTGTTACAGTCCCTGGGAGATCTCCAGCAGTTTCTCCACAAGCATTCATCACCATTAACATGTTGACCGTGCACCACCCTGTTCAAACACATCTTGTATATCTACTGCATTTCACTTGGCTGGTTTCCTTCACCTTTCGCAGAGTTTGCTGCAGTGCTGGGGCGGGCCACACGCTTTCGTTGTCCACTCTCTAAGATGTCTTGTGGGATGGGAAATTCCTCCACTCTGGAATTTCTACGACTCAAGGGTCTAGATCGCTCTTCTGGCTCACTAAAAAAAGAAGACATTATATATGGACAAAGACCAATAACACGTTTTTTCATTTAGACTCCTTGTTGTGGCTCCCTGGCTTCCAGCACGACTGCCCCCTGCCCACCAGCAAGACTGCCCCTTCCCCACCAGCAAGACTGCCCCTTCCCCACCAGCAAGACTGCCCCCCTCCCACCAGCACGACTGCCCCCCTCCCACCAGCACAACCTCCGCCTCCCACCAGCACAACCTCCCCCTCCCACCAGCTCATACAAACTGGAAGGAAGAGAGCAGGCGTGAAAGAAAAGAAAGAGTGCCAGCAGCCAAGATGTAGGCTGAATAGCAGCTCATTGCTCTCCATCCCACCCTGCCTGATACTGGAACTAACTGAAGGGGAAAGTTCTGGCCTTACCTTCACCCCAGGACACAGATGATGGTGATAAAGGAGCAGCCGGGACAGAGGGACCAGACCAGAGCCACTGGACACCCAGGTTAATGGTAATACAGCCAGCAGTACTAAGCACAGGAATGTGAGCCCCTAAAGGGTGATGTAGCACTAAAGGGGGACTAGGCCCTCCCAGACCCCCTATTACAAAACCCTCAAGACACTTGGCAAAGCACTACTCCAACTACACAGTAAACTAGTGTACGGCGTGTAAAAAATGCGGTGTGTGTTAGCGCACTGCATTGCGCGATGACGTAGCTCCCAGAATTGTGAATGTTATGTTACTTTTTTTGTGTAAGGGCTAAATTCCACTTATGTGGCCACCCGCGGTTGCCCACAGAGATCTTACCGCGTCCATGTTGTTCAATGGGCTAGTCCCCTGCCGCAGTGCGGCTCACTGTGTTTTTGACTGCGGGCCGCACTCTTCCACCCCTGACCACAGCCATACAGGTGAATGGCCGTGGCTAAAAACCGCATGAGATGCGGCCAATCCGGCGGCCACATAGATGGAAGCAAGGGCTAAGAGGGAGCAAAATGGCTCTTTTGATTGTAAACGTTGCTGCCCCTGATCTACATACACATATTTGGTACAACAGGTAGAAAAAAAGCCAAGATTTGAAATCTTTCACTTTCCCAGAAGGCTCTGGTGAGGCACCAGATTTCCAAGATTTGTGTTTTACTCCATAACTACATAAAGTAACAAATACACTGGACTGCCACAGTGCTGCTCCTTAAAGTATAGTAGAAGCTCTGCACCATACATTTTACTGGTGTAGGAGATTTTTGCTTCTTGAAAACTCAACATTCAAATGAAATAAAGCACACAAGTCAGAATGAACTTACCATTCCATATTCTCCTGCATATCAGCATCTGAAATAAAACATAAAACGTTTTTAAAGATCTATAGCCACATAGAAAAAAAACAAAAAAGTATTTCTGCTTCAGGCTCACTCCTCCTCCTACCTGCTTTCTCTGATGCGTTCTGATTGTCACTGCTGGTCCCCTCCTCTGACCCAGAATTCTGAGGGAAAACTATTGGAGAAGATTGGGAAAAGGAGTATTGATGGCAGTTATTCATGGAACACATGGGCATAACACAGAAATTCTACATGCATGAAAAGAAAAACAATGTACCGTTTTTTCAGACTATTAGACGCACCTGACCATAAAACGCACCCAGTTTTAAAGCAGGAAAAAAATATTTGATATCTAAAAGTGTTCACATCAATGGGGTTAATGCAATTGATTAAATGAATGCAATATCAGATTCAACCAGGAGATGTCACTAGCAGCAGTACACTCACACAGCATATCACCTCTTCCCTGATCAGGAGGAGGGGGGCAGGAGGCTGCCCAGTCTTCTCTCCTCTGGGAGATCCAGATGTGGGCAGATCTCACATGTGACGGCTCCCCGGCTAATCTCCTTGCCGGGAGAGCTGGTGGGAAGCCAAGGCACGGCCGCACGGGTCTCGCAGACCATAAGATACAGGCACTTTTTCCCCCTAATTTTGCGTCTTATAGTCCGAAAATACATTAATTTACATAAACTACTAAAGACTTGTAAAAACACGGCAATGTATTATCACATGATCTGTGCAACGTACGAACACATCTGCCCAGCAATGATGCACATATGCGGTTTTTTTTACAATTAAAAGAACAGTGCAGCCTGTTTGGACTGGAACGAGCCCTCCAAAAGTCTGGGGGGTGGAGTGTTTGGTTGATGGTATTGACCCACTTCCTATAAGAAAACCGTCATCATAAATGCGTGAAGCCAGGATTTGCACAGTGTGCCGACGATTGGGGGAGGTTGCCACCTCCTGCTTAATTCTAATGGGTTCATTGAAATAACCATATTTTTCGCACCATAGGATGCACTCCCCCTCCCGTGGGCATATCTTCCATCTGTACTGTATGAGTTGGACTGAAGCTGCCCAGCTCACATACAGCTCTGCTGTGGTGGCTGGAGATGGAAACAGCTTCCCTGCCTCCTTAACCCCTACTCATTCGGAGCACAGAGCTCAGGCCAGCAGAGTAGGAGAAAGCCAAGATATTTTTCCACCATGAGGCGCTCTGGGTCGTGTGAAATATTATCCGTATTTATAAATTGGCACACGTGTAAGAACCCTTATATTAATCTGCGAAGAATCAGAAGCACATGCAGCTGCCCAGTGTGTGCTGCGTTCGCACACGGTGAGAGGATGCTAAGTGCTGGTTGTCAAATACCAACAACCACCCCAATGTAATCCCAATGGGCAACCACCCGAAAGCTGTCCAGGGAACACGGAATGCTGCCGTGTGGCACTGGTTTTTGGATCGTCAATGAAAAGGTTTTGTTTCCTACCGACCACATGAATTATTTCCCATAAAAAATCTGGCATCTATGCAACAACTCTTACAGCTATCAATTCAGCGCCTCAAAAAAAGTCTGTGAATGGTACAAAAAATTGATATTTTGGCAAGATGGAAGGAGCGTTTCAGGCATCTAATGGAGAAAATTTTAAATAAAAAAAATAAGATCATGCCATGCAGTAAGGTTAACTTATCTATGGTAGAACTACAAGCGAGGAAATATAGAAGAGCAAGCATGAACATTTAACCATTCTTAAAACAAAAAGAGCCTAAATTATTGGAAAATATATTTTATTTACATCTCCCTAGCCTTCTGCTCGTACCATGCTGTTTTTAACGGTTCGGTACGGGCAATCACGGCAGTGTACACTACATACAATTACCACTCGCCCCTGTCCACATCATTAATGACGTAGGCTGTGTGGGCTGTAAAGCCGACACCCCACCATTAACATGGATGTCTATGGCGCTCCCCCATCATGACGTGGAGAGAACATAGCCGCAGCTTTCCGGGGATATACGGCGTTCATGGGAGCCCAGCTCATCCAAAGGTTTTTTTTTTTAAACTCTGGATGAGCTGGGCTCGTCATGAATGCTAGGGAGGTTAATAGCGCCCTTGTAAAAAAAATAGATCAAAATGTGACAATCAACACCGAATAAAGAAAACCATGGTCATTAAGCAATTTCTCCTGCCACACCCTTGAACATTTAACATCGACAAAAGTATGTACACGCCTGAACGTCTGAGGAAACTATAATTGAAATATTAGACGGAGTGTCTTACATAGGTTTAAGATGCATGGGTTTTATTTAGAATCTGAAAGCATTCAATTCCCCTTAATTTTAATGAATGTCATACCTGTTTCCAAGATCTGTTCAGGAACGGTTTCATCGAAGGTGGTGATTTGTTCTGCTAATGTGCTCTCGCTTTTTTCAGCCAACAGCATCATTGGTGGGTTTGGAGATGGAAATGGAAGGTCAATGGGAGTGCTGGGTGCATGGACAATTGGATCCATGGACAGCGGACAAGTGCTGTTACTCTCTGCCCCAATCTGGCTAGTTAGAGATGGCAATCTTCCTGGTCCACCGGCACTGGAGCAGCCAGCATCAGCGCTTTCCATATGGTCTTGATTGGCAACTTTGCCTTGACCCATTGCAGTAGTCGTTATGAACTTGTTGCCAGGCGTCTCCACATTACCACCAACTGTTGGTGACAAAGTGGGCTTTACATTTACAGGTGAAGATAGGTCTGTAGTGGAACCAAGTTGAACGTTGAGGTCTTCTGAGCTGTACTGCATTTTAGCTGGTGGTTGGGGAAGTGGAGAAGGAGACGGAGAAGGTGTAAGCTGAGCTGTCATTTGTACTGGGCTTGTAAGGGATGGTCGTGTTGTAGATAAACTGTTGGTGTTACTGCATGGGACGGTAGATGATGATGGACCAGGGAACTGAATATTTTGTAAAATATTCTGGGGACCAACAACTGCAACAGACGGAGTAATTAGGTTAGTGTTGGCAGATGGCATGTTATTTTGCTGGGATCCTTTCATTACTTGGATGATGGACGAGGAATTGAAAAAGACTGGAGTGATGAATTGTTGGCGTGCGCTGGATTGGACTGGAGGCTGCCCTTCAGACACTATGACTTTGTTCCCAACACTGGCCATAGTGACTACAGTTGGAACTAAAGTAGGCTGCAGCTGAGAGGCCATTGAGGCAGACACACTGGCTGAAGAGGTTATAGGGTTTGGGGTTACAAAAACAGTTATCTGATTTGGAGTCATAGAACCAGAAGCAGATGCTGGGCCCCCAGGTCTTTTTAAAGTGTTACCTGGAAGGTTTAACGACACGTTAGGGTTATTCTCCGCTGTATCAGTTCGGGAGTGAACACTGGATGCCTCTGTATAGGTATTTGGATTACTTGCATCTTTTATGGTGTCCCCTGACAAAGGAGCAACTTCCATTGCTCCACTTGGATCTTCTGGTGTTGGCAACATTAAAGATTTTTCAGAAATAGAACCTGGTGGTTTAATATTAACATTGGGGGCACCAGAGTGGTCCAGTAGTTGACTCAGGGATGTTGGGGCATCTCTCATGGCTGGTGAAAGAGAAGCCAGGTCATCAGGACGTGGGAGTTTTGAGGCTTCTAAAAACAGTGCTTCCTTCTTGGCTTGTTCTTCTGGGGACACAACCTTCATTTCTTGGTGAATGTCTGTTTTATGTTCTGCTACAGGGGGCTCCTTGGAAATCATCTGCATTGTTTGGCTCTCATTTTCTTGATTTAAGCTTAAATTATCTTTATTTTCCTCAGTGCTAACAGCTGCACTTGGCAGAGTTGGTGGAGGATATTGTCCCATTGTGGGTGCTGCTTGAGGTGGTTGCACAGATGGTTGGCCTGCCAATAAGTTTCTCTGCATCTCCATACTATGTAGCATGCCAGGATTCTGCTGTCCTCCAAGTACCATCTTTGGAGTCTTGGTGTTTTGTCTACCAGGGCTTGGTGTTGTTTTGCGACTTGATGCTGGGCTTGAGCGCCTACTATTGCTTGGACTTGCCCTCTTGCTAGCACCAGCTGTAGGTGGCTTTCCTGCACCATTATCCATCTTATTCATGTGCGAGACAAACGTAGACTGGTTGCTCACAGATAGTCCTGGGGGAGCTTGTCCAATCGCTTTCAGAGTAGTTGGATTCAGTCCTTGTTGATCAAAACCTCTATTGAGTGTTGGCCGGGGAGGTAATGGAATATTGATTTGGGGAGGAAAAAGACCAGCGATAGATGCATTAAGCCTTTCTGGAGATAGACTAATTTCAGAAGGCTCTGTACTTGGGGGACGATTATTTGGAGTCTGAGGGTAGTAAGGTCTTGGGCTTGCTCTGTTGGGGGTCTTCGGCCTTGATGTCTGTGATGATGTCTGAACATTTTGGTAATGATGTCCATGAGATCCACCCATGGTGTTGGAGTGCTGCTGTTGAGGGCTTGTACCTTGTGTAAGAGAAAGAGAGGAGGCAGTTCCTGGTTTGGAACCAGCCATCATCATTGGATTTTGAGGCATAAGCATATGTTGCGCAATATTATTTTGAGGTCCAGGAGCTGTGGGGAGCTCAGGAATGTCACCCAGTGAAGCAGTTGAAGATCCATCACCCAGAGGTGACCCGGTTGAATTTTGGCCACTATCTGGAAATCCCATCTTTCTGCCATTGCCGCCTAATGATGAGTTGGACACCATCGCCATTCGCTGTTTGTCCGGTGAAGGTGCTATAGAAGCAGTGCTTTGTAGATTAACCATGGCAGGCATATTTCCTTGCTGCATAGGCATTCTCTGAGCATCTGTATTCATAACAGCTCGGGGGTTGAAAACATTCTGTTGCAAAGGAAGCCGCACCGTTTTTTGATCCTGTTGCTGCTGCTGCTGCTGCATCATCAGCATCATCATCATCTGCTGAGGAGGAGTAGGCTGCTGATTCTGGCCGCTTTGACCCTGTTGCTGTCCCAGCTGCATTAACTGAGGAGGAATCTGCTGAAGCGGTCTCTGTTCAAGTCCTTGTGTTGGATAACCTGAGAACATATTTCAAGCATACAGTTTAGAAACACAGGTTCCAGGGGTACCATTTTTCTGGAACAAGCAGGTGCACAAGTCTAGGGTCACCATTACGGTTACTGAACATGTACTCAAAAAACCACTGGCACTCTGAATTTTTACATGTTTAGGCTGCCTAAATACAATGTGGGTCTAGACACCATAAGAAACAGAATCGTGTACATCTAAAGAGTAAAAACAGATATACAGTATTTTTCGGACTATACGTTTTTATATGGCAGGAAAACCATTTTTCACATCAATTGGGTTAATGCAATGAATTAAATCAATGAAATTTTAAATTCAACAAGTGGAGGTCACTAGCATCAGTACACTTACAGCGCATCATTTCACACCACACTGATCGAGAGGAGGGGGAGGGGTGCTGCAGAGTCATTGCTCTCTGGCTGTGCCTGTGTCCGTGGAAGCTGCAGAGTGATTGCAGTTCCGACAGATACAGAGAGGAATGGATGCCAGTTCATCTACTTGCCGGGAGAGCTGGCAGGAAGCCAAGGCGCGAACACCCGCAGCAGTCTGGCATTTGGATTATAAGACGCAGGATCTCTCCCCCCCCCCATTTTGGGGGTGGAAAAGTGCGTCTTATAGTCCGAAAATATTGTAAATCATTATTTTCTATGCAAAATACATTTTATATATAGATCTACCAAAGATATCATATAGAGCTGGGAAGGGCTCTTTCACATTTGTCCTTTTTCAACACCACATCAAATCTGATGGTTTGCTACGCATTTTGCTGTGTGCTTTTACCTTTGCTTTTGATTTGGAGAGGGCTCAAAAAGCACTGCATAGATGTTGTTGGCCGTTACATTTCTTCATAGATTGCTTGGGCCACAAGTGTTATCTCAATAAAGTTACACTTTGTGTAATACACAATTGTGAGCTTTAATTAGACTACAGTATTTTATCACTTACAGTGCATCCTCAAAGTATTCACAGCACAGCACTTTTTCCACATTTTGTTATGTTACAGCCTTATTCCAAAATGTATTTAATTCATGTTTTCTTCAGAATTCTACACACAACACCACATAATGACTAATGTGCCAAGATCTGAAATTAACTTTTTGTTCGTGTTGTAATTAGGAAAAATTGAGAAAGCACATATACATTAGAATTCACAGCCTTTGCCATGAAGCTCAAAACTAAGCTTCATGGCAAATCCCCTGATCATCCTTGAGATGTTTGTGCAGCCACCCGTGGTAAATTCAGTTGATTGGACAGGATTTGGCATGTAAGGTCAAATAGTTGATAGTTCATGTCAGAGCACAAACCAAGCATGAAGCAAAAGGATTTGTCTGGAGACACAAATCTGAGGAAGGTTACAGAAACATTTCTGCTGCTTTAAAGTCCCAATAAGCACAGTGGCCTCCATCATCCGTAAGTGAAAGACATTCAAAGCCACCAGGACTGTTCCTAGAACTGAGCAGCCATTTAAACTGAGGGATCGGGGGGGGGGAAGGGCCTTAGTCAGGGAGGTGACCAAAAACCTGATGGTCACTCTGTCAGAGCTGCTCAGTAGAAAGAAAAGAAGCTTCCAGAAGGATAACCATCTGTGCATCAATCCACCGATTAGGCCTGTATAGTAGAGTGGCCGGACAGAAGCCACTCCTTAGTAAAAGGCACCTGAAGGACTCAGACCATGAGAAACAAAATTATCAGATGAGACAAAGATTTCACTCTTTTGTGTGAATGCCAGGTGTCATGTTTGAAGGAAACCAGACACTACTCATCACCATACCAATACCATCCCTACAGTGAAGCATGGTGGTGGCAACATCACAAGTCTGGGTATGTTTTTCAGCGACAGGAACTGGGAGACTAGTTATGATAAAAGCAATGTAACGATACATCCTGGATGAAAACCTGCTCCAGAGCACTCATGAAGTGGGGTGACGGTTCATCTTTCAGCAGTACAGCGACCCTAAGCACACAGGAAACAAATTAAAGTGGCTTCAGGACAACTCTGTGAATGTCCTTAAGTGGCCCAGCCAGAGTCCAGACTAATCCGATTGAACATCTCTGGAGAGATCTTAAAATGGCTGTGTACCAACACTTCTCATCCAACCTGATGGAGCCTGAGAGGTGCTGTGGGAAAGAATGGGGGAAACTGGCCAAGGATAGGTGTGCCAAGCTTGTGGCGTCATATTCAAGAAGACTTGAGGCTGTCATTGCTACCAAAGGTGCACTGACAAAGTATTAAGCGAAGGCTGTGAATACTTCTATACATGCGATTTCTCAGTTTTTAACATTTAAATTTTTTTTTTTACGTTTTTAAACCCACAACCTCAAGTAAACTTATTTCAAGTCATTATGGGGTGTTGTCTGTAGAATCTGAGGAAAAAAATAATTTAATCCATTTTGAAACGAGGCTGTAATAACAAAATGTTTGAAAAGTGATGCGCTGTAAATACTTTCCGGATGCACTGTATGTATACAATTGAACCAAAATGTTTCTAATAAAGCCAAAGACAGGAGTAAAATCTTTAACAATAACGATTAAATAGGGTGATAAAGGCACAATTGTAAATTATTTGGTTCTTACCTGGTGGCCTATTTTGGAATTCTGAAAGTTTCTGACCAGGGTCTAATGCTCCTAATTGATCTCCCACCATTCCAGACTGATCAGATTCTTCCATACGAGATTCAACGGCACTACAAGAAAAACAAACACAATCAAAAGGTTTATACGTTGTACACGTGTATTTTTTTTTAGTACTATATTCTTGGCATTCACTTTTCATAACTTAACTACCGTGTTTTTTGGACTATAGGACGCACCTTTCCCTCCAGAAATCAGGGGGGAGAAGTGCCTGCGCCTTATGGTCTGAATACGAGACCACGTGCCACGTAGCTGCCGGTGGTCACATATTGGCTACTTGCCTGCTCTCCCGGCAAGGAGATTAGCCAGGGATCTGTCAGATGAGAGATCTGCCCACAGCTGGATCTACCATCTGTACTGTATTTCCTTTGCCAGCAGAGCCCAGAGCCTTGCTGGTATAAGAAATAAAGAGAGTGATAGATAAACTCCTATCTCTCTCTCCATGTCTGTGGAAGCTGAAGTCTCTGTAGCTTCCACTGACACAGCCAGAGAGGGAGAGGAGAGACTCTGCACCCGCCCAACCCCTACCCCCCACAGGCCCCCTCTTCTCCTAATCAGTATGTAACATGTGTGCCGTGATAATACAGCTGCTAGTCACATCTAGTGGCAGAAAGTTGGTTGGTATTGCATTGATTTAATTCATAGCATTGATCCAATTCACTTGAACACTTCAAATATTTTTTTTTCTCTAAAATAAACTCAACTTAAAGTCCGAAAAATATGATGATCATAACTTCAAAACTAGATCTGAATGGTAGCCCATAGAAATAATGCACACAGACAATTTTACAATACAAAAAAAAAAAAATAGGACAAGCATTTTTTGCCAACACATTAAGGCTTGGAACCTCTCCATAAGGTTAGGTGATCCTAATGACAAAGGGCTGCTTCCCAAAACATTTCCCACTGATCTTACTGAACCCTACAGCACCTGTAATCAGGAAGTGATATCATCTGTACCCCAGAAGTGACATCCTAGTATCCACATTGTTAAAAACACACTGCCTTGTAGTTCAGTCCCTGCAAAGCCTATGTTGTACTTCCTTTCTTGTGAGAGGTTTTACTTTACCATTCACAGTACTGTATTTTGCATTTTAAGACGCTATGCTGTGCTAAGTGTCTAATTCCAGTAAAAATACAGGAGAACTTAGCTGGAGTTAATGGAGGCAGGAAGCTGTGTGAGGCCTCGCCTCAAAGATCATCTGATAGTCCATACACAGACAGGCTGCTTTAGCCAGCTCCAGCTTGTGAAGGCGCAACCACCCCCTTTGCCATATTCACCCCCAGGTGGTCATAGATACACAAACACACACATTTTTGTCTTATAGTGCGAAAAATATGGTACTTACCTGTGTTGTGCATATTGTGTGCTTGTTTCTATTTGTATTTAACTGCACATAATTCCTGCCCACCCCTGTCCACACAGCCGGTGTTGGCTGTTTAGGATGGAAAGCCGACTCCCCTTCATTAACATGGAGATCTATGGTGCCGAAACCCCGTAAATGCTGTAAAGATTTAGACAATCGCTGCAACTTTCCGCGGGTGTATCGGGTTCACTCGATGCCCGCTGACCTAGCAGTTGGGATGGACCCAAACACCAAACTAACTGGGTTTGTCTCAACTGCTAAGGAGATAAATCACCCACCCCGCTTACCGACCCATTTTTACTCAGATTTTTGCCTGGCTTCATACAACACCTGATGGCCATTCGGGCAACTAACATCACTATTACTGTACGTTCGATGTGATACAGTCTCTCCAGATATCCAGGTATGAAAGGAAAACTTCTCCTTCTCAAAATGTTTGAAAGACAAACTAAGCATGCTAAATACATCATTAATCGATCACATGAGCACTTACTTCATATGTTCGTCTCCCTGTTGGTTCTTTTTCTTTCTTGGTGGCTTCTTTTTCTTTGGCTTGGCAGCAGCATTGTTCTGTTTGCTGTTCACCCCAAAGTGACCAGCGGAAATGTCACTCTGAAGAAGGTTCACCAGAAGAGGGCTGGTCAAAGTAACATCTTTGTTTACAGGAAAGGCAGCATTTTGTCCACACTGCATCTGATTCCCGTTACCACCTTGATTAAATGGAGAACCAAAGGGGAGACCGTGCCCAGGAAAGTGTTGTCCAGGTCCATTATTTCCAGGCATGTTCTGTAGATGTTGGGGATGTTGTGGAGCCATATTGCCTGTTTGCTGCATGGGTAAGTCGGGCAATATGGACCCCAGGTCACCAACAGATTGAGCAGAAGTGTCTGCATGCGGCTGCTGTAGATGCTGACCTGGTCCAGCTTGTCTGAGGACCTGATTCTGCATGGTGACACCCTGTGAAGGATTATTGCCCACTGTCCCCTGTTGGGCCTGCCCTGAGAACTGGACCATATTGTTGGCCATACCAGGGGCTGGTCCCCTTATTATCTGATTAGGTCCTGCCATAACACCTCCTGGGTTTTGATTACCAAATCCCTGCTTATTTCCTTGCATTATCTGCTCCATTACAGGGTTCTGTTGCATTATAGCCTGATTCTGAGCACTCATCATCTGACTGTGGGAAGCAATCATTTGCTTTGGAGGTGTAATCCTCTGGGGTGTCTGACCCAGATTTTGAGGTCCTGCCAACATTTGTCCTTGAGACATAAGCTGCGTCCTGGAAAGTACCAGCTGCCCCTGGGTGTTTAGAGAAGCCTGTCCTTGAAGATTAACCATTTGACCTTGGGAGGAAATGATTTGCTGATGCATGCCAAGAATCTGGGACTGTGGCCCTTGCTGGGTCGGACCATGCAGCCCACTAAGGTTGACACCACTGCTGCTGGTTTGCGGGTTGTTCAGGTTGTTGTGAAGTCCAATCAAATTAGTCTGCATCACATTGGCACCGCCATGAGACCCTTGCAGCTGACCATGGGATGATCCATTTGCCTGACCACCTACGAGGCAAGCAAGTCATTAATTTATATACAAAATAACATCCTGTAATGCGAGTGACCAACATCCCAAAATAATAGCAATTGTTTAGGGTGACAATATCACCAAGAAAATTCCCCCTGAAATAATCAGGGGCAAGGGGACTTTTAGGGCCAAATGGATCAAAGTTAATTGTCAGAAAACATGTATAACATTTAATAATTAAATTTACAGATTAAAACATAAATAAACAGTATTACAGCATAAATAACGATTTATGGCAAAAACAATCAGTTCAGCATGATAGATGGATAAATCACGGACATGGTAGAGTCCACCCCGACGCGCGTTTCGTTTTTACTTTTTTAAGGGGTGCCCTTCTCTTATTGTAATATCCATGTATGCCATAAATGATATCCAAACAAATTAATCCAAGAAGTCAGTGCCACAACATAACCTTTGATGATATATATGGCACAAAATGTGCAATACCATACTACAGTGTTTCCTAATGCTTGAAGTATTATTTAAAACAAGTTTTGTTATTTAAAATGCTGTAAAATGCCTGCTGTCATTTTTTCATTATACAATGCTTATACAAGTCAGAATAGATTGAGAATGTTATGTGCGCACTTGTTGCCCTCCACATTAACACAGTTGCCCACCACTGTGGTAGAATCTACTTACCAAAATAAACAAATTACTAATTCACAAAATATTATGTGCTTGGTGGCAGGTTATTTACCTCCCTAGTTGTTAAGACGAACCCAGCTCATTTATAGCTTGTCTACAAAACAAACTCTGTCCGAGCTGGGATCGTGCATACTTACCTATGCTAGGTGAGCCTCCAGCGATTCTGAATCGCGGACGACCCACTGATGGATTCCAGCACTGCCCGTTCAGTGTCATCGGTGATGCTGAAAAGGGGGGGGG
>CM070042.1:45914191-45931235 GCA_036250615.1 Ptychadena robeensis | reverse complement strand
TGGCCAGTAGTTCTGTGGTTAGTGTATGTCGCCTTGCTTTCCTTCAATGGATGGATACAGGACATTAGCATATTACATGCAGAGGAGTCGGAGTCGGAAGAATCTGAAACTGAGGAGTCGGGGAATTTATCGACCGACTCCACAGCCCTGGTTCAGAGTATCGACGGGCACCCTTTGTGCTGGTCCCTATTCAATCTAATGGCATCGGCAAGAGATTTACGGACATGTCCGTTCTCTGGCCGACCGAGCTTTGGGGACAGGGATCAATGGCCGATTTTGCTGCCAACCGACGGCCGCGAGGGCGCACAAACATCGGTCGGCGGCAAAATCTGCCGCGGCTCACTACGTGTATGGGGGCCTTTACTCTTCAATAGAAATACTTCTAAAATTAGATGCTCGGCCAATCAAGCAATCTGCATGTCATTTACATATTTATATATTCACAATCAAGCCTTCTTAAAACAGAAGGTATTTACACGGCCCAATCCAGCACAAATCCCAAAACTTTAGGTGGAAGCCTTCGTTTTAGAACAGTGGGCGGAGCCATACAAATTATTCCTTTTCGCCCCATCAGCCAAATGCACATCCAGAAACCGCTGGTGTACAGTGCAAATATAGCCTTTTTGGTACAGAGCCATTTATTCCAAACTGCATACAGCTGTTTCAGGCTACTTGGCCATCATCAGTGCAGTGCATGGAAACCATGGCTCTATGGTGTGGGGCTTGGAAGCCGAACAAAGAGAAGTACCCGTGAAGGTTATGGTGAGAAGGGATGAAAGGAATCAAAAAGCCCTCAACTCGAGGGCTTCACTGGTACTTCTCTATATTTATATATTCAGCATTTATGTAAGCATATCTACTCTTAAGGAATCAATACACTGTTTAATTTTTCCATTCAAACTAAAATTTTTAATGGATCACGCCGGAGCATGTCGTGCTCCGCCGCGATTGCTCATGGTGCGGTTATTTAAAAAAAGGCACCACCTACGCAACACCCAGAAGGTTAAAGGTTATTCCATCATGAAATAAAGATTCGTTTTTTAATTATGTAGAATGAGGCTGTATAGGTTTAATTTTTGGGGTAAATAAATTCCATTAATCCATACACGTCATGCTCTTCCAGGGGTGTTTGTAAGATTTTATCATCAAAAAAACTCCACTCTCATATGTATAGTGGCCAACATCCCAAAAAAATAGACAGAAGTTGATAATGGCATAAGCACATCTCTCAAAATTTCCCCTGGAATAGAAAAGAGCGAGGGGACGGGCCACTCACTATGTAAAAAGGAAAACATGTATTATACACAGTGCAAACAATAAAGTAATGACATCATATCAATCAGAAACAATGCGCAATGATGTACACATCTCTACACGTGCTGAAAGACAATAAAAATTGTCCAAATGGCGCAAATTTCACCCAACACACGTTTTCTTGAAGACTTCTGTATTAAACTAATCTCTATAAGAAATAAAACAAATGGGAATAATAACTGTTTTGCATTTATTAACCATAATAGATGTATTTGAATTGTGTATTCCTCCATCTTTGTAGCGTTTGGCTTTTATGGGTATTATTCTGCATAACAGCTGTTATTTTCTACTAGAAGACGTATTTTTAGGTACTGGGAGATCATTATGGAAAATTGAACAAACATTGAAACTATCTACAACCTGAGAAAAATATGATCACATTTAAAGGGTTGTCAGAGAAACCGTGGTTCCAGTATGGAAGAAAAGGTTGGTCCAATGTCATAAATGACATTGTGTTAGGGTTCTAAAGACCCCCACACACGTATCGAGTGGGGGCTTCAGAGCGTCAGGGATCTATCGCCCCATGTGGGCACCCGCGATCCCAGGCCAATTTTGCACATTAGTCGGTGGCAAAATCGGCCACGGCTTGCTACATGTATGGGGGCCTTAAGGTTCTGAGAGAAGACTATAAAAGGCCCTCATGGCTCAAGTGATCCATTGGAGGTATCCAGATCAGTCACAACAGAAAGGCTTAGTATCCACTCTCTTGTCCACTAAATTTTTTATGTTATGTCAACGCTTACATTGAATCAATGGATCCTTCTGTTAAGATTGATACAATGCCTGTATAGGCGCATTATGCGGCCACTGATTGGCATCTGACACGTCGAAAAAACATTTTCCATATGAATGGAAAAAAATAACATGGTGTTTAACGCGCTAAAAAAACAGTGTACACTTTTAAACACAAGCATGTCCATAGCGCGAAATGGAAACATGGCTTAACACAGCCCCAAACCCATCAAGACATGGACTCCACAAGGTAGCCACTCTATGGATCTCAAATCTCGGAATAAACAATGCGCAGACACAACCGGACACCCATTCATCTGAATGAAAAAAAAACCCAATCTACCATCTTTCATTGTTTAAGGGTCCAATTGTAAAGAGAACAAGTCCATTAGGGGTGTCTACAGCAATGCACAGAGGGTCAACACTTAACTATTTGAACTACGGCTGCTAATATGAGGGATAGCATTGGCACATCAATTCGCTTTGGGCCCTCATGATGTTGCCATTGGTTTTATTAACATTTGATTGACCAATGGGATACTTGAACATTTCGGAGATGCTTTGGTCCACTCTGTCCAGCCATTACAATTTGTCCAGTTGATTACACACCCAAAGTTAACCTTAAGGAATGTACACATGCCGCTTAGTACATCCCACCCTTTGACAGGTGTCATTGTTAACAAGATGATCTATTCTCCAAAGAAGTGGTAGAAGAAGTTACCAAAGGGCTCCACAAAAACAGGGGCTATGTCCATAATGCAAAACCACAACACAACCATGCGTCAAGTCAGATCCAGGATTCACAAGGTTTAAAGGAAGAAGGGATTTATTTCACCTATCGTCATCATAGGCAATTTCATTTCATTCCCCCAACCAACCCTAGAAACGGAACCGCCGAAGATGTTTGCCAACTCGTAACAGGCAACATATCCCCATAGTTTATGTGACAATAGAAAAGGGACCCAGCAGTCATATCACACACCTGTAGTAGAGATGGGCAGCCCGGTCCTAGAGGTTCCTGACAGCTGGTACATCCACCACAACACTAGAAATGAGGGAAATGACCACAATGCCGATCCATGCAATACAGAAGTCAAAGGAGGACCTGGACTTCATCGTAAATGCTAAATCCCTCACAACCTTCCAGACCAATAACTTGGGCTGGTCGCCTGGTCTAGGTGACATGGCAGAGGCCTCTACACCTATCTAACACACATAGTGCTAACCCTCAGTGGTCCAGGTGGTGTGCCCAACAAGAGTTTTACTATTTTTTAGGGGGAAAAAGCTTTTGTCACTGTTGTCTCTTACAAGGGCTGTGGCAACCGTCTGCCACCCCTACTGCAGGGAATGAGGGCAAACACCACATACGCCAACAAGCCACATCTGAAAAACCAACTAGGTTTGATAGAGAAGTGATTATGAACCCAAGGAGGGCAAAATGAAGGTGAAAATATCACACAGGCAGATCAGTGGAGTCCCTCCATCTTCTCTAAAAACTGGTGCCTGGTCTCAACTCGTTTTGCCATGGACAATGTAGGCCCAGACTAGCTGGTTACCCCTGGCATCAACCCCACTGACCGCTATTGATACCGGACCACTTGGTCCATGATAACCCTTGTGCCGCTAGCCAGATGGTATGTAAACATCTTGGCCAACCGTGCCACCCATCCTAAACGCCAACCGAGACAAGTCATAGGAGGGTCCCAGGGACAAAGCGAGAAGGTCAGGTATCTTGTAACCATCATTAGTGAAAGGAGATGGGTCGCCTATGGCATAGGGTACATCGTTCTACAAGTGCGCCATATGGTATCCCACTGGTTGTCATGGGCAACTGAGCCTCTTCCCTCCAATACATGGTCCCTCAGCCCATTTTATTTATTGATGACTGTAGTGCACCGACCCTCATACAGTGCTGAGACCCCCCACAAAGATGTACCCTGGACCCCCTTCTGTGTGCAGACCACTACACAACTACATGACGGCTCCAACATCATGCTGCTGCGCAATGTCCTCTGCACATATGCAATAGGTTCTACGCCAAGGCATTCTACGCCCCGCTCCTCACATACACACATAAGGCCTCATTTATAACGCACCGACTTCCCCTCGCCCCGGTACACCGGCTCCCTCACCTATGACCGGACTCTCCGCTCCTTCCGCTCCCGGGAACAACGAAAAAGCAGCGAGGCCCAGATGACACCACTCAGCGCGGGAACGGGGAGCGCCTCGCTCGCCACAAGCATAAGGCTAAGGCATTTAGCAATCGAAGCGGACACGGACACCCCTGCGAGAATGGTACGTCCCACTCGACCAATAGGGAGAGAGAGCGTGACGTCTATGTAAGGCTTCGGAGCAGGCGGGGCTTGTTTAAGGTGGGCGGGGCTGGAACACAAAGTAGTGACCGGGGAGCGTCTTAGGTGTCGGTGACAACGGGGTGCTGCAGGCTGTGTGGTCCGCGCGTGCTCCCTGATGAGGGCGGATGGGTAATATCTAATTATTTATTAAACATATTTGTCTATGTAACATAAGGATCTATTATATCTGCTCTTATTTGTTGCCATGTTTATATATAGGGGGAGATTTTTCTACACTTCCGGCCCTGCAGGCCAAGAAAATTTTTCCAATATGATGGAGATCCCTTCTTACGAAGAACACATACATTCAACCAACTAAACATCACATTTAATAAATTGCCGAATAAATACTTTTTCTTAGAGCTGTGTGTGCAATAATCTGTGCGTGCATTTTAATCAACAGTTTGTTGAGGATTTATTTTGCAGTGTCTGCCTACTTTTTGACAGTTGTAACAGGAAACATGTTCTGTTTAAACATTTCCCTTCTCTTGTTCAAGCAACTGTTAGGGCTTGTTTCCACTTGAAGAGGAAGCCCGCGGTTGTGCACGGCGCGGCTACATCCGCGCCCATTATTTTCAATGGGCTTGTCCCCTGTCTGCGGAATCGCGCGGATGGCCGCCTAAAAACTCGGTCGACCGAGTTTTTAGGCGGCGGTCCGCGCAATTCCGCGGCCGCCCAGCACTGACCGCGGCCATAGGGGTGAATGGCCGCCGCTAAAAACCGCATGACATGCGGTTCTTAGCGATGGCGGTTCTTAGCGGCGGCAACCGCGCCGCCGGCTTCCACACAAGTGGAAACTAAGCCTTAGGGCTTGTTTCCACTAGCACGGCCGAGCGGATGCCTGCGGTTGTCCGCATCCGCGCCCAACCGCGGTTGCACGCGGTTTCGCGCGGTTTTTGCAAAGCGTTTTTTTTTTCTAATCTTTCTGCTGAATTGCATTATGTGAATTTTCACTTCATGCTATATTGTTCTCATGAAAAACAGCCTCTGACTCTTCTTCATATGATGAAGTCTTGATGATGTGTGGCTTGGTGGCCCTGGAGAGGAAGTGGGCCCAAAGATGTGCTCACTTTGGCCCATACTTCAGACTTTTATACAGACTGCTATACAGAACACTATCCTATTCTGGTCACATACATGATGATCACAGTACTGACATAATTATTATTCTGTTAATAAACACATGCTTACACAGAATTGTACTAAAACAGCATGGCCAAAGAACTGCCCACCTACAGTAATCACTGTTCTATTCCTATTTGGGGGTACATGGGGGGCCTAAATGTACAAATAAATGAGTACTTACAATTGCTGCAAGTCTGTGTCACTTCACAGCTTCACCAACAACTTTATTTTACTTTCTTTTACTCAGGAAGTAGGGGGGAGTTGTTCTCAGTGTCTTTCTGGCTTCCAGTCCTCCTGACCGCGCCTGACCGCACCCATAGGGAAACAATGGATGCGGATGAAATCCGCGCCCTGTTCTCTGCACAACCGCTCCAATCCGCGCCCATTCATGTTAATGTGCGCGGATTGGTGTGGATCGGCGCGGCATGCGGTTAAAAACTCAGTATGCTGCCTTTAAAACCGCATCCGTGCCCGATCGCAACCGCGCACAACCGCATACATGGAAACTGCCACATGCATTTCCAATGTATGCAGTTGTGGGCGGACGAAACCGCGCGGTTAGAACCGCACCTAACCGCTCAGTTCCGCGCTAGTGGAAACAAGCCCTTATGGTCTTTTAACTTCCAACCCCAGTAACAGTACCCATTAGAGATGGTCGAATTTTTCGACTTGCAAACTTTGTGAGCTTATTGCAAAGCCCCTGAAAATGTTATCATCACCAAACTTGCTGGAGGTGTAGAGAAGGGTTGGAGGAACATTGGAAAAAAATAAGTTTTGCTCTAGCACATGGAGTTTTTGCATAAATTAAGTTCAAAGTTAAAGTCGAAATTCCGATTTTCGAATTTTTTACTTGACTTTGAACTTAATTTGTGAAATAACTATTTGTGTTAGAGACATACTTTCTTTTTTGCAGTATACCCCCATCTACATCTCCAGCAAGTTTGGTGATGATATTATGCTCAGGGGCTTTGCAATTAAGTCGAAACTGGCGAAATGGTCATCTCTAGTACCCATCAGGATGAACACATAACTGCCTGCGGTCCCCCATATGTGTACCTAAAACTAGTGATGATCAGTTAACATTCCAGATGACTGGCATTCCTCTGCGCACTAATGCATTGAAATCTCCTTATGTGTGGCTACTGCACTGGCCAGTGAGTGACTCAAGAGTAGGGCCAGAGCTGGTTGGAAGCAGGGGGCTTCTGTACAATGATGTTATGGGGTTGTCCCCAGAGTATGAGCCAACCAGGCCACAACACCACCAGCAGCCCCATCCTTGTGACTTCCCAACCGCCAACAGAGGACTTGCAATGGAGTATCAAGATGTCCATTCCCCTGACCCTTATTTATATCCCCATAGTATTAGCCAACCATGCCACAACTCCACCAGCAGCCACATCCTTGTGGTTTCCCAACTGCCAACAGAGGACTGGTCTTCAGCAATGGAGTATCAAGATGTCCATGCCCCCCACCCTTATTGACATCCCCATTGTATTAGTGAACCATGCCACAACACCACCAGCAGCCACATCCTTGTGACTTCCCAACCACCAACAGAGGACTGGACTTCAGCAATGGCGCAGTTGGGGTTTAACATAGGTGACATTTGGGATATATATTTTATGTATCCTATATTGTAATTTTCATAGAAATGTGGGTTTGTATTCTTTCTCCCTTTGTTGTCTTGTCCATATTTATTTAAAGACAAAGGAGATAGTGTTTGGTACTCACCCCATATGTATGTGGTTTTCCTCACTGTCCTCTGCGTCAGTCCCCTGCATGGTAGATTCTGCTGCAGATGGGCCTCCCTGTTCCTGATTGATCCTTTAATTAGATGTCTCCATCCACAGGTCACCAGCTGTCTTTGGGTCAAATGTAACTCTCACAGTACACATTTGAACCCCCAGATCTTATACCTCAGTAGTACAACCATGAAATGTTCTGGCTTAGTGAGTAACCCCTGAGACTACCTGCAGTCCAAATGTCATCCTTTCATAGTCATATTACAACTGTCAGTTTTCAGTCAGTGCTTTTCTATTTTCAGATTTTACTCATACATACACGCCTACTGTGGCATTCAACCCCCAGATCTCCAACACACTTATAAGACCACTCTTATTTTGGATTAGTAATTTATATTCCCAATTTCACACCCCAAACCACAACCTTTCGTAGTTATTCATGTTTCCCTGATCCAAGTGACATAAATTGTATACATTTTTGTAATTTTGCCAAAATTAAAAATGTAACTTTTACAGTAGTGTATACATGATGAAGTGAAGTTGTTTGTACAGCTATTTAATGTGGGAGGGATGAAGATTGTGCTGCCGATCACTCCCCTCTATGGCTGACAGCCAGACTCCTCGGGTGCACCTGATAGCTGCGGCCGCCCAGACACGGAGCGCCTCCTAGTTGTTAGTACACATATGAGCTGTGTAACAATAATGCAGGTACGTTGAGCTAGGTTTTGGCCTTTTTTGAGTACTAGAGTACCACTTATGTGCACCGCTTGAGATGAGCCTGGTGGCCACCATATTGTCTCAGTATTGCTGCAGTCCTAAATATAGTTCCAGATGATCTTAGTTTGTATGTTTACACAGAGTGCTTCTGTTTGCTTTCAAATGCCAATAGGAAATTAAAATGACCGAATTACCTACTGCAAATACTGGCCTCTTGTAGACATTTATCATGCCACACCTAGTCAGTCAGTCAGTTTTTACGGTGATAAATTGGAAGATCAGAAAACTGGCAAACATATATTGGTTTGATGAAGGCAAAATTGTGTTGGCTAGATGTGGTGGGTCGAGGCATTTCCAAAATGGTGTCATATAGTATGTTTCCGCTATAGCATAAGTCAGTGGTTCTCAACCTTTTAAGAACCCCGACCCCGAAAGTGATATCACAAAATGTCATTACTCGTATTTGGAACATGGAAGTTCCAGTGTGGTGTGTCACTTTGGCATTCCAAATACTGGAAGTGACACTCCGAGACATCATGTCTCCCTCTTCAATTTTCCCAACCCTGTTTGTGATGATGATGTGCAGGGTGGGATGTTATGCTGAGTCTACACTTTGGGTGGTGTTATGTCGTCTGCTGCTGCGCCCTTTGATGTGGGTCATATATAGACCTGCCCATCATTTCCCATAGGGCAGTGGTTCTCAAACTTTCCTTTCAGGGCCCCCTTTTTTATTTAGGCAAATTATCGAGCCCCCATCCTCCATATTCAAACACAAGTTAAGAATGAGGGCCAGCGCCCCCCTGGAATACCTTCACCCCGCCCCCCAGTTTGTGAACCACTGCCATAGTGGAATGCAGGGGATGTTTTCCACACGGTTCCCTCATGGTGAATGTGGTTAAAAAAACATAGTATACACCTAGCCCTAAAAGGGAGAGTAATGCCCCTAATGTAGGAGGGAGGGGGCATAACTTTCCCTCCCAACTTTTCACCCCACTTACACAACTTACAGGGCTTATAACCTTTACTGCTTGTCTTGGTGGCTGATACCACAAGGCTACTTACCAGGTCCATGCAGAGAATCAGAGATGTTTTGGGGGCACAGCGGTACCTATAAAATAATGATAAAAGGGGGGGGGGGATACTGATTGATGTATTTTCAAGCTTGTACCAGCATACTGCATGTGAGTGGATTTTCAATAGTCTTCTATTACACAGAAGTTAAAACAGAACCATGCAGTCAGGCCTGTGATATTAGGCCATGCTATTTAGTTAAGCTTGACATAGCTATTTTACAATTTTACCATCATGTCATGCATATCACTTTTTATAGGAGATACCTAAATATCGGATAAAGCCCACCTTCAAAAATGGCCCAACTGACCCCCATGCCAGGCTTCTCTTGCTAATGAAGTCCAACATAATGCAATGGTAATATATGTTTCTTTCATCTGATGTGATCTGCACATGAATGAAAGATGAATATGTCCTAGAATCCTTATATGGGAGAGGACCCTAAAGATAGTTCTCCACCATATATTTTTCATATAGTGTTTTTTTTTTGGGTCCAAGTAGCGCTATAAGTTTAAGTGGAAACATGGACAGAGGCACAGACAAGAGACAAACAAACTGTAAGTTGAGGTAAATTGGTAGTGTCTTCTTCCTTTGAGTTTTGCCTCAAAGATTATAAGTGACACCAGAAAAAAAAAAGAAGGGGAGAAGAGGGAGAGCACAATTAAGATATTTCAGCTCTTTGAAAAAGCAAAAAAAAGGGAGCGTATGGCGATGGCTTCTTAGATCTTTCACAATAGTGTTCCTCACAGTTCAACTGTTGGTATGGGCTTGATTACTTGCCTAGGCACCAACAGACCAGTAGATGTGGAGCTTTATTTGAGGCCACTAGAGTTTATGACGGGGTCTTCAGATGGGAGTGATCGCTCTTGCTTGCCTCTGGGTGACCGAGGGGGAACACGAAGAGCAATCTCAGTTCTCACTTTGGTGTGTAATCAGAGTATGGATTGTTCCCAGTCAAAAGGAAGGCTCGTGCAAGGTGCCCCGTATGAATATATGCAATTTATTAATGCATATATTCATACGAGGCGCCTTGCAGGAGCCTTCCTTTTGACTGGGAACAATCTATACTCTCAGAATTAGCGAAACAATCTGTAAGGATAATGCCAGTTGCATTGATTTAAAAATTATTCACAGAATTCACACTCATTGCAAGTCTTTTTTAGAGTAAATTTTTCTGCCCAAAAATCATGGTGAGTCTCTTCCGGCGGTCCACTGGAACAAGCTTTATAATGGTAGTTACTTGGGAGGAGGGGCAGAAGTTACAGAGGCTCACTCCAGCAGGAGGAGCAGTGCTTAGAGCCTCCTCTCTGCTAGAGCATGCTGTATACCTGTATTTAGTTGGGAGGAGGGGCGGGGCTGAGGGCTGGAATGAGTTTCTATGTAACTCTTTAACTCTTTAAGTCTTCAGCTTTAAGAAACTGCACCATCTCCTCTAAATCAGACTATTCAATATTTAGAAGGAGCACAAGTCTTCCCAGCAATTTGGGGAAAATGTGCTTTTTATAGCAGCCCTCTCTGCTCTGGAATTAGTTTCTATGTAAGTTTTTGTAAGTCTTCAGCTTTAAGCACTGCCCCCATCTCTTCTAAATCAGACTATTCACTCTATAGGACGTGCACATGTCTTCCCAGCAATTTTGGGAAAATGGTAAAGCAGTCCTCTCTGCAAGAACATGCTGTATACCAGTATTTACTGGAGACGAGGGGAAGCGCTGAGAGCTGAAGCAAGTTTTTATGTGACCCTGTGTATGTCTTCAGCTTTAAGCACTGTCCCTACTGTATACCACATTATTAAGGATGTCTATAGGATGCACAACGTCTTCCCCACAATTTCGGGAAAAATTTGCTTCTTATAGAGCCAAAAATATGGTATTTGGGTTGTTAGTAAAGTGCTTAGAGATTCCTCTCTGCTAGAACATGTTGTATACTGGTATTCACTGGAGCTGGAGTGAGTTTCTATGTGACTATCTGTAAGTCTTCAGCTTTAAGCACTGCCCCTCTTCCTGTATACCAGTATATTTGGTGTAAAGTTCAGGGGAAAGGATCACCAGCACAGCCGGGCGATAAACAAAAACGTTGGTTAAATTTCACCAAAAGGAAAACATAAATAAAAATTTGCAGTACACTGATACTTAGTACAGATTTTCAGCTCACCACAGTTGCTCAGTCCACGTGTGCCCCCTAGCCCTCCTAGGCTTTCCACAGGAGCAGTCTTCTGCAGAGAGTGTTGGTCAGGCTCCCAACCTGACCACTACTCCCACAGTCCACACCCTCTCTGAGCACCTGAGCCTTTTTCAGACAGAGTTCCTGTCTGCCTGACAGTAAGCAGCAAATCCTGGAGTGTATGCCGGGTGGAGTGGGAAGGCCCACCCAGATCCTTCCCTCCCACTCCAGAGTTCAGAAACCCAAAAAACCATACCAAGTGGCAACCTCCGGTTACCTCTGTCTATCCCCGAACTCCTTACCCAGAATACACTGAGGACCACAATCCATAATATGGGGAGACAAATCTGCCATCCAGGACCCATCCCCGGGGTCCTCTACATTGGTTTATAGAATGCATACATGTCTTCCCTAGGAATTGGGGGGAAAGTATGTGTTATAGAGCCAAAAATACGGTATGTGGACACCAAGGCTGTTTATTCATACTACGCAGTCAATGGTGATGGTGGAGAGGGGTCAAGATTATTTAGGACACCTTATGCACACTAGAAAAAAAAGAACATTTGGGGCACTAGGTAGATACCACTGCTGGTTAGTAAAAAATACTTATTTGCTATGTATGAAATAGGAGCTTAATATAATTGAACTTGCATATGCTTATCCGTCCTATCTACTAAAATAAGGAGTACTAAAGCATGTGTAGATATGGACCAGATCGGTGGCCTCTTTGAGCGGTGTGCACGCTCGCGGCCATCTATCTGGCCCATATCATATGCGGCCATCCCTTTTTTTGAGCTGGACCAATCAATCCCGCTCGAAAACAGGGATATCGGACATGACCGTAAACCACGGTAGATGCCCATTGCTTTGCATGGATTTTGCTTGATCAGAGAATGGACATGTCTGTGAATTTCTGGTCAATGCCATTAGTTTGAATAGGGACCGGCGCCAGCACAAAAAGGGTGCCAGCCGATACTCTGAGCGACAGGGGGCAGCGTGATGACATCATCTAGTCTGTCGGCCCCCACTCGTTACATGTGTGGGAGCCTTTAGTTGCACGAAGGGTAGGTCTTATCACATGCATAGAACATTTAACATTTTTGAAAATCAACCTAAATGTATCTATTCTCTTGCAGTAGAGTGACACACATGGAGGGCAACTATGGGACATTGAAACAGAGGAAAAAAGACAGAGGCACGCAAAGATAAATGTGTCATATCGTTTATCCTTCCCACTGAACAAATGCAAAATACACATAGTCAGCCCCCAATAATTACAAAGCATGTATTGTTCATACAACAGACAAATGGCACAGTGGCATAGGCTAAAAAGACATATTTTTTTTTTACAATATGTGCATATCCAATGTATTTACTTGTGTGCAAATAGCCATCACACTGATGTAACAGGTGTACATACAACTACAGCAATGTGATAGGTGTGTTAACAGCAAGTAAAAAAATATGTCAACAGTTTACACTTCTTGTAGACTCCTTTGCTTGCTGTGGCCTATGCATTTAGGATGAAAGGACTTTAATAGGTATTGTGTAGAAAACAAATAAAAAAGAGGAATGTATTCAAAAGTACAGTATTTAGAAAAGGTATTATAGTCAGGTTATAGTCCGAAATGTAAAACCTTTTACAGAATTACAATTTTTTTGGGGGGGATAAAAGGGTTGCGTCACTATAAAATAAAGTGCTTCAAGTTTGTCACTTACTGAATAATATTAATATTTTAAATAGATAAAAAGCTTTAAACCAAAGGCTGGGCATACACCGGCAGATATGTTGGTTGAAAAGAGTAAATTCTAGGGCTGGTCACCCAATCCTTATCCTGTCCTGGATTTTATGCTGGATGTTTCCACTTCTGAGTTCTCCCGTGGTTTGATTGCGTCATGGTGCTAGCGATCACCCGTGGTCTTCTGCATTTCAAACCACAGCATGGACCTGCAGGCAGGAAGTGGAGGGGTGTGGCAAGATGTCCTGCCCCCCCCCAACTTCCTGTCTGATTTCACCCATAGAGATTGAATGGGCACAGTTAAGAATCTATGGATAGAGATCTGATTTTTAACCGTGTCTATTCATCTCTATGGGCACGATCAGAGAAGACCGGCCGCACGTTCCCACGATCCAAAACACGGTAAGCCCCATTTCTGATCACGAGCAGTCTGGAGTCCATACGCAGCTATAGAGGTGACCCCATTCAAATGTATAGGCGTGATCGGCCATGATTACCGCGCCGCAGTTAAAACCGTGTGTGATCGCGGCCAATCGCTCAAGTGGAAACAAGCCGATGTAAGGGAGTTCAATTTTCATGACTTACAGCAACTCTATGGGCACTATATGGCCAAATGTCTATGGAGAGCTCCACAGACTATATCTATTGTATGACATCCCATTACAAATACCATGACCATCATCAATATGGAGTTCGCAGCATGTGTGGTTATAGCTCACCCCAACTGCTGGGAAGTTTTCCACAAGAGTTTGAAGTATTGTAAAGTGTACCCATTCAGCCCAAAGAGCATTTGATATGTCATATACTTCAACTCAATTATTTACCAACCAGACCTGGCATACAGTTGGTGTTAAAGTTCATCCCAAAGGTGTTCCAAACGGTTGATGTCAGGGCTCTGTGGTGGTCATTTGACATGCTTTAATGCAGACTATTGAAACTGAGAATTTATGGCGTGGACAGGAACACACGTATTAAGAAAAAAAGATCCAAATATTGCCTCACAGGAAGAGCACAATTATCTCAAATGTCTTTGTGTGCTGTATAAATAATGGCACCCTATATAGGGAACTCAATAATCTAGAGGCTTTTCCTTATCATGTTAGACAAATGTTATAGTCTAAAGCTAGCCATACACATATCAACTTTTGCTCAGTCGAACTTAGATTGGCTTGTGCGGTTGAAATATGGACTTTCTGTCTAACATCAATAGATGGTTCCACCACACAGTGTGATTATCAATCAATTCCTTTCTAAAGACCTGTGCACATGCTCCATAGTAAGATTGGGTACAAATATATTAAAATACCATAAAAATCTGACAAATACAGAAAATTTACTAACATGTAAGATTGTGGCTTAAATGATTTTATGATTCCTATCACTCTTGGTCAATCGAGTCAGGAATAAAAGGAATCAATTTTCAAATGATTGACTTAAACAACAAGTCGATCATATTTTAATGTGTGTGGTGATGCACAAACCCATATACCATATGTATAGAAGATTAACCTCCTGTGTGTTTGGCCCGAGTGTAGCTTGGGGGTAAGTTTGCTTAACACTGAAAACTCACTCCGAGCTACACTTGGAGATACTCACCTATCCCCGGCGAGCCAGCTTCAATACTGAATTTCGGCAGATAGTCAATCATTTCCACGTGGGGTTGGGGTGGCGCCATTTAGCTCCATGTAAAGAAGCTTGTTTTTTCTCCTCACACACTGTAAAGGTGGGAGACGAGAGGATGGGAACTATGTAATCTGCTCTGATAACCCACCCTCTCACCTTTTAAAAAAAGAGTGCTTCAGGAAAAACACCCAGGAGGTTAATCGGTAGGAAATAAAGTAAACTCTAGTTCAGCAACTATACACCAACTAAGGAAACTTGTATTTGGTACTCCGTAAAGTACCTATTTGCCCCACAACAACCAGCATATTACCCCTAATAAATAAAACTCACATTATATGCTCTTTTTAATGTGCTGAAATCAAAACATCAAAAATAATTTTATCTAAACCTCTTAGTGGGTTATTTCTCCAAGAACATCCAAATGTGTTACTACAAGGGCCTTCTTAGGGTCTTTTTTGTGCTCTAGAGCTGCCTTAAGGCTGCCATACACACCCCGATGGTGTGCAGGCAGACTAGTCCTGATAAGCACCGAGATTCAAACGTGATGACGTCATCATGTTTGCACCCCGGTGCATAATGGGGCCCCTTCAGTCGGCCGGCACCCTTTGTGTGCCGGCCATAAGCTTCAATGAAGACGCCGGTCTTCATTGAAGCTTATGGCATTGGCTTACATCGGCTTGCGCCGGCCAGAGGGTATCGGACATGTCCGTTCTCTGGCCGGCCGAGCAGTAGGGCGACAGGGATCTGTCGCCCCATGCCGATTAGCGGCCGATGTTTAACCTGACCGACGGCGCAAGCGCCCGTGCACGCCCGTCGGTCAGGTTAAAAATCGGCCGCTTATCGGCATGTGTATGGCTAGCATTAAGCTGACCATAGATGTGGTGATTTCTGGCAGTAGTTGCAGGCGATTGACCGGCATGCACACTCACAGCAAAGGCATGGTGGTCGGTCGTCTGTAACTACAGGGGTGCCCACCTTGAAGATTTAATCCAAATAGCCTGCAGGTCGGATTGCACGGCAATCCATCCTGCCGGTACTTTTTGTGGCCGATCCTGCTGTAAGCAGTTAATGTGGAGGGGAAGTCTCCTCTTCCTCCAAGTTAATTGGCTACAATCTGATGGAAATCCCTTTGTTGTTGGAGCACACAGGATACCCGCCAGTTCTGTAGCCGACTCATGACAGCGTGGTGACGTCACTACGCTGTAATGAGTCTGCTACAAGCCGGCCATGGATCAAGACATCTATTGCTGGCTTTATACAGAACTCACGTTTTACTTATCTACATGGGTGTTCTGCTATCCAACACATCACCTTAATGGTCGTTTTTAAATTTCCTCCAAACCTTATCCAATTGTGTGTGTGGAGCGGGACAAGGATAAATATGGGTTTTTGCTGACGTTTGTTACCTTTTCATGGCGATCTTGTCCCACCCCAAGGATAAGTAATCCATTACTTGGATAATGAATTAAATCTCACAACAATATCTGCCAGTGTATGGTCAGCAAAATGGTCTAAATAGTTTCCAAAGGCAGTTGATATTTTTCGTTTAATTTGATTAAAGAAACAATTATCATAATTCAACTTTGGTCATGGTGTCACTGACAGATGGATGTCACTGCTCTGTGTACAATAACAGTGACTACTGGTCTTATCCTCTTCAAATCCAAAGTAAACTTTCTGAGGGTTTTGGTTTGAGTGTCCATAATGTTTCTGCTTCATACTGGAAATTAGGGTATATGTGGTGTTGTTACAAAATGGTGGCAGCTTCTGCGTCAACACTTCTAGGGTCTTTGATTCCGATGATCAGATCATTGCTCCTGCGTGAACCATGGACCAACGACAGGATGTGTGTCTGGTCTAACCGGTGACCTCTGAGCTCCAGTTCCTGGGTATCATTTTCTGGGAAATCACCTGATGACAAACACATTTAAATTAAAATTTTTTGTAAATTGTCCTAGTCCTATTTAAATGACTGCCTGCAGAATTTGGTCACAGATAAGAATGATAGGTCAATTAAAAGATGAATGGCAAAAAAACTTATTCCACAGGCCCTCCTTAACACTTACATTTTGGTGACAATAACAAAATATTCAGAGGCTTATTACATTACTGAGCAGGTACAGCCAAGTAGAGAATACCAATGAGATGCAAAAAATTTCAACATAAGTATGCAAATTCATGCAAAAATTTTTTTTCCTCAGAATTCTCCACAGAACACCCCATTATCACAATGTGATAAGAGTTTACTTGAGATTTTGGCAAATGTGTTAAAAATAAAAGAATTGAGAAAGCAAAAACAAAAAATTCACAGCCTTAAGCCCCCCATACACGTTCCGATTATTCTCCCGACCGATCTTTCGTCCGATCCTGTCACCCAATTTTCACCTAAAATGTTAACCAAAAATTTACAGGTCCGAAGCGGTCCCGAACGATTTTTCGGCCGATTTTGAGAAATCAGGATCGGTCG
>CM070042.1:45890785-45914091 GCA_036250615.1 Ptychadena robeensis | reverse complement strand
TGACCCGATCGGACGAAAAATCGGTCAGGAGAATAATCGGAACGTGTATGGGGGGCTTTAAGTTGACTGGACATGATTTGGAAAGGCACACACCTGTCTATATAAGATCCCACTGTTGACAGTTCATGTCAGAGCACAAACCCAAAAAATATTCTGACAGGATTGTCTTGAGACACAAAGCAGAGGAAGGTTACAGAAAACGTTTGCTGCTTTGAAGGTACCAATGAGCACAGTGGCATCTATCACCCATATGTGAAAGAAGTTCAGAACCACCAGGATTTAAAGAAATGGGATCGGCATCACGCTGCAATCCAACATGTGGCAGATTCCTGGTTCGTCTCACCAGGTGGACCCACCTGATGATTGGCGGAAGCAGGCACGATGATCGGGCAAAAAATCAGGTGAAAATCGGGTCGTGTATGGCAACCTTAAAAGGCACACGAAAGCCTGTCTGGAGTTTGCCAAAAGGCACCTGAAGGACTCTCAGACCTACATACATCTGCATATAATTTGCATACTTAGGTTGACATTTCAGTAACTCATGGACCATTTCTATAGCAAATGTCTGTTCAATATGTCCACTACAGTTCACAGACTCCTATCGGTTTAAATAAAGCACATGGTAAGCATACAACACGATCTTCCATGTGAGCTAGCCCAATATGTTCGACTTTTGGCAGCTAGATCCAGAAAATTCCAAAGCCTTATTATGTCGATAGTCATCCCAACACAACAAAGTTGATGCACATTTCAGTAGAACTATAGAAAACTCACTATCAACTTGCAGGAGATTCGTCTCGAGGTCTGGATGCAGTCGTCCTTGAGATATACTGTCACTCAGGTTCTTGTTAAACGATAAAACATTGAGCAGGACCTGAATGCAAAGAAGGAATAGTAATTTTAAGGTATAAAAAATGAATTACCTTTGGTGCCCATGATAAATGGACAAAACTATTTGCTTTAATAAGTAAAAAACCATTGCGCAGCTGAATCTGGCTGTCCATTATCAATTAGTATTAAGACCAATCACTGACTACAATAGTCTTGGAGAACAATGTTTTTCACAATTTTTGCTTTCACAACAGTAATGGTAAAAGCTCTGAGGATAAGGGAAGGCCAGGTACAACACACCCACTAGGACCTGCCCCATAGTAGTGACTGGATAAAGTAATGGTGAGTAGAAAGTAGCCTAATTCAAGTTCACACAAACATAGGATTATATGGAATATATTCTATATTTAATTGTTTAATTTCTGCTTCTTCATAATGATTTCTAGTAAATAATATCTAGGAATATGTTAATAAGAGTAGTGGAAATAGTAGTTACAATCTAAGGCCCAGGTGCCCAACCCACCAAATTTTCCATTTGCGGCAACTGAAACCTAACTGTCAAAGCATAGGGTATAGGAACTCTGCCGATCCCCTGTTGACAGGTCCTTGCCCTGGATCTTTTTAAGCTAGGCACACACGGGTAGATTCCTGTGCAACCGACCCCCCGATCAATCACAGTGTAGTGAGGTCACCACGCTGTGATTGATCAGGGATTATTTGAATGGGAATCAATGTGCACCACATGGGCACAGCTATTCCCAATCGGCAGACAGGTGCCTATGCTCCCACTATTCCACCAATGAATGGGGGTGATTGTATAATATATAGTGTGGAACATAACCTAAGAGGAAGGGCATATAGGCTTTGAATCAAAGGTTATGTGCCCCATAGATATCATAGATGATATCTATGAGGCACATAACCTTTGACGATATATATGACACAAAATGTGCATTGCCATACTACAGTGTTCCCTAATGCTTGAAGTATAATTTAAAACAAGTTTTGTAAAAATAATGTCTTCTAGCTATGCCTGCTGTCCTTTTTTTTATTATAAAATACTTATACAAGTCAGTCTAGATTATAAATGTTATGTGAGGCCCTTAACTGATGCCTTGTGGTCCTCCATACCAACGCTGATCTAAGGCATTATCACATATTCCTTTGCATTGACTACTAAACATTGAAATTACTTTACTTTAACAGAAACAGTGCCATGCTACAAATTAAAAGAGATTTACACCCCCCCCCCCCAAAAAAGTGTAACCCAAACCTGAGTAATCCCAGACAATGCCCGTTCTCCATTTGATCCTCCGAGTGAAAGGTAAGTGCCACAAAGACCATGTGCAGGCCTCACCACTGTAGGAAGTAGGAAAGAGAGGGGTCTTTTCCCAGGTTCAACAATATTCTGCTGCAGATAAAATACATATTATACAAATAAAAAATGTGTAACACAATTTTTTTTAACAAAATAAAGGATGTGAAAAACCTGGCTTTATTCACAGAAATTGTGGGACATCCAACGTAAAAAAACAAATGTCTGTCTTAGAAAGTCCACAAACCTAAATAAGAAGAAGGAGGAAGACTTAAGTCGGCCATACACGGCTTGAATCCCGAGCGATCATTATGCAATCAAGGTGGCGCAAGAATCGCTGAACGAACGCACAATGATCATTCAGGGAATCAATGTGCACCACTTGGAGGAATCGATCTCTGGCCAAAGTAATGACAATCAAACAGGGAATTACCAGCATGTCAGAACCCTGTTCGATCGACATTTCCTAAGAGAGAGATCGATCCCTACAAGTGGGCTGCGTTCCATTCCAGAATGATTGATCGCCATGTACTCAAATTTAACCTCCCTAGCGCACTGCTGAGGTCCAGATTTCTGTACCAAAAGCGCACCATAGACTTCAAAGGAATTTTGTTTTATGTTGTAGACCTCTAACTTCCCAAAATATGTCTGCACAAGGGTCTAATAGACATCCTGAATATAATAATGTTTGAAACACACAATTGTAAAAAAATTACATAAAAAAAGAACAATAAATAAATAAAAGGTATCATTTGAATGATAAAATCTCTAAAATACTTCTTTTGTCTGAAAGATTTCAAAATAGTATGCATTTATATTTTGTTTATAATAATTTTTTTATTCAAATGAAAATGTGTTTTGTGTTTTTTTTTACTTTGAATTGTATTGGATACAATTATCACTGTATTCCCTTAGGCACCCTCTCTCCCCTGGTGTGACAAACACACCAGGGGAGAAACAGTTAACTGCAAAGGGGCACATCTGGGGTATCACACTGAAAACTGTTTTCTCCATTGATTTACTTTTGAATCTCCCGTCGCCACCCCGATATGACATCATCATGTAAGGGGGGGGGGGGGATTGGCTCTCCTGCAGCAGCCTCCTCATAGATTGGAGCAGTGCGGAATGGTAAATCTGTGCTTCAGGGGCTCCAATCTTCACTGGACCGCTCCATCTCATCCAGTGCAGTACTGACATGACAGCGCTGGACAAGATGGTGCCGTCAGGAACGCTAGGGGGGTTAAAAAGCCGTCTGGGAAAAACTGGCTGCTGAAAGTTTTTTTTATTTTGCTCAGTCAATAACTGCTCCCATCCCCTTCCTCCTTCTAAGTGTTAAAAGAAGACACTTAGGAGGAGGGAGAGCAGGGAGTGATCAGAGCAAGATACAGAGTTGAGAGACACTGGCTGCAGCTTTTAGCAGGTGCTGCATGTCTCTCTGCTCTGATCACTCCTTTTTCTCACTCCTCCTAAATACTGTCTATCGACACATATGAAAAGAGGGGGACGCCTGGGAACCATTGTGTCAGGGCTCCTCACAGGGTTGGAGATTGTGTGCTTGAGCAGCAGATATAGGGGGGCACACCAGGAGTGTGGGACATGTTGGTACCAGAGGTCCTGTTTTTTCTTGAAGGTGTCCTGAGCGGTAAAAACCAAAAGACTTGCCATTGTTTCTGCTATTCTTGCCTGTGAGGGTACCCTTTTCTGACAATACATTTGGGCATGAAGAGATACCTGATTTTGTGGATTGATGTTATTGAGAGCACCCCTTTCGGGCTAAACCCTCACAATGAACAATCTAAAATTTTGAAAAGGTGGATTAAACTGCTACTTACGGGATTTGGAGATGAGCTGTTGTTGCTCTTATTGCTCCAGGAAAAGTCCAGGATCTGGCTGTTGAGAAGGACTCCTGATGCAGTCATTATCATACTGCCAAATGGACGATTTAATGAGCTACAGAAGGAAAAGAACCACAAAACATAAGGATAGGAAATGAGGAAAGACTTGCATTCTTTTTAACAATCTCTCTAACACTCACCTGACCACAGCCACAATGAAGTCATCTGGACCAACCACTAAAGCCTGACCAGTTGATGGCCCAGCATGCAGGCTGTGGAAGGGCACATAATCCTTAGGGTTGGCAGCATGGGTTTCATTGATTTTTTTCCGGAAGAAGCTGGATTCCGCCTTACTGACAGAAGAGAATTCACATAATTAAAGATAATTCAAAACAAAAACAGCAATAAAATTATGTCAAATTAAAGAACAGGTCTATGAAGATCAAACGATGTAAGGTCGTATCCTACATATACGGGGATCTACTCATAATTATTATAGACACATTACAGAGATCTCTCTATATTTATTATGGATACATTATGGGGGTCTCTCCATATTTGTTATGGTTCAGGTACCAGGATCCCTCAATGTTCAATATGGATACAGTACATGGATCCAGCCATATCTTTTATGGACACAGTACAGACATCTCTTCATATTTATTACAGGCCCACTACAGGGATCTCTCCATATCTCTTATGGACACAGATTAAAATTTTTATTTGTGGTCCTATAGTGATGCCAGGGGCCGCACTTGTGGCCCTCCATATCAATTCAGTTGCCCACCACTGCACTACAGTGATCTCTCCACATTTATAAAAGACATAGTACAGGGATCTCTCCATATTTATTATGGACCCACAAGAGGTATCTATTATAGATATATTTATTATGGACACATTAAATCAATCTTTCAATATTTATTAAGGACACAGTACAGGGATCTCTCCATATCGATTATTGACACAGTACAGTGGTCTCTCCATATGTATTATGGACGCAGTACTGGGATCTCTCCATATGTATTATGGACACAGTAAAGGGATCTCACCATATTTATTATAGACAAAGTATAGGGATCTCTCCATATTTATTATAGATACAGTACAGTGATCTCCCAATATTTAATATGGACACAGTATAAGGATCTCTCCATATTTATTATAGATACAGTTCAGTAATCGCTCTATATTTACCGAGGACACAGTACTGGGATTTCTCCATATTTATTATGGACACAGTACAGGGATCTCTCCATATTTATTATGGACACAGTACAGGGATCTCTCCATATTTATTATGGACACAGTACAGGGATCTCTCCATATTTATTATGGACACAGTACAGTAATCTCTGTAGAGTACAGTAATTTGTTAAGGGTACAGTATATGAATATTCCCATATTTAACATGGACACAGAACTGGGATCTCTCCATATTTATTATACATACAATACAGGGATCTCTCTATATTTAACATGGACACAGTACTGGGAATTCTCCATATTTATTATGAATACAGTATAGGAATCTCTTCAAATTTATTATGAACACATTACAGTACTCTCTCTCTATTTATTATAGATACAGTACAGGGATCTCTCAATATTTAATATGGACACAATACAAGTATCTCTCCATATTTTTTATGGACACAGTACAGGGATCTCTCCATATTTATTATGAACACAGTACAGTGATTTCTCTATATTTATTATGGATACAATACAGTGATCTCACCATATTTAATAAGAACACAGTACCGGTATCTCTCCACATTTAATATGAACACGGTACTGGGATATCTCCATATTAATTATAGACATGGTACAGCGATCTCTCTATATATATTAAGGCTACAGTACAGTGATCTCTCCATATTTATTATGGACAAAATACTGGGATCTCTCCATTTTTTTATTGATACAATACAGGGATCTCTCCATATTTATTATGAATACAGTACATTGATCTTGCCATATTTATTATGGACACAGTACTGGGATCTCTCCATATTTATTATAGATACAGTACTAGGATCTCTCCATATTTATTATAGATACAGTACAGGGATCTCTCCATATTTATTATGGACACAGTACAGAGATCGCTCATATTTTTTATGGATACAGTACAGTGATCTCTCCATATTTATTATAGATACAGTACTAGGATATCTCCATATTTATTATAAATACAGTACATTGATCTTGCCATATTTATTATGGATACAGTGCAGTGATCTCTCCATATTTGTTATGGATACAGTACAGGGATCTCTCCATATTTATTATGGACACAGTACAGAGATCTCACCATATTTAATATGAACACAGAACAGGGATTTTTCCAGTACTGGGATCTCTCCATATTTATTATAGATATAGTACAGGGATCTCTCCGTATTTATTATGGACACATAACTTGGATCTCTCCATATTTATTATGGACACAGTACTGGGATCTCTCCATATTTATTATGGATACATTACCGGGATCTCTCCATATTTATTATGAACACAGTACTGGGATTTCTCCATTTTAATTATGAACACAGTACTGGGATCTCTCCATATTTATTATAGATACAGTACCGTGATATGTCCATATTTATTATCGATACATTATCGGGATCTCTCCATATTTATTATGGATACAGTACTAGGATCTCTCCATATTTATTATAGATACAGTGCAGTGATTTCTCCATATTTGTTATGGATACAATACAGTGATCTTCATCATATTTAATATGAACACAGAACATGGATCTCTACATATTTAATATGGACACAGTACTGGGATCTCTCCATATTTTTTATGGACACAGTACTGGGATTTCTCCATATTTATTATGAATACAGTACAGGGATCTCTCCGTATTTATTATGTACACATAACTGGGATCTCTCCATATTTATTTTGGACACAGTGCTGGGATCTCTCCATATTTATTATGGATACAGTACAGGGATCTCTCCATATTCATTATGAACACAGTACAGGGATCTCTCTATATTTATTATGGACACAGTATTGGGATCTCTCCATATTTATTATGGATACAGTACAGGAATCTCTCAGTATTTATTATGGACACATAACTTCGATCTCTCCATATTTATTATGGACACAGTACTGGGATCTCTCCATATTTTTTATGGATACAGTACAGGGATCTCTCCGTATTTATTATGGACACATAATTGGGATCTCTCCATATTTATTATGGATACAGTACAGGGATCTCTCCATATTTATTATGGACACAGAAAAGGGATCTCTCCATATTTTTTATGGACAAAGTACTGGCATCTCCATATTTATAATGGATACAGTACAGGGATTTCTCCATATTTATTATGGATACAGTACAGGGATCTCTCCATATTTATTATGAACACAGTACTGGGATTTCTCCATATTTATTATGGATACAGTACAGGGATCTCTCCGTATTTATTATGGGCACATAACTTGGATCTCTCCCTATTTATTATGGGCAGTACTGGGATCTCTCCATATTTATTATGGATACAGTACAGGAATCTCTCCGTATTTATTATGGAAACATTACTGGGATCTCACCATATTTAATATGAACACAGTACATCGATCTTACCATATTTATTATGGACACAGTACAGGGATCTCTCCATATTTATTATGGACACAGTACTGGGATCTCTACATATTTATTATGGAAACAGTACAGGGATCGCTCCATATTTATTATGAACACAGTACTGGGATCTCTCCATATTTATTATGGATACAGTGCAGTGATCTCTCCATCTTTGTTATGGATACAATACAGTGATCTCATCATATTTAATATGAACACAGAACAGGGATCTCTCCATATTTATTATGGACACAGTACTGTGATCTCTCCATATTTATTATGGACACAGTACTGGGATCTCTCCATATTTATTATGGATACAGTACAGGGATCTCTCCGTATTTATTATGGGCACATAACTTGGATCTCTCCATATTTATTATGGATACAGTACAGGGATCTCTCTGTATTTATTATGGACACATAACTGGGATCTCACCATATTTATTATGGACACAGTACTGGGATCTCTCCATATTTATTATGAACACAGTACAGGGATTTCTCCATATTTATTATGGACACAGTACTGGGATCTCTCTATATTTACTATGGACACAGTACTGGGATCTCTCCATATTTATTATGAACACAGTACTGGGATCTCTCCATATTTATTATGGATACATTGCAGTGATCTCTCCATCTTTGTTATGGATACAATACAGTGATCTCATCATATTTAATATGAACACAGAACAGGGATCTCTCCATATTTATTATGGACACCGTACTGTGATCTCTCCATATTTATTATGGACACAGTACTGGGATCTCTCCATATTTATTATGGACACAGTACTAGGATCTCTCCATATTTATTATAAATACAGTACAGTGATTTCTCCATATTTATTATGGATACAGTGTAGTGATCTCTCCATCTTTGTTATGGATACAATACAGTGATTTCATCATATTTAATATGAACACAGTACAGGGATTTCTCCATATTTATTATGGACACAGTACTGGGATCTCTCCATATTTATTATGGACACAGTACTGGGATCTCTCCATATTTAATATGAACACAGTACAGAGATCTCTCCATATTTATTATGAACACAGTACATTGATCTTACCATATTTATTATGGATACAGTACAGTGATCTCTCCATATTTGTTATATATACAATACAGTGATCTCACCATATTTAATATGAACACAGTACAGGGATCTCTCCATATTTATTATGGACACAGTACTGGAATTTCTCCATATTTATTATGGACACAGTACAGTGATCTCTCCATATTTATTATAAACACAGTACAGGGATCTCTCCATATTTATTTTGGACACAGTACTGGGATCTCTCCATATTTATTATAGATACAGTACAGTGATCTCTCCATATTTATTATAAACACAGTACAGGGATCTCTCCATATTTATTATAAACACAGTACAGGGATCTCTCCATATTTATTATAAACACAGTACTGGGATCTCTCCATATTTATTATGGATACAGTATAGGGATCTCTCCATATTTATTATTTATACAGTACAGTGATCTTGCCATTTTTATTATGAACATAGTACAGTACTCTCTACATATTTATTATGAACACAGTACTGGGATCTCTCCATATTTATTATGGATACAGTATAGGGGTCTCTGCATATTTTTTATTAATAAAGTACAGTGATTTTGCCATATTTATTATGAACATTGAACAGTACTCTGTCCATATTTATTATGGACAGCATAAAGGGAGCTTTACTGAAGAAAGATACTGTTTTTATTTTTTTTCATCAGATCCTGACACAAATTCTTTTAGACAATAGTTATAATATCTGTCTTCTGCAATAAGTTTTATATGACCCTGAGACCTTTAGAATGGGAAATAATAAATAACAAAGATGATTTTTTTCTCTGGCTCTCTGACGGTATCATTATCTCTTCTATTCAATAGAAAATCTTCAAATGATGATAAAGGGAATATAACCCACAGCTCCTCAATAGGATGCATATTGCTGTTTTCCTCTACATCGACCACAATAAAGACAATATGCACTCAACTTTGATCTACTATAGTTTTATCTGGGATATTTGCATTCTTAACGTAAGTCCTGACCATGCAGTTAGAAAGCTGTGTCACTAGAGGTAGCTGTTAGATTGGAATATATTTCCCTACTGTCCATACCAACATTTTTTATGTTTACTATTTCTTCCTTAGATAATTGCACACATCCTATAAGATCCAACAGAAACAACAAACAAAAATGACAAATGTTTCACATAAAGTGAAATTCCAGCTATAGATATAACTGTAATATATATATTCAGATATATCCAGCTATCAGATATAACTGTAATGGTCGGTGACCTCAAATTTCTCTACAGTAAATTGGGGAATACATGCTGGTAAAGCTATGTTTGAAAGACGTTAAAGAATGAGCTGTTTTAACACATTAACCTTAACGGGGAGGTCGCTTTTGGTGGCGTCATGTTTTATACAGTGTTAGGGGGATTTTTTCACTAATAGGCTTTGACTAAAAACCCTGCGTTTGACATCAATGAAAGTCGTCAATGAAAGTCAATGGATGCGCCTACACATGTGCTGGTGTGATGGGTTAAGTTTGATCAAGATATATGCAAGATAAGTAAGCGTGTTTTAACGCACCCATAGAGAATTCACTGAGTGTGTTGAAACGCAATGGCATGCTTTTTTAATGCATGGTAAAAAGTGCATCGCTAACGCATGGGTTGCGTTTAATTGGACCCATTAAGGCAGTCCATCCTTAACCCACAGTGGAGTCAAAGACCAAGTAGTTATGTTTTAACACATGCTTGAGTTCTATTTGCATTAGAGAATAAAACATCCATGAAATACATAAATGTCAGTATTCACCTTAGTAACTCTGTAACATAGCCAGAGACAGTCAGGTCAAACGAAGGATCGCCCAGTTTGCTGGCACAGCCCAAAGCAATTTTTAATGTCTGTAGATGAAAAAACAAAAAGTGATTAATTGCAGCAGTAGGTATTTTTTTGTTTTATTTTTGTTATATTTTTTTTGTTATTTCCTACAAATATAGGGAATAACTTTATCCCATGTAAAATGTATAATCTGCCCCAAATTTTCAGAATTGTTTGCCATGAGACACAGACAGGAATAAAACTTTGCAAAACATTTTGACTTTAGATATCTTTGATGAGACTTTGCATAAAAGTCACCTTGTTTGTATATAAAACTTAGTGACTCACCTCTGCAATCCAGTGCAAAGCACTAGATCGAGATGTGTGCTTGGTCAGATTAGCCCCTTCTAGGATGTTGAGGGCACTTATAAGAGCAGGTCCTGCATGAGGAGCTGGAGGAACAAATACTAGATGACCTGTAACAAGACAACATATTAAGGGTATTTTAATTACAATTAATAATTATATATTATTATATTGTTGTGTTTATGCAGCACCATCTATAACCTATACTACCTCCAAAACCACAAACAAACATGTTTTCTGTATACATTTTTTTTTACAATGACTGCTGACCATGTTCATTTATTTTTTGGCAACAATGATCCCCCTGGTATCCTAGGATCACTAGGTTGAGCTTTAGTGGGGACTTTTAAGGCACTCAGTCTCAAAGACTATAACAAACAACTAAAATCAATAGTTAATTTATTTTGTGACACATCAGATAGGTGGTCCTGGTTCTAATATGTTTTACCCTCTACAGGGGCGTCTTCAGGGAACGGACTATGCCCTTTATGTTGGTTACAGTAGATCAAGGCTAATGGTTGATACAATTGGGAGAGGGAGAGGAGAGACCCAGGCCAGAGGGGTCAGCACCAGGGCGGCAACCCCTGCCACTTCAGGCCCGGTCCTAGAGTCAACGATTGCGACTGGCCTTCCTGTCATATCGGGGATTTTAGTTGGTTGTAATAGTGTAAATGTCCCCACTAGGGCTCAGTCTAATGATCCTAGGAGGGGTCCTGAATTTTTGTACTCTACCAAGGGATGTGGCATACTTACTATGCATTGAACCAAGCCCTCCATAGAAACCCCTACACCATGATTAGAGCATACATAATTGTCTCATTAAGGAGGAGGTGACCCCATTTGGATATCACAATTTCACTTACATTTTTGGACTGCAAATTGATTTTCCATACTTAATACACATACAGTTAGGTGATTTTATTTCTTAAATTTATATCTCAATGGCAAAACTTATGTGGACAGGATTACAAATATATGAGTTTATTGGACATTCCAATTGGATAATTTATAACTAGGGGTGGAAAGCAGGGAATTGGGTGGGAAAATGAGTGGCAGGTCTGTCACCCTATCCTGATGCAGCGGGATAGTCACCTAGAGCAGGCCACACCCCTTTCACTAGCCCACTGCGGCTCCAGTATACCCCAGTAAGACTGATCATATCTATTCTTGTCAAATTCAAATTCTACTGAATTATATATATATTAAACTACTGAATTATATATATATTAAACTACCAGATATGTGAAGAGATAGACATTGAAATCCATCCTCATTCTGATATGACCAGCAATTATACTTTATCCTGACTGCAGACAACCCATTAAAAAGCAGGGTGCCATTGCTAACCTCCATCTACCAATGGTTCAAAGTTTCTGATGTGAAATAACCACACAGATTATAAAGTCAGTAATCTACACTCTTGTATTCCTAAATCATATCGTCACAGCCAATGGACCAGCTTGGGAGCCAGACAACTGTCACTTTTAGAGCCAGTCATTGTCTCTATATTTTTCCAGTAAAGGCATCCAGTTTTTTTTTATTACAAACACTAAAGGCTTTTTTAAATGTAATATTCCCTGCAACAAGAGTATAGATCTCCTATGACAGTGGTTCCCAAACTTTCCTTGCAGGCCCCCCTTTTGTATTAAGAAACATTATCAAGCCACCCTTTTTAAACACAGGTTAAGAATGAGGGCCTGCACCCCCCTGGAATACCTTTGCGCCCCCCCCCCCCCCCCCCCCCCACCCAGTTTGGGAACCACTGTTCTATGGAATCTATATCTATAGAATCAGATTTTAGTAGACTTTGTTGATTACCTTGATAAACAGTTTGGACCGGCTTCCCCACATTAACAGTGTAGTTGATGAAATCTTCTTCTATCATGAGCCCACCTTGTGCATTCACCTGACCAGAGGAAAAAAAACAGAAATTCTCAGATCAGACAGTGTTATAAATATGAATTTGTGCCGAGTGTCACATTTTATCACAAGGCGGATTTTGGCTATTGATTTTTGTTTTATGAGGAAAGCAGTAACCAGATAGCACAAATCTTGCATCAGATTCTGGCCTCACCCAAATGCCTGTCTAATCCCTGGTTTCAGGCAGAAAGGTGAAACCTATTCATTAAAGTGCAAACCCATTTTATCCAAATTTGAAACTGTAAGCCAAGGTGGTAAAATCATAACCGTGAAAGGAGTTTCAAATGAAATTTTTTTGCTGGACTTGTAGTCTATAGACTTTAGCGAGTTTTTCTTAGGTTATAATATTGGCTTGCTGCTAAGGCTATCCATTATCACTGACAATAGAATTATGAAGTTAGGGCATTTACACACTAGATGCTTTGGGTTTTCAAAAACGCACACTTTGCGTGAACGCATCCGCTTTCACAGTACCCTGATTTTCTCATAGAAAACCATTGTATTGTTAACATAGCTTTTTTTTGTAATGCCATGTTATGCTACACCCTACTGCATGCCCTTTTCTAATGACTTGTGATGATTAACCTCCCTGGTGGTTTGTCCGAAACCATTTCACAGTAGAGATTGTTTACAAAACAAACTGGGATGGAGGGAAGGAGGGAGGGTGGGTGAAAATCAGCAGAGTAACGTTTAGGGCTTGTTTCCATTATACGTTTACTTACATGCTCGGCGGATGCTCTGTTTACACATCCGCCGATGCAGAGGCTCAACCTACTCGACTGCGTTGAGCCTTGCATCGGTGGAGTGGCTTGGCGCAGTGAAGACCGAGCATCCCCTGAGCAGGTAAGTCTTTGTGCTACGACGGGATCCCCTCCGCTAAGCAATACGCTTAGCGAAGGGAGTCTAGACGTATAATGGAAACATAGCCTTACTCTGCTTTGAGTGCTGTACTGTGCCGATACAGGCATATCGCTACGGAATTTAATTAAATGTTTTTTACATTCCGGCCATTAGATTAAAATGTTTCAAATCTTTTTTCATCTATATCAAAATATTAATATTAGGGTATGTGTTGTTTTAAGGGTCCCATCGCCCAAAAACCACTGCTGCCTGGCAACATTCCTCGTTTTCATGAATTTGCCCATTGACATCAGCCGCCCAAGTGCTGCACACGCCGGGCAGGGCTGCGCTTTCAGCCTGGCTGCATCCATTTTAATATAAAGGTTTTTGCATTTGTGCACCAGATTTTTTGGTGTTGTTTTATCATCTGTAAGAATGTATAAATAGGGCTTATAGTTCACACGGTCCATAAAAAGCATTGTTTTCAGCGACTGATCAGCCATTGATCAACCGACTGACCGGTCGCTCATTAGAATTACACAGAGGGGGGGGGCTTGTACTAGTTTTAAAAGACTCTTTTTTTATTGCAAACAAGATGTATTGTGATATATTGTAAAATAATACAAGTTGCGTTACAAAAAATGCATATGTAAACTGTGCAGAACGCATCTGTTAAGGCAGGGGTGGGCAAATATTTTCACTTGTGGGCCAGAAAAGGTTCTTATCCTCCTAGGCCCAGGGCAAGTTTTCTTTCCCCGTAAGCTCACCCTGAGCTACACATTGAGGGATCCTCACCTATCCCATGCTGACTGTGATCTTTTTGTCGATCTTTTCCGGGTCCGCCTCTTCAGCACCATTGAGGTGCGGAAAAAGCTGAGGTGGTGGGGGGACAGCGCCATTGACATCCATGTCATGGAGGCTGTCACGGAGCAGCAGGTGTGGACCCACTGTGCCATGTGTCCTACCTCCTCTAAGGACGTTGTCTAAGTGACCCCACTCGTTCTTCACAATACTCCTGATGGTGGAGATAGACTAATCCGAGGGGATCACCAGGTCGCTACCTCTGGTAGGAACACAGGCAGCTGGTCCAGGGGACAGCAGGGAAGGCTCCAGGGACACAGGTGTCGTCAGCCAGACAGTGTGACAGGGCGGGCAGCGCAAGTAGCAGTAGAGTGCCGCAGGCAGGTAAGGGTTAACAGGCATCAGTCTCAGAACACAGGCAGATCTCTATATCACAGGAACAGCAATGGCAGGCAGTGCTTAGCATAACACAGAGACCTTAATACTGAGGCAAAGCTGAAAGGGCAGGGTTCCTTATATAGCTGCAGGAGGTCCACTATTGGTCAGCCAGGTTACATGACGAATACCTTAAATCCCAGGAAATGACAAGCGCTGGTGTTTAAGGAAGTGTGTAGGAATATCAGAATCACCACTGAACAGGACGCCTAGATCTGCAAAGGTAAGTAAGGAGGCGACGGCGGCGTACAGCAGCTGCCGTTACAGAGGCAATGTTGGTTTTCTTCCCCTCATCCTCGGCGTCATCAATGAAGGTGGAAGGAGGGAGGGGTGGATTACTTTGTAATCTGCCGCAACTGCTACCAGTCAGTTAAATTTGATGGAGAGGCCAGATCAAGAGCATATAGATGGAGTGTTTGTGTGAACTAATATAAATTGTAAATGTAAACGTCATGAAATAAAATGGTTAAGGGGGTGAGATAAAAAAAGTAAATAGGCCGGATATGACCTGCAGGCCTAAGTTTCCCATTAGCGGTTACCTTGAAAAAATGGCCTTTTCACACGAGCTAAGAGACACTGGCAGCAGACAGTTTCATTCACTCTATAAGATGCACATATGTTTTACCCCCAGGTTTTAAGAAACAAATATCATATATATGCCTAGAGGACAACATTAAATTTTGGTTCTCAGGATATATCCAGTAAATTAGGCTGAAAAACAGGTTTTGTTACCTCAGAAATCATTTCATGAGTTACGTTGCTATTGTAGAATGCTTCCACTCCTCTTGCTGCAACATCTTGCAAAAGTGCTGCAAGGTCAAGCCGCCTGACAAAAGTCCCCGCAGTCAGAGGAAGGCCATGTGGAAAGAACACCTCTTGAAAAGAGTTTGACAGTCCATCTTCATTCAGCTCACTGATGGCCTTAGCTGATAGAAAAGAAGAATTTACCAAGCAAACACCTCATTAGAGTTTTCATTGACATGTCACATGATCTTTGTGTATAGTGGATAGCCGACTCCTCTCATGATGCCAGATGTTCTCAACCTTTGGGTCACGACCCACTCAGGGGGGCGAACAACCATTTCACAGGGTTCACAGGCTAACAAGCAGCAGCTCTGATGCCCACACATGGGTTGGAAAGTTAGGAGGGAGAGTAGGGAGGAGACATAACATATCATAAAAATTAAGTGACACGTCGTGACATCACTGTCGTGGATCTAAAAAGGTTGAGAACCACTGGTCTGGAGAAAGCTACAGTCTTCAGGGGGTTGATTAACTGCAGTAATGTGTATGACGAGTAGATGGCAGTAAATCATTTGTTTTCAAATACTTTTTTCAATGGTGAAAACATAGCACCATGGGCATGTAACACAAATATTTGTTTTGTAATAATAATAATGAGATGTTTGCCACAGAGGGACATTAAGTTCCTTAGGTGAGATTAGGTGTGTTTTAACCAGAATTCAGCTTTAAGCAGGGATGTCACACACATTGCATCAACCATACAGATGACAACTAGATCAGAATGTAACACTCTATATATAAAATATATAAAAAAATTCTAAGTTTCTTTGTTTTTATACTGAGAAAAAAATATATATATATACTTTTTACTATATTAATAAATATAAATAGCATAGTATAAATAATATTTTTACTATACTAGTTACTATATAACACATGGGTTTTTAAATGTCAAATAAAAGACACATCTGTGTAATTCATTTAATTTAATATAAAGAAACAAAAACTTGCGGGCAAAATATAATTACACCACGGGCCGGATTTGGCCCCTGCCCAGAGTTTGACACCCTTAATCAATGCAGCCCTCAGACAACAAAATCGGGGTCAACAGAAGGCCACCCAGCTAGGGAATGTCTCGGTTAGGTTATGGCACTGTTGTTAAAAAGATGAATTGACCCTTAAAGTTATTGTTGTCTCTAAATATCCTGCATAGTTTTTGAAATTTTGACCCCAGGATATGCTGATATGTGAATTTTTAGGTCATCTGAATATCAAACAATCTTTAAATCTCACTAATCTATTTCAACTTAGAATAACCTTTTTTATGAGCATAAATGCACTGAACTCATAAAATAGTGGCATGAGCCAAACCTGTTCTACCAGTTATACCTGAGGAAGTTTAAAATAAATAAATAAATAAATATATATATATATATATATATTAAATATATATAATAGTATAATTATGCCATTATATTAAAAAAATAAACAACCCTCCAAAAAAGAATGCCATAGTGTCATTTTGGAACGTCCTTGTGTTGATATACGTTCTAATCATCCTGTTATAAACCTAATAAACCTAAAAAAAACTCTGCCTCTATCATCCAGTAAGACCCTACCATACGCTGCTCCTGCATCAGCTGTACTACAATTACAGATGATTTAGTGGAAGGCGTAAGGATACAGACATATTTTATAAGAGTTTTTGGTACTGTAAGGTTGTCAGTCCATGTAAAAACAAAGCATGCTATTGGATAATGCAGGGTTAGCAGTGGCTTCAATAGGATTGGTGTCACCTGGTGTCACTCCATGATATGCAGCATGTTAAATGCACTGTTACAGTGTGGTCAAATTGGCTCAATAATGGAAAAGGCTTAAAAAAATTACAGTGTGTATAATGGATGCTACAGGATTTAAGGTCCCCACACACGCAATGAGCCGCTGACCGATGCGAGTGAGTGCTCGCGGCCGTCAGCCGATCGCGTGTGCCCACATGGGGCGACAGATCCCATGTCCGTTCTCTGGCCGATGCCATTAGTTTCAATGGGGATCGCGTCCCTATTGAAACTTACGTCCGTCACACAAAGGGTGCCCACCGATGCTGTGAGCGATGGAGAGCTGCACTCCACCGCTCATCTGTCGGCCCCCACTTGATACATGTGTGTGGACCTTTAGTAAGATCATCAGTTAGTTAAAGTTAACATACTGATGGAGGAAGGTTGCCATTGCCGACATAGTGAAGGTGGATGGCCAGCTACTGTGAATATACCACAGGGGATGGTCAGTCAATTAAAGGGGACTTACCTTGTGAGTGACATTGTTTTTTAGCTAAAGCCACTTGTATGCCCTTATGGGCTCATTTACTCATTCATCTCAGAAGAACTGTAAATATCAGAGCTCTCTGACATGACACTAAGCAAAACCTTCATAAGCCATGAGAGAAGGACTTCAGTCTATGTCAGTGCAAACTTCACATTCTACAGTTCATGCTTTCAGAAGCCTGAAGTGTTGAAGTAGTATGAATAAACAAATTTATAAAAAAAATAACTAGATGACAGAGACCTCTGCCAAGACGTTTGCAATAAAAGATCTCATGATTTGAAAGGTCTACATGCAAAGTATGGGTTTCCTCCCCCTCTCAAAAATTACCTACTGTTATCAGATAAAATGTCATAATAATATTTGCCTTAAGCAGCCCATACACGGGTAAGATTTTCAATCAATCGACTTAAAACGATCAATTTTTTATGTCGATTGATTAAAAATTTAGTTTTGCCCACCTGGTTAAATCGACTTAATCCGATCAAAATTGAGTGAAAATTCAGTTGTTATTTGATCGGACTTGATGGTAAATTTTGATCGGTTGATTGAAAATTGGTTCGGTATTTTGAGAACCAAGTGTGGTCAACCAATTTTTGATCGATTTTTTTCTACCTATTCTACCTCACTTCCGATTGAAATTTTAATCGGACTATTTTGGATCAACATAGGTTATGTCAATTGAAAAAAAATCGATCAAAAATCTTGTACTACATATGACCCATGATACAATCAATATACAATTTTATACTGACTTAAAAATTTATCGTTTTAAGTCGATTGATTGAAAATCTGACCCGTGTATGGGCTGCTTTACTTCTCTCTTCTTCCCATGGGACCTAGTTGGAGATAATTTAACTGTCCTTTAAGAAACCAATGCAGGTGAGATCTCTCTTGTTCCTGTAATGGACTACAGCAGTGATGGCGGACCTTTCTGAGGCCGAATGTCCAAATGTTAACACATTATCTTATCTTAAAGTACCAATACGGCAATTTAACCTGAATACTGATGTTTAAACATTGGGAGACGCAGATTTTTTGTTACGGACTCTAGTGTGTTCGTTACTGGCTACAAACCCCATCGCAGCCGTATTGCAGTGTGAAGTGGCCCTACATGTGTAAACATTTTGCCCTGATACAGAAATGAGGAGAAAGCAAGGAGCTAGGAAACCCCACAGGAATTGAGAAGAACTTGTGGTGCCCTCACCGCCATGGCAGCGTCATTCAACTAGTCGTGATGTCATCACAGTTAAGGAACACAAGTGTCTATCAATAAACAACTTTTATTAAAGTTCTCTGTAACATTACCTCCCTGGGCGTTACGTGCTTTTCGCGCCATTACACTGTACTCCACCGCGATTGCCGGCCCTCTCCCCAGCCCTCTACACAACGCCGGTGTCAAATAGACACCGGCGGTGTGTGGGGAGAAGAGGTCTATGGCTGTTTCCCTGAGCTGGCCAAAAAAAGCCAGCATATTTGCAGGTGGATTTCCCATGACTTGCAAGCAGTTTGCTCATGGCTTAGGGCGCACTCACACCACATAAAAAAATATTAAAATATAAAAAATAGCACCTGAAAAGCACCAGGCACTGCTTTTCCACATCTAGGAGACATGTCCAATGAAGATCGGCAGCACCGTATGGTGCTGCAATGAAGATGGGGCATTCCGGGGCGGAGTGAGTTGCACTTTCAGTGAGCCCGGTCTGACCCAAGCAGCTTTTGCCTCACAACCTACCTCTACTATGGGTCCTAAGATGCGGCCTTCCACAGCTTTATATCAGCACCGCGGGCGCTATGCTAAGATAAAGCAGAGTGGACACTGTCCCATTGATTAGCCGTGCATCCACCAGAGAAGCAGTGGACACAAGCCCAAGGGGAAATCTGACAAGAGGAAAGCACCGTTAAAACATGACTATGAAGGGGTTAGCTACTAACACAGAACATTTTAACTGCTAAGTACCTGCATGTCTGTCAGGATCCAAACCCAGGCACACTGCGTGTCTGGCTGCAACTCTATCCCGTAAAACACTGGAATGTTTGTTCGGTACCTTGTCTGATACCTTATACAAAGGCACCTTCTTACCTTGTACTCATTGAACCCTGAACCCTTAGTCCCTCCCATGGACTTCCTATAAAAGCCAGGTCCTTGCTTAGCTTCAATGCCAGATTATTGTGCTTCCAGGCAGTGTCTAGCTGCCTGTTTATGCCTGCTCCTGCTTATGATCATCTTTGTGCACCGACCCTTGCTTGAACAACCCGACAACTCTTTATCTTGCTCCTTTGTGACTCGACACCACCGGCTTAGACCCATGCTTGTTTTTGACCACGCTCCTGCTTGCTCCCTCTCGATACCTGTTGATCCTGCCATTACTGTTTCAGCAACTGGACTCCGAGCCTGCCCGCAGATCATTACAATGTCATGCAAAAGCATTTGAAAATTACCATATTAAAATCAAATCTGATTTTTTTGGTCTGCATTGGAAGAGGGGTTTTCTTATACGGCGAGTATCTCCCAAACTTTATATTTAACTGGAAAAGTTGGGGGTCATCTTATACGCCCACTCATCTTATACGCTGGAAAATACGGTACCTTGAATTTCCTGGTAAATTACCAGTATAGCCACAAGATGGCACTGCTGGTTGTTTACATTTCACCAGCCGGAGTCCATCTCCGGAATACAATGTTACCCGAGCAGAAAAAAAATACCTTCTCCTCCTGTCCCCACCAATCAGAGACAGAGACTTCAGACATGTGATACACAGTCTGCGTCTCCCCCTACCAGCTATGCGTGCCAACAGAGAGGGTTCGGCACACCTTCTTGAGCACATGTGCCATAGGTTCGCCATCACATGGCTATAGTGTCTCCTGCTCTGTCTTACAATTGAATCTTCCTACAAGGGCAGTAAAGTCCCATTTAATAATGTTGTATAAAAATTACATTCTAGTGGATTCATTAAAAAGTAATAGGTGAATTAAAAAGGTGGAGGGTGCTCAGAACTTCCTTTCAAATTAATTGGAAGGTCCTCTTTAAAATATAAACTCTTACCTAAGTCATGTGTTGTATTGAATCCACCACTGGCAACTTCTGCAACTTTCGATATTAGTTCTGACCACGGCAACCTAGAGACATGCATAGCTTTCAATAACAGACTGAAGATAGAGGCAGACAGACTAGTTTCTCAGCTACATACATTAGAGCCCCCAGACACGTCTAGATTTTTCATTCAATCAACTTAATTCAATTCATTTTTTGTTGATTGATTGAAAATCTATGGTAGCCCACATGGTTAGATCAACCTAAAACAATTCAAATTGGGAAATTAATTGATCTAAAAGTGATTGGACATGCCGGAAAATGTTAGTTGGTTGTATCAAAAAAGTTGATCAAATATCTGTACTACAGTTGGCATACATTACAATCGATCACCAATTTCCCTGACCCCACAACATTTATCTTTTTAAGTTGATTGAACAGAAAATCTAGACATGTATGGGGGTTTACTTTAGTTTTGTCCACCAAGCATAGGGTTGATCCATGGGCCCAAGCAGTTCTAATTTTCTTTCATCAGTCCACAGAACATTATCCCAAAACTTTTGTGGTTTGTCCACATGACTTTTGGCATACTGCAGTCGACTTTGGGCCCATGGATCAACGCTATATTTGGAGGAGGAAGAACAAGGCCTATGAAGAAAAGAACACCTTGCCTACTGTCAATCATGCTTTGGGGCTGTTTTGCTTCTGCAGGTACAGGGAAGTTTCAGTGTGTCCAAGGTACCATGAATTCTCTTCAGTACCAGGAGATATTGGAAGGAAATATGATGCCGTCTGTCACAAACCTGAGGCTTGGGAGACGTTAGACCTTTCAACAGGACAATGATCCCAAGCATACCTCCAAGTCCACTAGAGCATGGTTGCAGATTAAAGGCTGGAACATTTTGGAGTGGCCATCACCAGACTTAAATCCGATTGAGAACCTCTGGTGGGACTTGAAGAAAGCAGTTGCAGCGCACAAGCCTAAGAATGTGACTGAACTGGAGGCTTTTGCCCATGAAGAATGGGCTAAGATACCTGTAGATCGCCACACGACACTTGTGTCACGCTATGCTTCACGTTTAAAAGCTGTTATAACTGGAAAAGGATGTTGTACTAAGAATGAATGTCACTTGGGGGTTGAATAAAACTGATAATGATGTGAGCACAGAAAAGACATTTGTGGTTATTTCATTATTAATGTTATGTTATATTTGTCTGACTTACAAGTGTCTCTTTCATTTCATTGTAAACAAGATGACTCAAATGATCAAAATCAATGTAAAAAGGGCTAAAACACTCAATTTCAGTGGGGATTGAATAATTTTTAACACAACTGTAAATTAAGATTACTATTATGTACCAACCCCCTCCCCCCCAAAAATCTAATGCAATCAATCAGTAAAAAAATCTCACCCAGTTTTTTAAATGTTGGTTATTAAATGCATGTTCTAGATAACTATGTTTATTTACACTGTATGTTAGTTAATGTTGGTTTTAGAACTATGCATAGATATATATCATGTGCCCAAATATTTGGAACCATGTCTGTACTTACTTTCCATACATTTTGTGTGCTTTGTCCATGCCTTTCAACATGCCGGGAACACCAACCAAAAGACCAGGCTGAAATATAAGAAAAGGTCACATGTGTTTTTCAAAAATAAAACTACTGTATATTGTACATAATACTGGTGCAATACTGGTCTTTCCCAGCTGCCTTTTAGTGGGGTACAGTTCCAGAATTCAATGAAAATAAATATTTTCTACTGTATCTACTTGAGTATAAAGATCCCCATACACTGTGAGCGACCACCTTAGGAATCTGATTTGAGGTTGATTTGGACATGAGCCGATCTCCAAAATGGCCAATTCAATAAAATCCATCGAAAGGCTGCTGCATAGGGAGCTATGGGTCCACCAACGTACTTTGATTGCCAAACGATCGAGCAAAAAAAAAAAACTAACATGTCAGTTCAATGTCCGATACGATTTTTAGTCAATTCCGATTTTGGTTAGTTGATCATTCAGGGTGGGCAGAACTGGATTGATCAGTGAAAAATCGACCCGTGTATGGGAGCCTTTAGTACTTTCCAATTGAAATGGAAAAGTCACTCAAAGTGGACAGTCAGTACTGGCATGGCAGAATACATCAAGCCTGACTACTATTTGTGCAACTCTAAGGCTAAGTTTACACTGTCTCTTGTAAGGTCGTTTTCTGGTCTTTTAAAGCGGACCTACCACGTTGTAGGTCACTTTGCACTATCAGCATCAGGCTGCCACGTCACAGCAGGGTGTGCTACCTCGGAAAAAAAAAAGTCTTTCCTGGCGTTAAGATTATTATGTTTCTTTTGGGACAGTGTTGCCCTATCT
>CM070042.1:45847033-45866925 GCA_036250615.1 Ptychadena robeensis | reverse complement strand
CTATCTATCTATCTATCTATCTATCCCATATCTATCTATCTATCTATCTATCTATCCCATTTTCCATTGTTGCTGTGTGTAATGTATGTACAGTATGTGTTCTATCTCTCGTACATACATGCTGTGTCTATCCATACTATACTATGTAATGATTTATATAAGCCGATGGCTAGCACTGTGGTATGGATGGGCGGATCTCTTAGGTTGGTGTCTGTCATGCTTGCAGTATAAATACAGCTGATGCTAAGCACTGATGACACTGACAGAATAGACTAACCTGGTCAGGTAAGTTACTTCATTTGTAGATAAATAAATTATACTTAATATTCTGCAAATACATGGTAAATTGTTTGCAGGATGTGTAAATGTATTTAATTGTAAACTCCTAACTTATTTCCACCCCTTTTGATCTGTTTAATACTTTAAGTGTTTGTTAGAGTTGTTGAATATCAATCACAGCAGAGTTATTGTGAGCTGAAATTCCCTTAGATTTTGCCGCTGATGTTTGTTATTTGTCAGCATTGTTCCAGGTTGTCCTGAGGACTACAGTAGTCCTACCCTCCATGTTATGTAAGTAGGAAAATGGCGTGTTCTTTGGTCTGCACCAGAGGTGGTCGAATGTTTGTTTGTTTTTTTAAAGTTAGTAAGTTAATTGCAAAGTCCCTGACCATGGTATCGTCACCAAACTTGCTGGAGATGTAGAGAAGGGTCCAGGGTATACTGAGAAATAGAAAGTATTGCGCTAACACATATAGTTTTTGCATAAATCAAGTTTAAATTTCGACTTTGACTTTTCATTATGTAAAAACTACATAAAGAGCTACATAAACAATGTTCAGCTCTCAAAGTCAACTTTTTGAAAACTTTGACAATCTCTAGTCCGCACACACTTTCTGTCTTGTAATGGAAATGGCTCCTTCTGCATAAATACATTAGGGTAAGCATTGTTACAAGATGTGTTTTACTGGCAAAGATAGCGGTAAAGGTTAAAGGAATAAAATAAGAAAAACTAATGCAGCAACCTTTTTTAATTTCTGATAATCTCATGCAGAGTTAAATGTAATTATTAATGAGCCATATGTAAATGATGAGGATTAGCTTGTATAGATGGGAAGCTCCTTTAGATATCAGACCCTGAGTTTTACATGAGCCTTCCAAAGTACATCAAAGTTTGTTGCAACACACATGATCCTCCTGTAGAGAACAATGGCTAATATCCTATTGTATACTATGTGTAACTTATTTGATGTACCGTATTTGATCCACATAACGTTTTTGTATGGTTCTTCCAGGTGCCGCAGCAATGACCAGCTTGAAATCAACACCTAAGCCACAGGGGCCCTTTATTGTTCTCAGAGAGATTACAGCTGGTAAGCACAAAGTGGCCCCGGGGTCCATAGGTGTCTTTCTAGACCGCGAGCAAAATCATGGGCGCATCCTGGATCTCCCATCCCGCCCAGAAGTACCTCTGAGGAGGAATACTGTACAAATTCTGGGTAGGAGAGCATCTGCTTTCTTGTATGGGATCCGGCTACTATCAAAGCGTCTTCTTCTCCTCTCCAACGAGAAGTTATTTGTCGCCGTGTGCGGATTACAAATCAACGACGTCGTCAAAATCAAATACCAAGGTTATCCCGTGGTGGGTATAGTCACCGCTATCTGGGAACTTACTGCCAAATCAGGACAATGTGAACTTACCAAGTTGTTGATTGAAGTACAGTTACTGGTAAGTGAAGTTTATTTGTAAATATGTAATTAAAGGATAAAATGTAATTGTGTATAGTGGCTTCAGGTGATACTTCCCTACCAACCCAACCAGTTTGGCTAAATCTACATGTTAGTAAGGCCTGATTCTTTCTGAAGCTTTTGCGTTTCCTTAAATTCACAAATGTTTGTCCGTGAAAAAAAGTCAGTTTAATAAACAAAATTATCTGCTTAGAAATGTTTCTTATTAAATTTGAACTCTAAGCTGGACTTAGGCTTGGGTCACACCTACCCATTTTAAGATACGTTGGGCAACACATGTTAACAAATGTCGAAAAAGCCCACATTATATTCATTGGGCCTGTTCACATGAAAACACATATCAAGTGACTTAAAGTGGATAAGTGTGAACTATGCCTAAACCAACCAAATGACCCGCTAGTTATTAAAAAGGTTTATATCCAAATACAGAACAGACTGGACTCAAGGCTAGTAGGAATAGACCATGGTATCAGATACATTCTGTTTATATGCAGTACTGTGGAGTCGGTAGATTAATCCCTTAATTCCGACTCCCTGACTCCTCTGTATTTAATATGCTAATGTATTTATATTGCATTTGGGCTTTATTCTTATAGCAGAGAAGTAGTTAATGAGTAGTTTAAGAATTGGGACAATTGAACTTGCTTTATTTTTTTTTTATTGCCATTTAAATTTAGTCGGAGTTGGTTTACTTTTTGACGACTCCACAGCCCTGTTTATATGTGTAGTGCGCACAGATAGCAAGACACAAATATGGAACCAGGTTTCTTGTTGTTTCTGCATGATAGCTTTGCATCATATTTGTTCTTCTTAGCCAAACAGATCTGTGTTCTCCCCTGCAGAGCTGATATGAATAGATAGTAAACAGCACATTTACTGGTTGACTATTTTAGGCATTTCCTAGGAAATATCACACATCATAACAAATAACATTACACCCGCTCTTAGAAGTGCCTTACCAACTATATAATCCCCTTCTATATGTGCCTATCCCCTTGGTTAGGAGTCACTTTATTAAGACTCGTAGCTGTTTAAGATAAAATTTACTTTCCTACATGTCTTGTGTTAAACTGATTGACACTGGACCTGAGGGTTATACCCCTCCTACCACTCCCCACCCTCCCAATGCATTATATTTACCCCTATACTTACCCCTATATGTAACTGTAATCATTTCAGTTGTACTGTATTACTGTAAAAAAATAATAAAACATTTATTGGGAAAAAAACAAAACAAATAACATTAAAAGCATATAAAGTATGAACTTTTGGGCTACATCAGTCGAATAAAGGGTCACAGGATGGGAAAGAACTTTATAGCCTAGATAGATGGGCCTATTCCATATTATGTGATTTACAATTACATGTTAACTGAGCATGTGACATGTGAAAGTAATTGTAGCAGAATCTTTTAGTTTGGGGTAGAATGAAGAACAATTGCCAAATCTATATTATAATTGCTTGTTTTGATATATTGCAGGATGGGGAATGCTCCAGTAAAACTACATCATCGGTAAAGATTGATGCAAGTGACATTCTGGCAGTCAGTTCAAGTGTACAACACCAGCCACAGCACAGAGACTTTGGACACCAGCTGGAGAGTAAGGGTAAGCATTTTTGAAGGTAATGACATCTAAAAAGGGGCTGACATTGGTTTAACACTTTATAAAGGTTTCTTCATACGTATCTGTGTTCCACAAAGCATGTTAACATATCCCAAAACATATTATATCCAATGGGCCTGTTTACATAAAAATGCATGTCATTGGTGTGAAGCAGGACTCTTTAATATAAGTAAAGGCAAAAGTTTTTTTTATATGGATGGGTAAGACCCTCTGTAAACCTACCTTTTACACTTCTCCTTATGATCATTCTCAAGTCAAAATGTGAGAAATGACATGGGAGCTTTTTCTAAGGAAGAATGGCAGGAGGCTTTGATTACACCGAAAGTCTTCCCTTGTTTATCTGACCATCTGACACAACTCTACATACTACACAAAACTTTCCTCACTCCTATTCAATTGCCCTGATATATGGAAATAGTAGTCCATTATGTCACACGTGTAATAACTCCCCTGGCATGTTTTACTATCTCCTTTGAGTTGCCCTAAACCTCAGGGATATTGGGAACAAGTGGTCTGCATCCTACATGACAAAATGGATACCCCGATAAAGATGGCTCCTAAAATGTGTTGCTGGGTATCTTCTCAGATCTCAATATGGACATGCATACTTCAAAGTTTGTAATTTTTCATACTGTATTTTTTGTAGCTCGTAAGAACGTGGAAAACCATGGTCAGTGAACTTCTGTCCATTTTAAAATGCATATATGAGAACAGAGGGTCGACCCCAAAAATTTGCTAAAATTAGGGACAGATGGACCTCCTGTGTGGACACTTGTACCTCAGCCCCCCCCCCCCCCCCCCCCCCCCCCCCCCCCCCACTATACCTTATACTTTATATGTGTTACTGTGATTACCTGTCATCCCCCCCCTTTTGATTGTGGACATTGTCTCCCCTGTTTGGATGTTTATAAGTCTGTTCTGTATACTAAGGGTTCTGTGGATGGTTATGTATAATTTTCCTTTTATTCTGTATTGCTTTAATTTCAATATTTTGCATTATCTGTGCATATATTACAATGTACAGTTAATTAATAAAACAAACTTTCCTTTGTTTGACAAAAGGTTAAAGGTTAATGTAGAAATTGGGAGTTGTTTCCAGGACAAGCATCATATACACACACAAAGGGGGCAATCTTGTCCCGGGCCCGAGCAGATAGGGGGGCCCGGCTGGCATTATCTTGGGGCCCCGATGGGGGCATTCCGGTCTGCAATGCCCTGGAATTGTGAGCTGTCTGTTAGCACCCGCAACACCCCCCCACCCTGTAAACACACACCAATCATATCAGAATCAGAAAGTCAAACATTTATCATACACATAGATATGCCCACTACACTCATGCAGAGACATGAATCACATAGAGATAAACGCACACAGACACACACACATTATATGCATTCCACTTACTGCCAGCAACTAGTTCCTCCATGGTTGGCTTCCTGCTTGTCCCTCCCACAGTCCCCTAGCTGTGCCCACAAATACCTACAACCTCCCTACCTCCCACCCCCTACAACAACTGCCCTACAAAGGAGCCCTCAGAACGGAAAGGAGGGGTATCACTGGGAATTAATTAATAGCTCTGTATGCAAATATGCTGTAAAGTAACAGGCTGGAGAGCAATCTGCTACTTCTTTTTTACTGTCCTGTCACAGGTTGTTTATCAGGTTCATTTAACTAGGTTAAAGATAGACATATGTGGTTATGTCTAAACATTTTTAAAGGGAGAGTCTTAAGCTAGGCACACACGGGTAGATTTGTAAAACGATTCGAGTACAATCAATCAACGTGCACGGTCACGGTGATTGATTGTACTCGAATCTGCTTACAATCCTTCCTGTGTGCTGTCCTTCGAGGGGGTTCAATAGAGCCGCCTCGAAGTACCTCGATTGAATGGGTTTCCAACATGTTGGAAACCACATTCGATCACATTCAATAACCAACACTCTACATGAAAGAATTTTCATGTAGAGTGCAGGGAAAGCCGACATCATTACACAGACCTGACAGCCAGCGCTGTCAGAGCAGAGTCTGTGTGAAGGGGGCGGAGTCAGCACTTAACTGCAGCCAGGCTCTACGGGGAGAGAAGCTGGCTGGATTTCTCTTCAGTTTCCAGCATGTTCGGCTTTACATGCTGGATGCCGTAGAGAACTCTAGCTAGCCGTCTTCATTGACCGGTAATCGATGTGCCCAAGTGGTGCACATTGATTTCCGTTCAATTGATCCCCGATCAATCACAGCGTGGTGACGTCACCACGCTGTGATTGATTGGTGGTCGATTGCACGGGAATCTACCCGTGTGTGGCTAGCTTTAAACTCCCTTTTTATATTTTCAAGGTAAGCCTTCTTATCATTCCTTGTTGCTATTTACCCTGTTGGGTCTTTTTAGATTTTTACTGTATTAATATTATGGAGGTTCTGAAACACACAGAATTGTTACGAGAAACATTACTGGCTGCACAGGAATATAATTCGTTTTATTATTGCAGTTTCCTGGAGGTGTGAGAAAGGAATGATTACCACAAATCTCCAACTATAACTAAAATAGCATTGCAGCATTGCATAGTCGATGGTATGTCTGTTATTAGATGTACATTTGTTATTTTAGAAACTGCTGGAGATTTCATAACCTTAAAAGAATCTGTCCCTGTTCTTTTGTACAAAGATCCAGGTGACGTAATCACCATAAAATATACGTCAATGTAAGCAATCCCTTCTGACTATGTCAGCGTCATTCCAGGGAACCAGTATTTCACTCCCTGGGAAAGCTGAACACGTGTCTATGGGTAATTAGCATCTAATTGCTCATTAACATCATTGTAAGCTGCAAGACTTTTACATCTGTTATTAGTTTTTATAACCTATAAAATGAGCCTTTCATTCAAATGTATGTCACGCCTGTACTATTTATTCTTACTTTCCAGCTGTTTTCTGGATTTTCACTTAGTTTGTATTTCTTTTTAAAAACAGCGACGGACAGCCATTTTTACATTACAGTCCTTTATTATATCTAAAGAGACACTGCCACCTTGCCCATGTAGGAAATAATGAACATTGGTCACCCCTAAAGCTAGGCATACACGGTTTGATTTTAGCATTCGATTAACTTAAAACTATCAAAGTTTACATCGTTCGAATGTTAATCGTATACTGCACACATGGTTCGATTGACGAAAATTGTTCAATAACTCGATCGAAAAGTGATCGGATCACGGTCAATGTCCATTGCATTGCATGGGGACTGGGGGTCCCCATGGAAAGCATTGTCGGAGCTGTAGACATTGTCGCAGCTGGAGACAGCTCCTTCGATATCATCGCACTGCTGACAAAAATCTAGAACCGCTCTTATATTGAGCTGTGTTTTCCCGGCTTTATATATAACTATCTCCTGTGTTTTTTGATCAAAACTAAAATCATTGATTTTTGTCCTACTACAATCGTATAACGATCAAATCCTCCATGTTGTACTACTTTGGATTTAATTATGATTGGTGTTCGATGAATAGATCAAGATCTAAAATCGAATCGAAGATCGATCGTGCTAAAATCGAACTGTGTATGCCTAGCTTAAACCTTCTTATTCTTTGCAAGCTCTCACTAGCTTCTTAGTCCTCTATAGCTGTCCAACAAAGATTAGGGTCTAAATGAGAACCCTTAGGGTTTGTTTCCACATACGTCGGGACCCTCTCCATTTAGCGTAAAGGCTTAGCGGGGGTACCGAAATATAATGGAAACAAACCCTTACAGTTTAAGGTTCTAGTGTTCAAAAAAAAAGTATTGTGTTGTTTTTGGTTAAATTAAAAATAGTTTAATAAATCAAATGTTTGTTGCATGATCATGGGGGGGGGGTGATATTATGAACCCCTTGGGTTGCCAGCCATAGTATAGAGCCTACAAGGAGTTTCGCATGCAATAACTAGGATCTCTTGCCCTCTTCCTAGAATTTGCTAGCCTTACAGAAAAAACATACACAAACCCTTTTTTGTAAGTCTCATCTGCCTGGTCTGGGTGTATCTTCTCCTCCAGTGGCATAGTGGTATACAGAACAGTGCTCACATAGAAAGGGTATGTTTTATCACTGTGCCTACTAAAGCAGCCTAAATATTTGTATAAAGCTTTGAAAAAAAATACCTAAATCAAAATGTATTGTTTCCCATAACAATTTTTATTAAGACAACAATGGCAATGTAATACACACAGTGTATATTAGTACTGGACTACTGGATAGAGCAATATGGGAGTTAGAACTCCCATTAGGAAGATTTGTGTCTATCTGTCCTGGTGGCCACCAGAACAAAGTGAATGAGAAATTAAAACTTGGAAATTAGATTATTGAAATCTTGGGGTACATTGCTTTTGGTGACCCCAGATTTGTCCCAGAAAAACGTTTTCTCACAATTTAAAGATTACCTTTAACTTCCCATATTTATCTAAGCAGAAATGAAGGGAAATCTCCCTAATGGAACACAGGTTGAAGAAAAAGACTGAAAGGTGTTTTCATCATTCCCCACCATGACCACAATAAAGGTTTTGGTTTTAAGTATGTTTAATGGGTTAAACCTATTAAGAATTGTGAAATTTAAATGGACATTCTGGGTCAACAGCTCTTTGAAATAATATAGTAAATCTGATCAAATCTCTTCCATCCTAGATATTCACAGCGTATGGGAAGACAGTTTGAAGGATCAGCTCCCTGTACGTGAGTGTGATGCTCTGGAGAAGATGGTCGGACTGAAGAAAGGGATTCAAGGGCACCTGAACTCCTGTTATCTGGATACAACCCTCTTCAGGTGTGTTCCTCAGAATAGCTCTTAAGCAAGCCATACACGGGTCAACTCTTACACAATCACTCTTCGATTTGATTGTTAATGTACCACCACAAGTGTGATCGATTCCTTTACTTAGATTGGTGTGCATGCTCCATAGTACAATTGAATCCAAATCGATCGAAAATATTTAGAAAAGCCGACAGATAATTGTGCGATCAACTTACATTTACTGACATGTCCAATCACTGCTCGATCAATTTCATGTTCTATTTTGAACACTTGTGGTTAATCGAACCAGGTGGGCAGGAATCGCTTCCTGTTCGATCGATTTTTCGTGTTGGAAATATTAACCGGTGTATGGCTACCCTTAGGCTTGGTCATACCTATCATGTTTATGTGTGTTGGACAGCGCATGATAACATTTCAACAGGCCGTTGGCTATAACGTGGACTTACTCGCACAGTGGTGGGCAAACCATTTGACTGGTGAACCACAATGGGTTTTTATGAGGGGCAGGAGCAAGAGGCTGTAAGGTCCGTCTGGCATAGGGGCCTTAAGTCCTCGTAGCCTGAATGGGAAATATATTGATATAAAACCTTAAATTATATTGCAGGCAAACTATGGCTATGAGGAGGAGACCGAAACAATCATCCTCTAGGCCAATGGTACCGAAAATGGGGGGCGGGCCACCCTGGGGGGGCGATAATGTTCCTAAATATAAAAGGGAAATGAGTGGTGAGGAGCCTAAGTCTTAACACCAAGGTGACAAAGGGCTAAAGGCCCCCATACACGTCTAGATTTTTCATTCAATTAACTTAATCAAATACATTTTTTGTTGATTGATTGATTGAAAATCTATGGCAGTCCACATCGATCCCAAAACATTTGATCAAATATCTGTTACTACAGTTGGCAAACATTACAATCAATCACCAATTTCCCTGACCCAAAAATGTATCAGAATTGAACAGAAAATTTAGACGTATATGGGGGGCTTTAGGTTAAAAGTCTAAACGGGACGGTTTTGGCCCCCGGGCCTTAGTTTGCTCACGTCTGTATTAGCACCTGTTAAAATTTTTCTAACATGCATTAAAACATGAAAGGTGTGAACCAGGCCTTAAACACAATCCCTCCCCAAAAAACCCTGGCTCTAAAAATGTATATTTTTTCCCAGCCTGTTTGCCTTCTCCTCGGTTCTGGATCACATATTACGCTCTCCAGATGTCTGTGATGCCAAAGTACAATGTATCCTAAGGGAAGAGATTGTGAACCCACTCAGGAGGTGAGCCAGCTATTATACAAATTACATTTTAAGATATGGAAAGTCTCTTTATTCTTCCTACAACAAAAATGTTACTTCTTTTTTTCTGTAGAAATAGCAGGGCAGATATCTTCACATGGTTTAAAATGGTTGAAATCATTATGAAAGCATTTCCTCAGAAAAAATTATTTGCAGTATTAGTGCATCTGTGTATAAATCTATCTTAACTGTCTATCTACCTTCTATCTATTTAGTTAGCCAGAAAATGACCCCTTCACATAGACATGTGATGTTTGCGACTGATTTAAACAGTCTTTAATATGTCTTTAAGGCTGGGTCTACAGCTAAACCACTGGCGGCAATATGGACAAGGCGGCGTGACGTGTCAATGGTGTCCGCGGTTTGCCCAGTATTTGGGTACTGTTCATGTCAGTTTAGGACATGGTTTACTATATAATAGTTATAAATCATTTTCATGAGCAAACCTTTTGCTCCAGTCTTATGCGTGAATCTGATGGGTCCACACTGCCTGGCTGGGTGTTGTGGATGCGTCGCGTCTGCCACAGGGCCCTTTGACGCAGGTCATGGAGCGCCAGAATAGATTGGCATGTCATTTCCCATAGGGAAATGCTTGGAGCATTCAAAAAACTTAATGTAGACCCAGCCTAAGAGGTACTTTGATACTTAAGATAGTGTGTTCCCTATATGTAATTGGAAATATATGCAAATTGAGAAATCTTTGCTATTTTCAATTCGATAACTCTCTCATTGTTCACCTTTCTAATATAAATTTATTGAGCACATTTTACAGTGTTTAAACTGTGAAATTGGATTATTCTCCTCTCTGTTAGACTACTGTTCGTTTGCTTACTCTTCTAATTTGATTAATGAGCTTTTGTATAAGTACTACTGTGTTTCCCCGAAAATAAGACAGCGTTTTATAGTAATTTTTGCTCCCAAAGATGCCCTACGTCATATTTTCGAGGCATGTATTATTTTGCCATAAAGAAGAATACGGCACTTGGGTATCAGGGTGGAGGGATCACATAAAATTACACAGGGGGGATCAGAGGGGGGGAATCAAAATGGCACAGGAGACTCAAAGGGGGATTACCATTTTAGTAACCCCTTCTGATCCTCCTGTGTCATTTAAATTGCCCCCTCTCATCCCCCCTGTCCAGAGTTACATTACTGTATCTTCGGGGGTGCCTTATTTTCGGAGGGATGTCTTATATTTCAGCGTAAGGCAAAAATGTAAGGGTGCCTTGTTTTCTGAGAATGCTTTATTTTCGGGGAAGCAGGGTATTTACTATGACATAGTGTCTATCACAGTGACTCTTTGACAAGTAAGGTATCTTCAGTTCTCATCACATGTCTCTTTACATTGTAGGACTGGATTAGTACATGCTCAGGATGTCATGAAGCTCAGAAAACTGCTGCGATGTGATTCGTTTGTTACTGAGGAGAAAGGTGTGTTCTGTTTTGTCTGACATTTCTTGTTAATTATGTCAAGCAGCTTATTCTCTTATTATTCTTAATCTGTGATTTTGATAGGAGTTCAGTTTTCAGATGTTGTTGCCCTAGGCCAGTGGTGGGCAACTGAGTTTATATAGAGGACCACAAGTGCGGCCCTCTGCATCACTAAAGGGCCGCACATAACATCGATCCAGACCCTCCCCTGTTGACATATCTCAGCACTCACCCCACCTCCTGCCCCTTGGTGCAGCGCTCATATGTAGACCTGGTTTCCCCCCAATCAACATTGACAATTTTACTGATGTAGGACCGCCAAAGTTGATTAGCAACTTCCCAGGTGAGTTCCTATGCCCTATGCATTAACAGTTAGGTTTTGGGGGCCGCATGTGGAGGACCAAGGGGGCCGCCAAACAACGCCCAAAGGGACGCATGCTGCCCCTGGGCCGCAGGTTGGGCACCTAGGCCCTAGGCAGTAGCACTACTAGGCGCCTGATTAATATGGCTCATTAGATATATTTTAACAATGATTTACCCAAAACATTGTTTATCTTCCTAATTACCTGAAGTAGCTATGCTATTTTCTAGGAAAGTGCAGATTAATTTCTTTAACAGCCTAATAGAATTACTTACAAGGTAATTAGATTAACTATTCATTGGAAATTCCCTATTTAAATGATTTTCAATAATTATTGTTATAAACACTTTCTGTGTAATATGGATTGGCAGCTTCTGTGTTGAGCTCAAATATTCGAATTACAAATATACTAGACAAATATCAGCTATATCAGCTGAGAATTGGCGGCGGATTTTCACAATCTTGAATATGCGGGAAGCTTTACAGCCATGCATTGTGAATTTATATTCACAATACAAAAATAAATATATTGGTTACCCTTGTTTGTAACGAATACCATATATGTATATGTACCATATTCGTTACCAAATTGGTACCATTCATTTTGAAGGCAATGGCAATGTGAATGCATTGTGAATATTCACGATTGCATATTTGCAATTATTCGAATTGAATATAAGTGGAATTATTCACGAAATATCGCAAATTCGAATATTGTCCAAGCCGCTTATCACTACTGTATATATCAAATCTAAAATAATGGGCTTTATGGGTGCCACAACATATTAAAAAACAGCACTTTATGAAAATTTTCATATCACAAAAATAAACAAAATGTAAAAGCCAGAGAGGTTAATGATTGAATTATGTATGGTACAGAGTACTAAGAGGTTATATCCATCTGCAAAGGATCAGGGGATCTTGAATACTTCAAAGGGTTAAACTGTGTCCTATACCACATTACTCAGCTATCTAGACAAAAAAAGAGAGTTCCCGAGAGGGCAACCCTTGGGTTTCTCAACTGATACTTGGCTGAGCCCTAGTGGGGACTTTTAAGGCACCACACATCGACAGATTTTAAGTGAGTTAAAAATACATACCCATTTTATTAAAAAGGTAGAGTATATGTCACAATCACAAAATCTCAATGGACACCAGTATTGTATGGCATCACTGTACCATCCAGTATCGGTATTCACTTCCAATCTAACGTGAATAACTTCTGAAACGGAGTCTCATACATCGCATGGAGGATGTTAATCCTTGGTCCAACTCCGACGCCCTATTTTTTGGCTTCTATACTATATCCCTAATGGTGGGCTCCCAGAGGATATGTAACGTGGCATAGGTGTGGAAATGAATCCGGTAAAGCCAGACAGATAGCCGGGATTTCATCCACCCAGAGATCCCTATTCAGTGGTGGGGTACTCGGAGGGATGGCACACGGACCAGCACCCCACTGTCAAGAGGACCAGTGGGGGCCCCAGCAGGGTAAAGGTGTAAAATGTCCAACTAAATGGGCCCAGGAGAGCAGTCATATGACACCGTCTTGTCCAGGATGTGGAAGTAGGATACATATAATCCCAATACAACGGTCTGCAGACAGTCATAAACTGAGTACTGGGACATCCATGTGTACCATACATTATACAATTATAAGCATTGCTGGCTTTTGCGTTTTGTTTGTTTTTCTGCTTTTTTTTGTATATTTTTGATAATATAATCTGATAATATGTTTTTTGTTACTATAAAGTGAAGCCCCACACCATAGAGCCATTGTTTCCATGCACTGCACTGATTATGGCCAAAGAGCCTGAAACAGCTGTATGCAGTTTGGAATAAATGGCTCTGTACCAAAAAGGCTATATTTGCACTGTACACCAGCGGTTTCTGGATGTGCATCTGGCTGATGGGGCGGAAAGGAATAATTTGCATTGGCTCCGCCCACTGTCCTAAAACGAAGGCTTCCACCTAAAGTTTTGGGATTTGTGCTGGATTGGGCCGTGTAAATACCTTCTGTTTTAAGAAGGCTTGATTGTGCTTGTTACTATAAAGAAATGTTTGAAAGGAATTACAAGTTACAGTTACAGTTAGCTTAGAAAAGCTTGTTATTGTTAAACATATAGAGATTTTCTTACTTAGTCACCAAAGGGAGAGACCAGTGGTTTAGTCCGGTATTGACTTAAGTTGTGAGAATGGGCATTGTGTAGTATGGCAAAGCTTTATACTGCACCTCTGCACACTGGGCAGACTGTTGTAAAATGTTTTTTAAAAATGTTTAGTGAGGTTTTTTAACATTGACATTGGCGAACAAAATATAGCAAAACTCTACAACCACTCCTAACAAAGTTTTTAAGTGGCTTTAATCAATACCAATATAATACAGGGTGGATGGGTGGTATTGGTCACCTTTACTTATATAATAATGTGCCAGCTTTTCTCTTACAGATCCTGAGGAATTCATAAATGCCTTATTTCATGAAGTACTTGCTGTGAAACCACTGTTGAAAATTCGGTAATTAATTTTCATCTATGAATAGTGTTTATGCAAAACCTGAAGCTCTGGCTTCCTTAGGCTTAATTCAGATGGTAGAGCCAACTGCCTTCATGATGTCCGACTGTTTGTGGTTCTTGAGAGGTTGGAAGCAGTAAATGATTCTGTCCCACCAACCTTAGCCTTCTGAATTTCCCAGCCATCCACTTATATCATATATATTTATTAAATAGATTACTCCGAGTACAGTTGCCCAAAGAGTCTAAGTGCCCAAACTGTAACCCAAAACCCACTAATTTATCTCAAAGTGCCGACTTGGCAATTAAACCTGAATTACACACACACAAATCCTTGGGGTTATAACTTTGGGTTCAGTTGTAGTTCATAGGGGATCAGTGCAGTTACAAACTTCCTGTAAATCCTAGGCTGCTGATGGACGAAAGACCCCAGCAAGCATATAGTCTTCTGTTAGTGTCCCATGGCATTCTGATGCATAAAAGGCAATGCCCCTACTTGCTGTATAAAGAAACTACAACTGCAAGCACTACATTCTGCTAGTTGATAAATAACTACACAACCCAGCATGCCCTGCTGCCTTTTCTAGCTGTTGTAGAACTACAACTTCTAACATGTGAGAATTCTTCTACCTTCTCTTATCATTCTGTCTTCTACTCACTCACACACATTACACACACTCTCTCTTACACATTACATACACACACACACACACACCATTTTCTTGGCTTACTGCTTGTTTCTTCCCTGGGCTTCTGATTGGCTGGCAGTGCTAGTGGAGGGTATGGGGTGCTGTGTGCAATCAGAAGAGAGGGGGAAGAAAACTGACAGCATTGAGAGCCAATTGGCTGCAGTCCTTTCCTCCATCAGCCTCTGTGATGGCTGACAGGTCGGGTGCCCACAAAGAGGGCTCCAAGCTCCACCTCTGGCACACGTGCCATAGGGTCCCCATCACTGGCCTATAATATAAGGGGCGATCAAAAACCACATGGTTCAAAGTGCATATTTCTTCTAATTAATTTTCATATTTTTTTTCCCAGCTGTAACGGTAAGACACAGGATAGTAACATCTACCAAATAATTGTGGAGAAAGATGGAGCACTAAAAGTTCCCAGCGTCCAGACACTCATGGAACAATCATTTCAATCATATGAAAATCTTCAGTTTGACCAGGTACCTTATAAAGTATTTATTGTAGGATAATCAGCAACCTTATTATTGTCAGCTACATATTTTGACTATTGACCAGGAATTTGCTCATGTGAAAGTGAGAATGTCAGGGAATTTATCTTGAGAGTGAACTTCACTTAAGAGCTTACAGTATATCTGCTTACAGAATAGTTATAGGGGTCTGCAGATATTTGGTATAAGCCTTTATAAAACACTTTTTTAGGGTACCAGAACTGTTGGTAACACATAACTACATTTAATTGGTGAGTTTAATTTGCTTTTAACCAAATGTTGTCAATTGCTCTTCAAACTGGATTGGTCTCTGTGCCAACATCCAAACTACAAACATACAAATGCGGAAGAAAAAGGTAGTTGGAAGAGTACATCCAAACTCAATCTCTCATCATAGTAATTTAATTGCTGATATTTTTTATATTAACTCATATAATTAATTATGGTATACAAATTTATTTTTTTTCAACAATAAGTTATTTATGGAAAATTTGGTGTCTTAAAAGTTCCTAGTACGAGTCCTAGTCTCCACATAGGGAGAGGAGTTTAAGATTGGTCATACTCTTCCAGCTCTCACCTCCACTTCCCCCTTTTTTTGTTTGTTTAAATTGCTATAAAAATCATAAAAGTTATATGTGTTTTATGTATCCTAATAAATGTATGTATTTTTATTGTAATATATTTTCTAGACTTTTTTGCCTTAAAAGTCCCAGAGGTTAGCCACCCCATAGGTTGCTTAGGTTTGCCTGACCAACCAATCATCCACAAAAGTTATGTTTAATGTAAGGCTATGTTTCTATGACGTCTAGGGCTCCATCGCCCCCTCCCCCCGTGTTAAGTGCATTCCTTCACGGGGAGGTCAATCGAGCCCATATATATCACCTGCCGGCTGCACCGACAGTTTACGCGGGCGGAGAGGTTAACGCAAGGCACTACTTCAACCTCCAGCAGGTTGGCTCAATTGATCTCCACAGTCTAAAAGTCTGATACATTTACTTTGCAGACATTACTTGTTTTACAGTGTAGGCTTCTTTAACATCTGTATTTTTTATAGGTTCCTTCCTGCCTCATCCTCCAAATGCCAAGATATGGGAAGAAGTTTAAGATGTTTCCCTTTATTTATCCTTCATTGGAATTGGATATCACTAATATGATTTACACCGGTAATTGTACTCTGCTATATTTCAAATAAATGTAAAACTAAAACTAGAATGTAGGGAAGGATCCCCTCTACCTGGTAAATAGAGGCTGGAAACTTATTCTAGCAGCAATCTCAGACCAAAAAATGTCACCATAGTGCAAAGGGAAAGTTTTGAATGAAGATAATGGCAGACTAATACGACAAATCCAGTTATTCTTTATTTGCAGAAATATCCATTATAATTCAGGTATCACTAGTTCTTCCTTAATCAGGGATAGATGTGGCAAGAAAAAGTTAGTAGTAAATGACATAAGACCCCAAGGGGAAAAAACCAAACAATATGCTCTATTTACCCTCCAGCATATGAAAGGGTTCATGTGTATGAATTTTAAGCTGCGCATTTAGCTGTTTAGGTGGAGTAGTATCAACTGATACACATTTTACAGAATACTGCATTTGCTTGCTGAATAGAAGGCTTAACCCACATAATTACAGTGTATGTGTTGTTTTCTGTACAGGAAGCCGGGTTTGTTGTCTGTGTTTGAGTCCTGCCGAGTATGAATGTCTTCAGTGTGTTGCAGACCCTCTCACTACAGATGGGCACATCCGCCAGTTCTGTCAAATTTGTGAAAAACAGGTAAGCATCAGCATTTGCTGCAGTGGAATCAATAGGCTGTTTATTAGTATTCACCGATCAGGGAACACAAAGGGCCTCTAGGACTAAGGGAGCCATTTATTCCTCATGGTCGGATGGGTAGTGAGCAAGTAGTACTGCTTATTTCTTTAAATTATGCCTGTATACTACTATTTATAAGCCCAAATACAAAAAAATTATATAGCACCGCTGTTTAGATAAGGTGACTTCATTTTTATTCTGTTGTCATTTTTCTAACCTCTTTATCTTTAACTGGTCATCCTAAAGGTCCCCCTACACGTATAGATTTTTTGTTCAATTCCAGAATGATCAATCATTGTTTGTGAATCGAACCACCCTTTTCTGCTCAAGAAATATTGATCGAACATGTTGGAAAATCCCTGTTTGATCGCCATTACTTTAGAAGGTCCCCATTCCAAACAGTAATCGATCATGCAAAGTGGTACAGATCGATTTGCAAACAATCGACAAACGATCGTTCGCCGATCCGCGGCGTCACCACACTGAGATCGATCTGTGTATGGGTACCTTAACACACTTCTTGTCAGTATATCTATAAAAGAGCCATGGTTGTTACAAGGCTGCTTTCCAAATTTGGACAACAAGCTCATCTGACACATTCTTTATCATCAGTTCATAGGTGGTGAAGGAATAAGTAGCTTGGAAGGAAGATAACATGGTTTGTGAATTAAGTTCACCTCACACCAAGTTAAAAGATCATTGCTATTGTTTCAAAGAAATACAATAACCTCCTGGGAGGCAAAAGGAGCCACACATTATGAATGTTCGTGCCACACTCCAGAGTGTATAGACTAAAATAAAGGATCACTTTGGTGTAGTATGGGCCAAAATACTCCTAGTAAATAGTAAGGACTTTAAAGGCACATATTACATCGAACAATACATTTCCTAATGTGTTACAATCGGTCTTTATTAACAGGTAATGGACCCATACATAATTTAAATTGTATAAAACCAATATTGACTGCATTCCATTTGCAAATTGTGATCATCAAGTGCAATATACATTCATTTTTATATGTCTCTATGATAAGCTGCTTATGATGACTGAATGTAGTCAATATTGGTTTAAATACAATTTGCATTATGTATAGGTCTGCTATCTGTTAATAATAACACATTAAAATGTTTTGTTTGGTGTAATGTGTGCCCCTGTTCAAAAGCTGCTGTGTGTCTTCTCTATGTCTTGTAGAGTTGCCCATTGAGGGTCACTCCTTTGACAACGAGTAAGTGGACATTGTTCCAATCATTACAATGGGAAGTGCTCTGTCTGTGTCTTTTCCCCCACGTTGGATGCACGTCCAGCCGGGAAAAGCTGCAGTGAACACAAGGCCTTAGGCTGGTTTATAAACAAGTATGAATGTTGTAAATGCAAAGGAAAAAATTAAAACAATACAAGTGCAAGTGTATGTGCATTATTATATATTTTTATTTTATTGAGAAGTTAATTTTAAACTGAGAAAGTTTCTTCAGTATTTCAGCTATCTCTTATATAACTTATATATAATACTGTTTACCTATCTGCAGGTTCATTCACACAACCAGATGATCGACCACATGCCTGCTAAGCTGGAAATGCAGAGTGGAGCTTCAACCTCACGAAAAAAACTGGAACTGTTGGCGGTTCTCTGCATCAAGACCAGTCACTTTGTCTCATTTGTTAAATGTGGACCGGGCAAACACTCCTGGGTGTACTTTGACAGCATGGCAGGACAATTGGGTATGTGACATTAATGCCTACAAGCTCCATCTATTCTCTTAATGAACCCTGCTTCCTTTAGGAACTGCTCACAAATATCTGCTTTAGACATGTTGGCCAAAATTTTCATCCATAATTATTGTACATGAGTTAACTTGATTTGCCAGATGCACATTAAAACAAATAGGTGTGAACCAATAGGTTGCAAATGATTTCTCGGCAGATCGGTTGTGTGTGTTTCGCAAATCGAACCGTCTATGGCCAACTGTACACAGAGCACTGCTTGGTACAACCAGAGCTTTGTAATATTAGCTCAAGCTGACATTACAAAGCTTCGGCTGACAGCTGAGAAGATTTGTGTGCCACTTATCCAGGACAGGCACATAATGCTTACCAGCAGTGTGGATTCCTGCCGCACTCGGCGGCTGGCTGGTAGCACAGCGCTACCAGCCATTGGGCGAGAGTGGGGGGATCCTATGGGCAGATCTCCCTCCTGAGTTCTTCCCCGCCTCTGCAGCCAAGCACAGTGCTTGGCTACGGAGGCAGAGGGGGCACACAGAATGCATGTCCACCCGAATATGTCGCCTTATAAGACGCATGCACTTCCCCCACCTAATTTTGGGATAATTAAGTGCGTCATATGAGTCCAAAACACTAATAAAAAATTACAAGAGAAATTACAAGAGAGGTTACTGGGAAAGTATTTTAAACAAATGCTGCACAGTATAAACAGTATAAAAATCTCAAATGTGTACGGTGGAAACAATGCTTGAGGTTGACATTTATAAAGGGGTTAAATAAAGAATATCACCTTACAGCAAGACCTTCTAAGGTGAGGGGTACTGCTGCAGTTGCACAATCATACATATTGCTACAGCATACCTAATCCTTTGACTGGCAGAAATAACAAGGAGGTATAACCTTACCAGTTTATTAGGGATAAAACACAGAGCTGGGAAAACAAATGAAAAGTGTGCTACAATGCTTATCCTATGGCAGAAAATACTGGATTAGAGCAGACAGCTTAGTGAAAAACAGTGTTAGCTAAACACAAGGCGATTTATTGTCCCATGTCATTGTTTTTCCCAACTTTACATGTCAGGTTGGCTCTGCTGATAAAAGTCTTATATGAATAGGTAGTACCATGTGGGATATCTTACGGTAGTTCATCATGCATGTGTCTGTTCCATGTTACCATGTGGGTGTAAGTTTTTGTACCCTTAATAATCATTGCAGCTTAAGAAAAAATAGACAATCAAGCCAAGTAAAGGGTTTATGAAACTGAAGCTGCCCTTTAGTTAGTAAAAAAACATAACATAACAAACACAATCTATCCATGTATAAACCTATTTAAAATTGAGCCATATTGATGAAACATTTAAAGCCTATTCTTTGTTTTTTTTTTTGGTTAAATAAGATTTTTATTGAGAATAGATCACATAGCATCCAAAAAGTACA
>CM070042.1:45811694-45841156 GCA_036250615.1 Ptychadena robeensis | reverse complement strand
AGAAAAGTTGATTGTACAGAAATTGTATGGTAAGATTGTATGGTGTATGGGGGCCTTTACTTATTACTGATTTATACACAGGAGAGGTGACTAAGCTGGGGCCCTTAAATGGGATGTATGCTCAAAATTAAAAACTATATATATATATAAAATTAAACTTTGGATTACCTTTAAGCTAGCATGATGGTGACATCAGGCTTCTTAATGCTACAATAATATACCTACCTGTTTTTCCTTTTAATCATGTAAGAGATTTCATATTTATCTGACAGGTTTCCAGGGGGTTTAGTGCAATACCTCGGGTGGCCACTAGGGACACCATACAATTGTTTTTAAAGGAGAAAGCGTCTGTGTGTTTTAAATGCACAGCATGATCAGGGATTTTCCTGGATGTCACTGCTCTCAGATGTTGGGCTTCTGCCCCCACCACAGCACTGCGTCATCTCAAGGAGAGAGGAGGGACATTGACATTACAGCAGAGTTTTTAATGTTTTTTTTTTGCTGGATTCTGCCCTATTGTCAGCACTTGTGGTGACGTTCACAACAAGTACAAATGGGCGATAGGTCCACTTTAGGTACAGAAGACAAGGGCAGTACATTAACCTGGCTGTGATGAGTATCAGGTATAAATTAACATTAAAATATACTTCAATTCCATTTTATGTCATCAATTCTCACAACATGAGGAAAACAATATTTAGTTCTTCCTAATCTTTCATACAGTAAAGTAATTCTTCAACTTGTAAATTTTGTGTATAAATTAAGTTCAAAGTCAAATAAATTTTTCTAACTTAATGTATGTAAAAACATTGACCTTTTTTTTTGTAATGTTCCCACAACACTTCTTTATACCTCCAACAATTCTGGTGATGATACCACATTCATGGCTTTGCAGTTAACTCACAAATCAGCTATTTAAAGAAAATGTGTCCATCTCTAGACGTAGACTTGCTGAATCGTATTAAGCTAGCCATACACGTCTAGATTTTCTGTTCAATCAACTAAAAAAGATACATTTTTTGGGGTCAGGGAAATCTGTGATCGATTGTATGTTTGTTAACTGTAGTAACAGATATTTGATCAACTTTTCTGTAGATAGACTGAAAGTGTAATGCATTTCAATACAACCAATTTAAATTTACCAACACGTCCAATCCTTTTTCAATCAATTTTTTTCCCAATTTTAATTGGTTTAGGTTGATCTAACCATGTGGGCTGCCATAGATTTTCAACCAATCAACCCAAAAAATTGATTGAATTGAGTTGATTGGATGAAAAATCTAGACGTGTATGGGGGGCTTTAGTAACGCACCTATGATAGTTTAGCAAATGCTACGTTCAGCCGGCCCCAATCATTTCCCACTGTGAGGTAAATAGCAAGGCTGTAATCTATTCTATATCGTAAACCCAAACAGCAGCGTTTCCCAATCCTATCACCACACCCAGCCATAATTAGAGGGCTCACCCACAACCACATTTTTGTACTGTGTGTTTTTTTCCTTAGCTGACCTTGGCTCATGTAACATCCAAATTACACGGCTCATTTGGAAAATTTAACCTATTTGTAGCTGCAGAACATGGAAACAGATGCAGTTATTAACTGAACGGCAGGTGGGCAGTTATGGTAAATAACCCATCAGTAGTAACTGGGTATTAACCCCCCTAGCGTTTCTGACGGCACCATTTCGCCCAGCGCTGTCCTGTCAGTACTGCCCTGGAAGAGATGGGGCCGTCCGGCGAAGATCAGAGCCCCAGCAGCGCATACTTACCGTTCTGCACTGTCCCCATGGCTCTGATCTTCTGAGCTGGCTGGTCTCTTCTGAGCTGGCTTGAAGCCGAATAACCCCCCCTCCGAGTGACGTGATGACCTCACATCAGAGGGTGCGGCGGGAGATTCGAAACAGAAACAGTTTTTTATGCAGAAGATGTTTCAGTGTGATTCCCAGATGTGCCCCTCTGAGAGGGTGCCAAAGGGAATTGTATTGGATAAAGTGATAACTGTATCCAAAACAGTTCAAAGTAAAAAAAAACCCACAAAACACATTTCTAATTGTACTTAATTTTTTGTTATAAACAAAACATAATATGAATACATACTGTTTTGAAATCTTTCATACAAAATAAGTATTTTAGAGATTTTATCATTCAGAGGATACCTTTTATTCATTTTTTTTAAATGTAATTTTTTATTTTTTTTATATAATTGTGTGTTACAAAATGTTTATATTCAGGATGTCTACTAGACCCATGTACGGACATATTTTAGGAAGGTACAGGCCTACAACATGGAAAAAAATTCCATTTAAAGTAGATATGGTTTGTTAAAACACTTAAAGCGGACGTATGCTCAAAACTAAAAATTTTGACTTACCTGTTAGCCTGCACGAGGGTGGCATAGCGTTCCACAATGTAAAAAAATATACCTCGCTGTGCTGCCCTGAAATTCTATGAGATATTCCATATTTATCTAGCAGTCTTCCGGGGGTTAATTCAGGGTGTAATATCGTAAGTGGCCACTGATGGCATTTATAATGGTTTTCAATGGAGAAAATCGTCAATACACTTTCACTACTCAGTTTGATGGCGTTTTATTCTCTTGTGCATGGTGGCTCAGAGAGGGAGAGGAGGGGCTGCAAAGGAACGTTCAATGTTTGCTCTTCACAGTAAATTTTTTAAAATAGATATTAAAGTGTGTTTATATATATATATAAACACACTTTAATATCTATTTTAAAAAATTTATTTATTTTTAACCTATAATTGGCACTTGTCAAATGCAGGTGGTAGGTCCGTCTATCTCTTCCTGATGCAACTAGTATACAAAAAGTCACTGATAAGTCAATGATGAGTTAAACATCCTGATAAAATGACAGGCAGTATGACCCTCTCCAGTCTCCATGGGAAGAGCATGTTAAAGCATAGGAAATGACACAGCTGAACAAAGTGTTAAAAACAAAAGGTAGCCAAAGATGGGTCGATTGTTTTGCAATATTCATATTTTGCAATAAAAAAACCGATCACCTGTTGATCACCTGTCAAACGTTGATGAATTGTACACAATGTTATAGATTCACAGCTCCTTTTTTCTAAAGTGTCATTACCCCTTTCTGCCACAAGAGAGCGCCTGGAAACCAAGACATGCAAATGTAAAGCCCTCCATACATGCTTAGATTTCCACCCAAAACATCGGGGTAGAAATCCTAGGGTTTAAGGGCCGAAATCGGCCGCCAAATCTATGTATTTTTCCTCAGCCATGTAGGTCTCCTCAGATGTACAGTGCAGTACCTTTGGCTCTCCCTCTGTAATTGTTGTTGAGTGGGGGGTGGTGCTAGCCTGACGGACGAACATACCTTAAGTACTGGCACACAAAGGGTGCCCGGACAATTTTTTTGGACAATTGACCGAAAAATCGGGTCACAATCTAAACGTGTAAGGGGGGGGGCTTAAGCTATTGTCTAAAAGTTACCGACATGTTTGATGACTTCAAAATTTTTTTTACAATAATACTTTTCGATCGAGCAGATAGATTTTTTGTCGATAGGATGGATGTTTCAAACCATGTATGTCTACCTTAAGACCGTGTCTACATTGTCTGACATGGACACAACACACACTGTTGCACCCATGAAGAGAGATGCAACCCTGGTCAGTTAATTACAAATCACGCCAGGCATCTGGAGAGCATTACCAGTTGAGTCAATGGGGGCATTTGTGCACCTCTTGTACACGACATAAAACACAGAATAAATACTAAAGCAACAATTGCCCCTTACCCATTTAGGTCTGTACAAGAGAATAAACCCCTCTCAGTGCCTGTACATAAAACATTACATTATATGCAACAGTAAATTCGCACACCCCTTGCACACCCCTTTAAATTGCCTGTATTATGTGACTGGAAAAGGAATACAGGTGGCCATACAGTTGAGGCCAAAAATTACTAGCCCCCCCTATGAAATTAGACAACACTCTTGATTTCTCTATGAAAATGACCATTAACAAGTGTTTTTTATTGGAAACAAATACACTTATAGATATATCCACAAGTAATGAAATTCCGCACACCGGATACGATCTCAGTTTCTGCTTTATTTCATCCAAAAGTTTTCCATAGAACAAATATGTACACAAAGATGCATCAAAAATCACCCTCCAAGGGTCACCACCACCTCTCTGACTAGTTTCATCCCCCAATCTGGGACTTATTCATAGAGAGGGAATTGGTGTATGATCTATTTTTCAGAAAAATAGAAATACAAACTTGTGTACATATTTGTGACACATAGATAACAATGGCCACGTTTAATTAAGATTTTATTGATACACCGAGTTGAAACAAGAAAGGGCAAAAATTAGACATCCCAAATTTTTAGCCCCGGGCCCATTAATAAGCTAGCCATACACGTGTCGGATTCCATGGCCAGTCGATCACCCATCCGATCGATTCCGGCGATTCTGCCGGGAATCGCAGGTGTGATCAATCGGCCAATTAAGAGTATCCATCGCAGCATACCACCTTAATCCAACGGATTCCGGGACGATTCCGTGTCCGATTGTCCACCTTACAAATGGCAACTCCCCCTGATCTGGGCAGAATCGGATCAGAAAGACCAACATGTTGGTTCTCTGTCGGATCCGATTCTGAGCCCCTGAACGATCGGACCTGATTGATTGGACAAGGTGGGCTGCATGCGATTCCGGCACGATCGTTTCGCGTGCACGCGCCCGGAATCGATCGTGCCGGAATCCGGTGGGAATCCGACACGTGTATGGGGGCCTTTAGTCAAAAGGGTACCTTTCAGAGCCCCAACTGACAACAATCTCTTAGAGGAGTTCTAGGTCAGCACAGGCATCCAGAGGGATTTTGCCCACATACCTCCATTGCAAAATGTTCTAGCTGGTGTATATTGCATGGACATTGAGCGCCCGCCACAGATTCCCAATAGGATTGAGGTCTGGGCTCTGTGTGGACAACACCGGGATCTTGGTTTTGTATCTTTAAGGAACTGTTGACTAATTTGATGTATGCTTATGGTCCTTGTCTTATCAGAAGACCCTGCGATGACCTAATCCTAGACTACGAGCAGATTTCTGCATATTCTTCCTCAAAATGTCAACATAATATTCCAAAATTACCAAAATAACAAACACTTGTTGTTAATGGTCCTTTCATGGAGAAATCAAGTTTGTCTTATATTATATGGGGGGCAAATATTTTTGGCCTCAACTGTACAATTAAGACCACACTGAATCAGGCTAAAGGGCAGAAAGTACAGATCTACTATACTATGCACAGACACAAAGAAGTATTTTTTTCCCTCAGAGCAACAGGGGACCAAGGGAGGAAGATAGGAGAGGTTTCCTATACTTATTGCAAGGAACAAGCAGAGGGGAGGCAGAGTACCTTGTCGCAAAGATGACAATGGAAAGGATAGGAAAGAAATAATTAAGGCAAGTTGATTTAAGTGTGATTGGGAATATTTTATTTATAGATTTACAAAAATTATAAAAGGTTCTTTATAGAAAAATGTTCCCAATTACCTACCCTAATGGGGTGTTTGGCCACGATCTGACAAACAGGCCACAGACGTTCACTGCAGATCGCACCCATAGACATGAATGGATGCAATTTTTAAACATTCATTCTCTGCCATACTGGGAAGAAAAAAAACGCGATGCGCAGCCAACCAAGTGGGGACAAGCCCTTCTTTCAGTAATGCGTAATACACATGGGTAGGTTTCAGGACCCCGAGTGCAGGTGCTTGAGTGAAGGTTGTCAAATATGCACAACAACCGCCATATAATCCTTATTGGCAACCACTTGGGTACATGCAGTGTATTGTTTACAGTTTATAAACGATTGGTAAGAGAAAACATCTGGTTTCTTATCAACCACATAAATGAGCCCTAAGAAAATCTTTCCATTCAATCTGCTCTGGGTCAAATTTAATAACCCATTGTAGCCAATGGGTCAAAAAGTTTGCCCCTGATATATCCCCATTCCTCCCAAGTATACAGTAATACATGTGCAGGCGGTTTATATTAAAGTAATACTCCTCAGCAGAGATTAACACTCTGGGTGGCACGCTTTTCTTTCCTGCGCTTCCTCCTGCCCCACAAATGTTGCCACAATCCCCTCCCCTCTTTACCATATCATCGATGATGCCAAAGGGTATACCCAAAAAATATCAGTGGATCTGCCAAAACCCATTTTTGCTGCTAGCTGGGGATAGGCGAGCATCCCAGAGTATAGCTCAGTGTAAGTGTAGGGCAAGTTTGCTTACACTAGGGCCAAACGCTCAGGAGGTTAAAGGTAGCCATACACGGGTTGGTTTTGTTTTTTTGGGTCCATTGCTCAGTGTGGGCGGCAATCAGCCAAAAATCAAGTGCTGCCCACCCTGAGCAGTCAACCCAAAATCGAGCAAAAAACAGATGGTACCTTGATACAACAGATGTTTTTTTGGTTGGTTGTTTATCTAAGTATGAAAATCGATCAATTCCTGTGCGATTGACCAATACCTCCTCCATATGCTGCAGCCATCCTGATCGATTTTAAGGAATCAACCGATTTGGCGATCGGCTCCTGTCAAAGTCGACCCCAAATCTGATTCCCAAGGTGGTGTGCCATTGATTGCAAAACGATTAATCGCCGTTTCCTCGATCGCTGGGAATGGTCGAATCGGAATTGCTAACTTAAAGCGGTTTTAAACTCAAATGAAAAAAAAACATACATTAAACAGACACAATACTCACCTGTCAGCAGTTCAGATGCTGGAAAACGGCTACACAAAAAACCCCCACACTATACTCACTTCCTTTACTTTCAGTTCTCATGCTGGCATCTTGGCTGGAGAAGTGCAGCTGCTCACTGCCCCCCTTCTCCCCCCCCCCCCCCCCCCCCCCCCCCCCCCCCCCCCAGTCTCCTATGTGTCGGAGCTGCAGAGATTCGTGAGGGGTGTGATGTCCCAGACACCATTTTGGCTGCCTAGGTGCTACGTAAGGCAGTGGGAGGGGCGCACTCGGAACAAGCTCCCCTCCTTCTGTCAGAATTTTTAGTTTTTTTTACAATTAAGGATCTCAGCAGTATCGGCTGAGCTGCAGCTGATACTGCCGAGTGATCTCCCAGGTGGTAGGTCCACTTTAAAGCAATTTGATTTTTCATTGTATAGCAACTGACATGAGATGATCACAATCATAGTGAGCTTCTACTCTTCTACTTGACAAATCAACACACAAAAACCCCCCAGAAAGAGCCAAAGTTCAACAAATCAGATCTTTAATTGTAAAACACATTCATACCAGGTTAAATAGTCTTGTTCAAATACTGCGTAGCTTTATTGGACAGCAAAACCTGGTCCATATTCCAATTCTTCCAATCTTGCTGGAATAGCAGTACGGTGACGCAAAAGAACAGTTTAATACGAAAATGTCATAAAACAAAAAAGGAACAACCTTGGGCTTGCTGTTCAGTTACATGGAAGTTAGACAATCGTTCAGCTGGATTCATACAAAAGACGATCAGATGCTTTTATAACCGAAATCCCGGCTGACCCATAATTAAAAGAGTTCCAATCTAGCTGCTTGAGTGAGTACCCTTATTGCCATCTACGCCGCGTCCCAGGCTGTTAGCGTAAGAAAATCATGGACATGCTTATGATGTCACTGTAGAAAAAGCCATCTTCTTTTCCTGTGAGATGAATAAAAATCGTGCGCCATCAAGGCCGTGGAAGTAGAGCCAGAGGATGCGGGGAAACCTCGGTGGTCCACACCTGGGAACTGATCCTCAGGGCACAGCTCATGGTTATTAAATAATAAAAAAAAGAAGCGCCTGTTCCCCTTCACCGCCAATGCTCTCTGTAGGTTTTTTTCATGTTTTGTATTAAAAATAAGATGAATTCTTTTCCCGTTGACAAAATCGGGGAATTTGGCAAAAGGGACATTAGAAAATTATTGTCAATCATAATGAATTGCTGTGTAAAAAATTACCCAGACAACCTGTAAGAGAAGGAAAAAAATTAACACCCCTGAAAGTCAAGGTTCTTACTGACAGCAAAACAAACAAATGATCCCACATTCGCCCCCATCCCTGGCAGTCCAGTATTCACCATAGACCCCTCTAGAGATCAGACCAGCCAATGCCAGGAAATGAACAGGCACACCATAACCTTTTCACACACGGTGAATAAAAATCATTTTTTTTTTTTTTTTAACCTCCCTAGCGGTTGAGACGAACCCTGTTCGTTCGGTGAACAGGGTCGTCTCAACCGCACGGGAAGCCGGCGGCGGGGAGACTCTATGCCTCCCCGGAAAGCTGCAGCGATTCCGGGTTGGCGGCACCGCCCCGATCGCGTCACGGTGACGCGGAAGGGGGGCGGCGCCATAGACCTCCATGTTAATGGAGGAGCGCCGGCTTTACCCTCTCACGCAGCTGTTGTCAGTAATGAGAACAGCTGCGTGTAGAGCTCCGGCGAGATGCCGGAAACGACAGGCAGTGTACTCTGTACACTGCCTTGATCGCCCGTATTGCACTGTTGTAAACAGTGCTATATGGGCGGTGCGCTAGGGAGGTTAATAAAATGTTTTTTGAGGAATATATATTACCATCCAAAAGGTTATTCCATCATGAAATAAAGATTAATTTTTTTTCCATTATGTAGAATAAGACTGTATAGGTTAAAAAATTTTAGCAAATAAATTTATCCATTCACAATGTCACGTTCTTCCAGAGGGGTTTGTAAGATTATTGGGCAGTTTCTCTGCCTACATGATATCATCACAGATGCTTGGTTTACTTTTGCAGTTCTCAAAACTGAAGTTGACTCAGCAGAGATCACATGTCTCTTCTTTACAGCAGAAATGTTATAACATGAACAGAATTGGGATCCTATTCATCTACAAACCTATGATTACAGAATCAACCCATCCAGTGCTAAGTTTCAAGAAGTTTAGTGAATAGAAACAATATTTTTCTGATTGTTTGGAGTGGAATAGATCTGCACAAGAAGTGAAACTAAGTGTGAGGATGGAGGGGTAATCTATTTAAATTGTTATTAAGGTAGTGAACATTCTCTCCTTTCTAAATGAAACAGAAAAGTTGTCCAAATATGAATGATTAATCTAAACTGGGGATAAAAAAACTAATATGAAAAGTTGTTATTCTAAAAATCTTCATAATAAACTTATACCAGCAAGAATTATGTAGAAAACTATGATTGAAATCAAGCCTTACTGAATAGTGATTTAAATCAAGTTTAAAATCAGTTTGATTTAAGTCAAATCACCCTGCTCACACAACTCCATGGACTTTATGCTCCTCCTACTAACCCCAAAGGGTGGCCAGTCTATGGTTAAGCTCTCTGTTGGGCAAAATGCATCAGAGGGAGGAGCTTAAAGATCATGGAGGATTCTGGTGGGCGTACCGCAACGATTTGAAGAAAAAAAATAAAAAAGCCAAAAAGAGCCAATTGTGACCCCCTGTTCAAGCTTCCAGTGACCTGCAAGTCATAAAATCAATGATATGCAGAGGCAATTCGCACTGGGGTAACACCAAACAAGGGCTAAAGGATTTGCTTAAAGTAAGCAAAAAGCATTACCAACTTTCTTAACTCCTGGGCGTTACGCCTAGAGCCAGTACAGATGCAGTTTGATCTTAGCGCTATAGACCTCCATGTTAAGGGAGAGGGCATCGCTTTCCCCCGCACACACTGCCGGCAGTGTGTACTGAGCCGTGAGGAGAGCGTGCAGTCACAGAGGAGTACAGTGTATGTAGATAAACTTATGATTAAGTTTTGGGTGTAATAAGCATAATTTTATTGTAGATGCTTCAACCCAGCAACAAATCAGCTATTAGAGGCCTAAAATCCAAAATAATAGATTGTAATACACACACTGATATACCGCAAAGTGAATATACATATGCTGTACATTCACAGAGAAAGGAAATTGGTATAGCTGAAGTGATCAGCTATCCATGTGAAATGAGTCTGTAGCAGAGCGCCATCTTCTGGTCACAGCAAGTATTTATCATCATTTATAAAGCCACAGACCATCTCTGCTACTATCATACGTGATGTTCATGGAGTGACTGTGCACATCACCTATGTATGAAGTGTTCATGAAATGAGCAGGATAATAGGAGTGAAATAGTACAAGCGATCACCCACGGCACGATTTAAATCACGTTGCGACGATCGCCAAGAAGGATTTAATGTGCTTTTTTCCACATCTGGGATCGGAGAGGTGAGGCACGTGAACTGAAACTCTGGTCACTGAGTTTTTGATCACGGTCGCTTGTGGCCATCGACTTCAATGGGCGCGTAAAAAATCGTGTGTCATTTTAACCGAGCCCATTCACTCTCTATGGGGGGCAGTCACCATTTAAAGTAAAGGGATCAGCCGGGAATTTACAGACATGTCTTATAGTGCAAACAATACTGTAAGTATCCACTGAACAGGTGGGTGTCTTGGTTTAACTCTATATCAGCCTTGTAGAAATCTAATGTTCAAGGGACACAGGATTATGGCATAAATATAGTAATTCAGTTTCACAGGCTCCCATACACAGGTCGATTTTTGCCTGATCGATCACCGCGCACATTCACGGCAATCAATCGATTTCTGCCCACCCTGAACAATCCACCAAACAAAATCGGAATCGATTTCCTATTGATGGATTTTGTGCATTCGGCCATTGTGGAGATCAGCTCATGTCCAAATCAACCACAAATCTGATTCCCAAAGTGGTGTTCCATCAATTCCAAAATGATCGATCTCCGATTCCGCGATCGGCCAGAATCGTTTGATGACAAATCGAGTCTATGGCTACCTTGAACCATTGTCTTTTTCACATTCTACTGCTAATAAAATGAATACGTGCGTGGCTCCTGGATGTGGACTGAAGCTGGATACAAAGATACGTACCAAAAACAGAGCAAACGATGTCATAAACCCCTCCTTTGTTAGTTCCCAGGTCCCTCCGTATTCCTCCTCATCTACACGTTGGAAGCTGCTAAAATAGAGGTACAGTAATCCGGCGTTTATTAAGCAAAAACTGCAAAAGAAAGAAAAAAGGAAATTAGTTACAGTTATTCATAGTTTTCCTTCGTTTACAATTTATCACTGTTATATTAAAGCCCTTTCCATTGATACAATCACCCCCCCCCCCCCCCCCCCCCACACTTCAAAACCATGCACACGGTGTGTTATACATTTGTATGCAGTTATGATACGCTGGTGTTCCCTCTGTAGCACACGTCAGAAAAAATATCAGAAACAGTTTAATTTTATTCAGCATCAAAGTTCAATATCAACCGGACAACCTCAGATTACTACGTAAAGACCCAGAGATCGAAGATGCATCCTCAACCTCATGGTCGTTTGTTCCATCCAGGGCTGTGGAGTCGGTCAAAAGATTTCCAGACTCCGACTCCTCAGTTTCAGATTCTTCCGACTCCGACTCCTCTGTCTGTAATATGCTAATGTATTGTATCCATCCATTGAAGGAAAGGAAGGCAACATACATTTACCAAAAAATACTGGGGGGACAGAAACCAACACTGTAATGGCCAATAAAGCAGAGAAGAAAGGGGAGTTAGGCAGAAGAGCTGCTGCTTTTTCCTTAAGCTAGGCACCACGCGTCATTGATGGGATCATTGAACGGAAATCAATGTGCACCACAGGGCATATCGATTCTGTTCAATGGGGACCAGTTATCCCCAGTCGCAGTGTGATTACAAAATAGAGCAGAGAAGGGAGTTAGGCGAAGGTGGCTTTTCCATAGTAGCACCACGGGTGTGATTGATCGGGGATCATTTTGAACGGAAATCATTGCACCCAGGGATACGATTCTGTTCAATGGGGACCCTTCCCCCAGCTTGCAGTGTGGATTTACAACACACCACAAGCTGGGGAAGCGCTGTCTATACAGCTGCTCACACACAGTTCGAGTGTGGAGTGTGGTCGCCCCCTTCACACTGACAGCGAGGGCTGGGAGGAGGCAAGAGCCGCAGCTGTTACAATACTTTCCATGAGATCATGTCTACATGCAAAGTATTGGAGATTGAAACAGGTCTTTTTCAACATGTTGGAACCCCGTTCAATCAAGTTCCTTTAGGGTATTGATCCCGCCCGAAGAAAGGCACACACGGTAGGTTTTTAAACAGATTAGAGTACAATCAATCACCGTGAGTGGCACAGTTATTGTTGTACTCAACTCTTTTACAGATCTACCCATGTGTGCCACAGCTTTAGTATTCTGATTTCTTGCTGAAGAGTAGGGCAGTGGAAGGCTCCAAGAAGAGGCAGAATGAAGGGGCACTTCAACATGATCATGATTTCCCTTGAACCCAGAGTCATGTGTAAAGTGAAGCTAACAATCTAGTATTTGTCGCCTCAGATGACTCACACGTTTTCCAATGCTTACAGCTCAGTCTGAGCTATGGGATCCATTCCCTTCACTTTATACAAGCGTCTCTAGTCCGGCAAAACACAATTTACTTCATTATCAGCGAGAGTTAAGGCCATAAAGGCGGCATCAATACGATCGGTGCCCACAGGGGCGACAGATCACTGAACGCCCCACAGCTCAGCCGGCAGAGGACGGACATGTCTGATAATCTTGGCCGATGCCGTTAGTGTAGCTTTTAATGAAGACGCCAGTCTCCACTAACGGCCGGCACACAAAGGGTGCCGGCTGATGCTGTCAGCCTGGAGAGCAGAGTGAAGCTCACCTGAGCTGATCTGTCGGCCCCACTCTGAATGTGTGTGGGGGCCTTTAGGCGGGGGTCAACAGTGGGCGCCTGTAATGTTATGCGCTGCATGCATTTATTCTTATAGCAGACTGGTTGTTAATATCGTCGAGTCGGTCAATTTTTGCCGACTCCGACTCCAGGTACCCAAAAATGTCTACCGACTCCTCGACTCCGACTCACAGCACTGGTTCCATCCATCATGAAAAATCAGTGCGAGTTAACTCAGAGATTCCCCCGCAATTGGGAGCATCGCATGTATCCGATACTTGGGTCTGCCCCGACGCGTCACTGTGGTGTAAGGGGCTGGGGAAAGCGCAGGAAGGTGGCGCCTTTTCCAGCACTAGGGAGTTGTGCACGGAGCTCTGTGGTAAAATCTTGGCAAGCATACTGTGCTCATCAGAATACCCGTGGCGGCTTTAAAAAAAAAAAAAAAAAAAAAAAAACACCCCATGCATACCCCATGGGTTAAGCATAAACCGCCAGCCATATGGTATTTATGAAGCTTGGTCTGAAAAGGGGGGGGGGGGACGACGACGACTGCTGAGCCCCTAAAATGCTTAGGCTATTCCTTCCTTTGTATTCACTAATTGATAAAGCATTGGACTGGACTCTATAAGCATTGGAATGGCCCTTTGATTTCTTTATAATAGGCACTTACGCTAGCTATAGACGTGTCGATTCCTGAGCGATTGATGGAGGATCCGATCGATTCCGGTAAAGTCACAGGTGTCGATCGATTGACCATACAAATCTGTGCCTACCACCTTAGGCCACCGATTCCTGGACGATTCTGTTACCAGTCGATCGATTCACAAATGTCAGTCGATCAAAAAAAAGATCTCATCAGGATGGGATAAGGAAATGATGTAGGTTGTGCAAATCTGTGCAGATCTCCTGATGATCAATCCATGGGCCTCCACCAATGTCCCTCGATTTGTGCCCGATCGACCAGAAAACACCGACAGGTTGGTTCCCTGGCCGATCCGATTTGGGGGCCATATCGATCGGTCGGGGTCAATCTGTCAAAGTGGGCTGCACTTGATTCCTCGCCGATCGATCAGCGTGCATGCGCCTGGTGATCGATCAGCCAGGAATCGAGTGTGAAATCGACCTTTGTATGGCTACCTTTAGAGTTCCAGTAAGGACCTTTGGGCTAAAAGCCACCCCTCTCCCCAAACTTTTTGTAGGATATTCCAGAGTACAGATAGTTTTCACTTTATACATCTGTCAATTCTGGCAAGAGATTTGAATCTTTAATCTCTCTATATCGGGCATAAAGGGATCCCTAGAGAGGAATATGACACAAAGAGGGGGACCCAGCAATACATAAACTTACTGGACCCCACCTCCCTCCCAAGGACATCTGCCTGGTATAGTAGAAGGGGAGGGGTAGGGGGAAGCCCTGACCATGCAGTAAACCCCATGAAAGAAAATAAACACAAGCTGTGTCAGGGAGTAGGAAACACAAAAAGCTGGAGAGGAGGGCCACAGGGCTGCCTTTTATATCCTGTCTAAATCTGCCCATACACCTTTAGATCTCTCTGTCAGATATCCTTTAGATCTACCAACAACTATGTAGTACCAGGTCCTCTGCGATTAAACACAGGTAGACTTGATGGTTGAGAAAGTCCCTCATATTACATGGTTTTGGTAAAACAAAAGGAGATCTAAAGGAAACAGAGAAATCTAAAGGGGGGGGGGGTTGCCTGTGCCTTATGGTCCGAATGCGACCCTCGCACTTTGGCTCTCGGCCAACTATCTCCGGCAAGGAGAGCCGGGGAGCGATCAAGGTGAGGGATCCGGCCCCCCGGCTGGATCTCCCATCTGAACTGTATAATTACTTATGCCAACAGAGCCCAGAGCCCTGTTGGCATAAGCAATGAAGAGAGAGATAGATAAACTCCCATCTATCCCTCTCTCCTGTCTGTGGAAACTGCAATCACTGCAGCTCCCACGGACACAGGAACAGCAAGATCGGCAGAGGTAGAGCAGCGGACTGGGCAGCCTCCTGCCCCCCTCCTTCTGATCAGTGAAGAAGTGACGTCATGTGCTGTGTGTGTGTACTGCTGCTAGCGACACCTACTGGTTGAATCTGATATTGCATTCATCAATCCATTGCATTAACCAAATTGATGTGAACACTTTTATATATCAAATATTTTTTTTCTGCTTTAATAACTGGGTGCGTCTTATGGTCTGGTGCGTCTTATAGTCCAAAAAAATTAATTTCGACTTGACTTTAAACATTTCTGCAAAACTATTTATGTTCGAGCAATACTTTCCCTTCATTAAATCTCCAGCATGTTTCATGATGATACCATGTTCAGGGGCTTTGCAATTAACTCACAAAGTCCAATGGTTGAATTTTCGAAAATAAATTAGACCATCTCTAGTGGACACATGGCCAAATAAACGCGATCTGTAGCACTCTGTGTGAACAATACTTACATAGCTATTCCCACGAATCCCTTAAGAGGAACAACTCCCCATATCACCCCCAATATTATGGCCAGGATCTGTCGCATCCAGTAGATGACATCAAGGAATTCATCCTGTATGAGAGAGAATAGAGAAAAAGTTTATAACTTGCATGAAAAGTTGGTCTGTTTGTACGATCAGTTTTTCCAAGACACAGTTGTCACAGCTTTGTGTAATGCCGCAACAGCTGCGGGTCGCCATGCCAAGTCAGCACCTCAGACTACAATAATCCTCAGTGTGCAGATATAATCCTATTTATGGCAAGCACAAGGCCAGAGAACTCAAGTCTCCCTGAAGAAACACTCTAATACTCACCCTGCAATCATTTTACTATGGATCACTCACCGAGCATGTATTTTATATACGTATATGTCCCATTCGTTTTAGCCACATGACGAAAGTTTAGGAAGCACAGGAAAAAACAACTAAATTCTGAAATTTCCATTGTGATTGCTTATAAGGAAATATAAATTGTATGCAGACTGAAACTGGGCCAATCAGTTTGGTCACTGAGCTAACCCACTGTACATTATTGGCTTAGTTTCAGATTGTAAAAATTTGTTAACCTGCCCTAGTGTTTGAGGCGAACCCAGCTCACTCATTCCGGGACCACCCTTTCTGTATCATCAGTGACAGCGGAGGTGCAGGGGGGTGCTCCTTAGACCTCCAAGTACTGCAATTGCCCATACCACGCTGATGAAAACTGCATGGTATGGGCTGAGTGCTATGGAGGTTAATGCCACAACTTCAGCATCTCAAGCTCCCCATACATGCTTAGATTTTTCAGCCGCCCTCACCATATCGATCGAAGCCATTACGGACATGTGTGTAATTCTTAGATGGGTCTAAACGTATCGGTATGTCTCCTCAGCTCTGATGGATCTGAGATCCACCAGGGCTGAGGACACAACCTGTCTGCCTGCTTCTCTCCCTGTGAGGGGGGGGGGGGGGGGGGAGAGGTGCTAGCAGCTTCATGCTAGGCTGACAGCTGACTGTTCACACGGCCAGCGTCCCAAGATGCTGCAGCTAGAGGGACCCGACGGACAGAACTGGCACACAAAGGGTGCCCGGGCCAATTGTGACCCGATGTTTTGGCCAATTGACCGTGCGTGATAACATCACGCCCGGTCGATCGGCCAAAACAACGGGTCACAATCTAAACATGTATGGGGGGCTTTGGTTAGGAGACAATCAAACACTGGAGATTATTAGTGGTCGCCCTAATAAATCCTATAAATGGCCCACGTGTTGAATAATTAACTGAAAACATTAGAAACATTTGACAGCATAATCATTCCTAATTCTAATGTCAAGAAAGTAAAATAGGACATTTATGTTCTTACAGGCAACTCCACTAAGTGCACCTTCAAATCAAAGTCTTTGGTTGTTTTTAGGGCAATACATCTAACCCCCCGCCCCAAGTGCTACCCCCATCAGCATTAGGGTAAAGGGGTAGGGACATTAGTGATCGCATATTTGCGTTGTAATACTGTGCCCAAACAATGAATAATAAACTCCACATATTATCAACATTCAGATTTACAGCAATCAAAGTTATTCATTCTTTAAGACGGGCCAAAGTTCAGACCAGGGACTAACTGCAGCCCATGCTTCCACTGGCAGTCTCCATCATAAAATCAGTGATATGCAGATGTGATCCGCACTGAGTGACACCATTACACTGCCGAGCTAATGAAGCACAGCAGCAGTTGTGCTCGATTGGCTCATTCTCAATCCACACACATTTGCATGCTAATGTTGAAATTGTAACATCTCACTGACCATGTCTACTCTCCAAATAAGTGTCCATCAGAAAGCAACTAACGATCGTCTCAGGCGACAATTATGGAATGTCGGTAATACAGATTTCTATAAATCAGCCCTAGACCCTTAGGACAACATGTGACAAATACAGCAGCCAGGGAGTTGTATTGTCCACATTTTTAACTAAATAAAATTTGTATGATAATATCAAATTCCATGCATTTTATTAACCCCCCTAGCGGTTGAGGCAAACCCAGTTTGTTCAGACAAACTCTGCCCAACCCGGGATCGTCAAAACTTTCCTGTGGTCCTGAAAGCAGCGGCGATCTGATTCTGGGACCACCCTTTCTGAAGGGGTGGGGCATGCCATAGACCTCCATGTTAAAGGAAGGGTGTTGATTTTCCAGCCCACATTAGCGGCATCATTGATGACACCGGCGATGGGTACAGGGGAGGCGAGAAAAACAAGCAGTGCATACTCTGCTGCGGTTGGCCATTCCACTCCATTTAAAATAGCACAGTACAGGCTGAGCGCTAGGGAGGTTATTCACGTCTAGACTAGATTCGGTCAGTAAAGAGAAGAGAATTTGGTGACCAATATTCTCCTCTGGAAGAAAAGTAGCTAAGATTTGGTGACGAGTTGCAAACGTTGAAAATGAATTGCTCTACTACACTTATAGATACAGAGGATGGTTTCCTGGTGGTTTAGTGTGCTTGATCTGGGCACAGCTAGGCTATGGGAAGCAGGGCATAAGGGTCTGTGGATATTATCCAAATACATGGGGCAAGCATTAAAGGGACATTTTAAATATATATATCTTTATTTTTTCTTAATTCACCTTCTCAAACATTACGACACCAATACATCACTACTTGACTTTCCAACCATCTCTGTGCAACTGTTGCCATTAAAAAGCCTAAATGTGTTGTGTTGAATCCTTGATGTATGTGAAACACAGGAAACCCCAATGTGGCAACCCCCTGACTGTCTTTGTCTCCAATACCTTCACTGTCCTAATCAGCCATTTGACTGACAAGTCAGAACAAGTATCTGCATACTGTGTCTGGGACAGTGACAGGAACTACTGAGTCCGCAGACACATCCAGACAGTTAGCACTAAATGTAGCCATGCACAGGCAATTTTTCGGCCGACCGCCATGCGCGTTTCCTGCCAATTGCCCGGCCGCAAATGAGGTGTGCCCGCTTAGACAGATTGACCAGGATCCTAACGCATGTTAGATCGCACAGTGATCCATCATGTTAGTAGATTCCTGGCCATTCCCATTACTTTGCCCGATCCTCCGAGGAGCCGGCTGCAGTGTGATGATATCATAGTGCTGCAGACGTTCCCTCATCCATCGAGGGATAATATGGCTGTGTATGGGCACCTTTAGGCTATGTCTCTACAGCTTTTTGTGATCCGTCGGGACCCCCACCAAGCACTGCGCTTAACATAGGGGTCCTGACGGATCACAAAACACTGTGGCGGCATAGCCTTAGTCCTATCATATCTAACCCATTGCTGACCTCAGCAAAGGCAACGTGCATTCTTCGCTCGTTGACGTTTTTACAGCTGCCCAGGCCGTGACTGTCACAGCTAGCACCCATTAGCTGCCCAATGTGTTACAGAAATAAAGCCTAGTACAAGCACCATGGTTGCCTCTGGTGATAATCTAGTGCAGGCTTGGGCAAACTAAGGTCCGGTGGCCATATCTGGCCCTTTAGTACTTTAATCTGGCCCTTTGTCACCATGGTGTCAAGACACTCTGGGTCCCCTCATTTCCTGCAATAAGCGGAGATAATGCGTAGAGGATAATTTGAGAGGTCTTCTGCTGGAGGCCGTAGCTCGCTTAGCTTTACTATCCAAAGCCTCATTTTTTATATAGATTATGATTATTTTTATATATTTTTTTTATTGTTAACCTTCCTGGTCAGCAGTACAATTATTATTTTTTAATTATCAATGCTTACATTTTCCACCAGGCTGGGAGGACCAGGCGGCCCTTACAGGGTTATTGTCCGGCCCCTCTGTCAAATTTAAAAACCCATTGTGGCCCAGAAGTTACAAAGTTTGCCAACTCCCGATCTAGTGATTATTACCATCCATGGATCATTAACAACAGGACAGCTGTATAAATGCTGTCGTGTCCTATGGGATGGACATGGTAGAGAACACTTCCCAATAGAAATAGCCAATGAGATGTCAAAATTTCTACATTAGCTTGTAATCTGCATGCGGACTGAAACCGCGCTACAGCAGCCAACCAGCACAGCAGCAGTTGTACTTGATTGGTTCATTCTCAATCCACACACATTTGCATGTTAATGTTGAAATTGTAGCATCTCACTGACCTAATCTCTACTCTTCCAATATCAAAATGGGCATCAGAAAGCTGGGCACAGATCCACAGCGACAATTACTGAATGTCGAAATATAAGACATCCCCTGAAAATGAAAATAAGACCTAGCACAACTTTGGGAGACTGTCTTTTTGGGGAAACAGCGTAGTAGTAGAGATCATGTACACCTCCCCCATTCATCATCACCCCATGGATCCACTGATCACATGACCCTAGCAGTCTTCTATCATGAATGGTGTACATGGTCCTGAAGCTGCTCTAATCTGTTCTAATGGAAAGATCCCGACCGACCAGCCATTACACATAATGCAGCTCCATCTCAGAGGTCGCACTGACCAGGGCAGCTCACGTTCTTCTGACCATGTGAGTGAAGGCTTACCTTGTCCTCCCAGGAGGCGTCTCCTCTCAGGGCTTTGCTCCAGGGGGACACCTTCACCTTCACCCCCCCATTGGACACGGGCGGCTCTTCTTTCCGTTTGGCTTGGCTCATTCTCCGGGCACTGGCAAGGGGCAGCCCGTGCGCGAAGATCCCAGGATCACAGGTCTCCTAGGATGACGAGCCTGTCCTCAGCCGTGCCCCGGAAGTGACGTACATACCGGATGTAGTCCCTGCCGCACTACGACACTAGATGTCTGCACCAAGGGCGCCATTTTTGTGGAGACCAAAAAGAAGCTTATAGGGGTGCAAGAGAGAGGAGACTTTGATAGAGTAAAAAAAGGGCGCACATGTACCCTAAAAGGATCACGTGTGTATGTTAAGTTGTTTTTTTCAATTTCTATTTTCTATGACACATATTTCCTTGACCAATTCTACATTTTCTGCTTGTACAGACAAATTAGTTATTATTATTATTATTATTATCATTTATTTATATAGCGACAACATATTACGCAGCGCTGTACAATACATTAGAGTGGAGATACAACACACAATAACACACAGGTACAGGTAATGTCATGAGGAATAGAGGACCCTGCCCAGTTTGGCTTACAATATAGTAGGTTGGGGAACAGAGTATACAATAGGTGGGGGGTGGGACTGGTATGGTGGTGATGTTAGGAAAGAGAAGATGGATAGGCCAGACTGAAGAGGTGGGTTTTTAGGGCTTTTTTAAAAGTGCCAAAAGTAGGAGCAAGTCTGATGGGACGAGGGAGAGAGTTCCAGAGAGTAGGAGCGGCCCTAGAGTAGTCCTGAAGCCTTGCGTGTGATGAGGTTATGAGTGGGGATGTCATTAGAAGGTCACTGGAGGAGCGGAGAGGGCGGTTAGGGGTGTAGTTGTGTACCAGGTTGAAGATGTAAGGAGGACAGGAGGTGTGGAGTGATTTAAAAGCAAGGCACAGGACTTTAAATTTGATTCTCTGGAAGTAATTTAAACCCCTGTATAATAGAACACAGATTTATTAAGTAAAACAATTAAAATGATTAAGAAGAAAATTTTTTTACAGATCTTATGCAACAAGCAATCAACATCTTCTCAGCAGCTGATCTAATTGGCTCTTTGTGCTGCTTCTACCCCTCCTACATATAGTCTGCTGTACATGGACTGCAATATATATGATTTCTATGTCATCTGATATTATTAGATCTCCTCCCCCAGGGTCCTTCAGCTTGAACCATGCAATGCTTAGGGCTAGTTTCCACTGATGCGGAATCGTGCGGTGGGGATGTGGATGCGGTGTAGATGTGGATGCGGTGCGGTTCTGAACGCTCGCTACAGCGTTTTCGTGCGGATGCCGCAACCGACCGCCTCCCTTAACATGGGGCATGCCTGAAGTCCACATCCTACCGCATGGACGTCCGCGTGCATCCGCATGACAAACAGCTTGGGGTGCGGGCGGGAGCGTCTGCAGCCGCGCGAATAGCACGGCGGCCATCCGCATCAGTGGAAACAAGCCCTTATTCTATTTGTTTCTTTTATTATAGGTGATCAATATTTTATCATAAAAGTAAACAACACATATTAATAATATTTACCAAATATATTTCAGACTTTACATGTATAATGAAATACAACACTGATTTTACACAATCATACTTTTCCCATGAAAGGGCTTGTTTCCATTACGTCGGGAGCCCTCCGCTAAGCGTACACGCTTAGCGGGGGGTCCCAACGTAGCAGATAGACTTACCTGCTCGGCGGACGGGCCTGTCTTCATTGCGTCGACCCGATCCGCTGGTGTCAGGCTGAACGTAGTCGAGTACGTTCAGCCTGTACACCGGCGGATGTCTAAACAGACCATCCGCCGGCAGGCTGAGTCTATGGGATACGTCGGGACCCCTGCTTAGCGTATACGCTTAGCGGAGGGCTCCCGACGTACAATGGAAACAAAGCCTAACTGAACTCTTTATAATTTGGAGGTTCAGGTAAAGGCATCTACTTGTTTTCCCAAAACTAAGCTCAAGACTGGAGGTAGGTCCTCCTTTTACAATGCAGAACCAAAAGCTCTGCCTTGTGTGGGTTGACATCACTGCCTTAACCTCCTGAGCTGTGCGCCATGAGCGATCGCAGCGGAGCATGTTAAATGCCACCACGATTTTCAGCCCTTTGGGAGGTCCCGATCATGATTCCGCTGTCACCAGTGACGCGGGAATCATGCTGTGAAAATGCGACCCCCCATCCATTAGGTCTTGTTCCCAGTTGGACGATCCCCCTGCTGTGCGACACGCCCCTGATCGCGCCCATAGAGAATGAATGGACACAATAAAAAAGTTGCGTCCACATGCATTGTTTTTATCTCGTCCATTCATGTCTATAGGTGCAACCGCCCGCGTCCACGATCAGAAATGTGGTGAGTCCCGATTCAGAATGCAACTGCCCGCGTCTACGATCAGAAATGTGGTGATGAGTCCCGTTTCAGAATGCAACTGCCCGCGTCCACGATCAGAAATGTGGTGAGTCCCGATTCAGAATGCAACCGCCCGCGTCCACGATCAGAAATGTGGTGAGTCCCGTTTCAGAATGCAACCGCCCGCGTCCACGATCAGAAATGTGGTGAGTCCTGTTTCAGAATGCAACCGCCCGCGTCTAAGATCAGAAATGTGGTGAGTCCCATTTCAGAATGCAACTGCCTGCGTCTACGATCAAAACCGTGGTGAGTCCTTTTTCAGAATGCAACCGCCCGCGTCTACGATCAGATATGTGGCGAGTCCCGTTTCAGAAAGAAGGCGGACGATGGGGAGATAAGATCAAATACATAGGAGCAATCACCTGTAATCATCGCGACGTGCCCTAAAAATGGAGGTCTATAGCGCCACCTAACCCCCGCCCCTATTGCCTCACCAGTGATTCGATTGGGTGCACCAGGAAGGATCGGTGTACCTGGGGTATCCGGGTGGACAGATGAGTCTGCCCACAATTGTCTCAGGTTAAGTTTCATGATCAGTGGAACTCAACCAGAGATAACTTGGGGACAACACAAAGGGTAATAGGGCTTGTTTCCACTTGTGCGGCCGCCCGGGCGAATATAACTGCGCCTATGTTGTTCAATGGGCTATTCCCCTGCCTCGAATGGCCGAAGCTAAAAACCGCATCTCAATAACTGAGATGCAGTTCTAAATAGCGGCCATTCAATCGTGCCGCAGGTGGCTGCACATGCGGAAGCAAGTCCATACACGGTTAAACTTCCGTTCTATCGTTTTCTGCAATCGAGCGTAAATTTTTTCTGCTACGATCGACCAACAAAGATGGAAATCGAACATAAATCGGTACATTTCAGTCGAGCATATAGATATCTGACGGATTTTCCAGGTATTTCGATCTGTATTCAATAGCACTATAGAGCATGCCCAGCAATCTATATAAGGGAATCAGTTTGAGATTACACTGTGTTGTGTTACAATTAATCAAAGTTAGACTGACGATTGATATTTAAATCGCACAAGACTTTTTTTTGACTGGTCCAAAACTTAGGCCTGCCTTACATTGAGTTCAGCAACTAGTTACCCATGTTTAATACATGTAGCTGAGGTCAGCTATAGGACTTATATGGAAACCCTTATAGGACATTTCTCAACAACCAGCCTGGGAGGCCATTTTGGAAGCTGACAGGTTGCTATGGGCAACATAATCAATTTCCTACTCGCCCACCCTCCTCTATGAAGGGCTCTTATCCCCGCCCCCTCCTCTTTCCAGCGCTGTCACGTGTTCGTGTTTTACTAGCGGCAGTTGGCGCTGGTTTGAGTTCGTCCTGCCCAGGCAAAAGGTTGTCACGTGGCGGCCGGGCGGCCAATCGCTGCTCTGCGCTGGTCTCTCAGAGCCAGAGCGTCGCCGCCTGCTCCCGGGCCCTGGAAAGTGTGGAGAGCGGGGACGGCGGAGGCCCGGCCTGTGTGTGTGGCGGTGAGTGACGGCACGGACACAGGGCTGGGAAGGCAGGGACGGGCTTGTGGTGGGTTATCATGGCTGCTTATACATGGCTGAGGGGAGCCCGCAGTGGATATTGGGGGGCTGGCCGGGGTCAGGTACACATTTTGTTATGTGGGGGTGTGTGGGAGCAGGCATAGAAGTTCTCTGACAGTCAGCGATGATCTAGTACCAGGCCCTCACCAGTGTGCCCGGGGGGTGCAGCCACCTGCCCATACATGGGAACACATGAGGGCTCAGGGGTAGGGTGGTCAGTCATGCTCCATGTGAACACTTGTCTTCATTGCCTGCACAGTGTATGAAAGAGTCACGGCCATCTTCCATAGATTTCTTTATTTTCTAGGCTGCCTTTCTCTTATTGGAGAGACTTTACTTCACTTCCTGTCTTGATGATGCCACAGGAATGAAGAAGTCTCTACAAAGGCAGATCTATTCCTTATAGTGATCATTAGGGATAGGACAGCGCTGGAGGATTCCCCTGTCTGCTGACAACTGTAAAATCAAGGTTTTCTGTGTCTTGTGTAAGCAGTTGCATGGACAGGATGGATCAAACTATTCAGGGGACAGACTTCAGTAAAAGCACGGCAGAGCTCTGATCCTCCTGTTACTAGAAGTAACGTCATGTGATGTATCATTGGAATGGGGTGACTGTCATGGAACACAAGCCGGCAGCACATGTACACTCGATTGTGCTACACCCCCCCCCCCTGATTCTTCATCAATTGAACCTCAGTATTTCCTCTTAAGGGCTTGTTTCCATTGTACGCCGGGACCCGTACGCTAAGCGTATACGCTAGCAGGGGTCCCGACGTATCTCACAGACCTTTGCCTGCCGGCGGATGGTCTGTTTACACATCCGCCGGTGTAAAGGCTGAACGTACTCGACTACGTTCAGCCTGACACCGGCGGATGAGCTCAGCGCAATGAAGACAGACCGTCCGCCGGCAGGCAAAGGTCTGTGAGATACGTCGGAGATACGTCGGGACCCCTGCTAGCGTATACGCTTAGCGTACGGGTCCCGGCGTACAATGGAAACAAAGCCTAAGTCCCCCATACACGTTTAGCTTCCTTGTCAATTCATTGTCATGGCAGGTCGACCACGTGTGATGATGTCCGTCGTGCCGAGAATTGGGCCTGCACCCTTTGCGATGGATGGCAACGCTGGTCCCCATCCAAAATAAGCAGATTGATCTAAACATTTGGATATGTCTGTTGATTTGTGGGCCGCTTTAATTAGGATGCTGTCGATTTGCAGCAGATCGATCACCGTGTGCGCGCACGGCGGTCGTTCGGGCGCAAAATCAACCATGGATTGAAACCTGTAAGGGGGGCTTTAGAAATCTTTGAAAATGTAATATATGTAGACTGAAATTGAACCAATCGAATTTCAGTTGCTGGGCTGGCCGTAGCTCGCCTTGAGTGTACAAGCTGCTGTTGAACCTTTGAAGTGTCTTCATTCATTAGAATAACGTTACTTGTTTTTAAATTTCGCCAGGCCAATGAGAATTCCTATGTAGCCAGATGCTTGTAGGATCAGTGGAAATTTTCTATGCTCCATTCTTATCACTGGTAGTGAAACGATGATCAGTTAGCCAGGTATATCGAAGGAAATGACAGCAAGCCGAACAGCCAACATGGCAGAACATCTATCTTACTCGCCCACGGGAGGGCAATAATTGTTTATGAGTATAGGTCAGTGATGGGGAAACTTGAGAGTTGCCCAAAAACACCCAAAACCCTATAATTTTATTTAGGATATATAGGATAGAATAGGAGAGGGTGTGGGATGCTGTGTGCAATCAGAAGAGAGAATAGGAGAACTGACAGCATTGAGAGCCAATAGGCTGCAGTTCTTTCCTCTGTACAACTCGCATGCCAACAGAGAGGGCTCCGGGTGCCACCTCTGGCATGCGGGCCATAGGTTCGCCATCACTGGTATAGGCTGTGCAGTTCAATAAAGTGATCTATAAGGAAAGGGAAATCCGGTTGCCAAATATGTTTTTTGCTCTTAGGTTAAAGTATATCTCTAACCAGGATTTTTTTATTTTCCTCCATAGACCACCGCTCAAGGGAGATTCCTTTATTTCCCAGCAGGAGGGAGGAGAGAATCTACAGAGGAGGTAATTTCCACCTAATGACAATATTCACCCAGACGGATGCAACGTTTCCCCTCCGTCCCTGTTCTGGGGATCACCATAAAATACTTGGTTTCCCATCACTGCGTCATGCTACACGAGTCTCCCCCGGACACAGGACAATACAAACAGGTTCAAGTTGATTCACTGTATCCAAATCTGGAGAAGAAAGTTTTGCTTATCGATACTTTATTATCAATCTCTGCCTGGGCTGTAAGTTATTATTCCTGGTTGTTGGGTCATCCAGTATCGACATATATTTCTCTTGATTATTGGAAAATCTCTCAGCCTTCAGCAGTGCTGTTGTGGCGAGTTATTTTCCAGGAGTGTGTTTTGCCGTTGGTGTGTCTTGCTAAGGCCGCTGACCTTGCGTGGCTATTCAAAGGGCCATGTCATGTTACTGGTCCGGCCACTAGTAGAAAGGGTAAAATGTTTTTTGGGGGGGGGGGGGGGGGGGGGGGGGGGAATTGGTGAGTTAATTGCAAAGCCCCTGAACATGGTATCATGAAATTTTGACTTTGAACTTAATTTATGCAAAAGCTACATATGCTAGAGCAGTGGTTGCCAATCTTTCCCTCCATGGCCCCCCCTTTTCGATTTAGGAACATTATGCAGCCCCCCATCCCCCTTTTTTAAACAACACATATTCAGATTGAGGGCTGTTTCAGTTGGATTTGTATTGCAGAAACATTCATCATTCACATAGAGCAGTGGTAAACAAACTGAGGGGCACAAAGGTATTCCAGGGGGGTGCTGGCCCTCATTCTTAACCTGTGTTTGAATAGGGAGGGGGGCCTCGATAATGTTCCTAAATAGAAAAAAGGGGGTCCTGCAAGGATAGTTTGGGAACCACTGACATAGAGACACACATTGCATGCACTTACTTTCTGTCTGCAGTTAGACTTCCTGTTACTCCCACCCGTAGGCTTTTGATTGGGGGGTAGTGGTAGAGAAATCTCTCTCCCTCCTTCTGGCTCTGAGCGCAGCCTTGGCTGTCCCCCTAGTTTGGAAGCCACTGTGGTAGAGCAAATATTATTTTCCCCAAATGTTCCCACAGCCCTTCTGTACATCTCCAGCAGTTTTAGTGATGCCCCTGAACATGGTATCATCCCCACAATTGCTGGAGGTATAAAGAAGCGTTATGTGTTAATTAGGAGGGAGGGGCAGTTACCCCAGGACGGGAGCATTGTGAAGTCCCTTACAAGGATATTTCTTTTCATTCATGTATGTGAGTAGGAGTTGGGGGGCCTGGTGCACCCAAGCATGGGGGCGGGTGTCTTAAAGAAATTGGTTGGGAAACACTGAACTAGACTGTATTTTTTCTTTGACATGGTGTGGCAATGCACTGTATTGTGAAGGCATGTTGGGGCCGTTGCTTATCTGATTACCTTGATGCAAGTGGTGTGAATGGGATATATGGGAGGCTCTCCCACCAGTGTCAAGATCACTGGTGCAACATTAGTGTATGAGTTAAGGGTTGGTGGACTTTTTGAGTTTATTACGGATAGTGGCTGACGGTTATAGAGTGTGTGTGTGTGCTGCTTTAAAACTGAATGCATCCTAAGTATTTAACGGAAATATCAAGAAATCCTAAAAAAACAGAATCCTATTCTACCTTTCAGCATGTACTGGGTTCATGGAGTGTCTGGTAAATGGCAGTTGCCAGTAGGTCATGGCATGTCTCAACTGAACTTTCATGGCTGCCGTCATCAAACTACAACTGCCATCTTCTCCCATCAGACTATTTCTCCCTCTGATCTCATTTAGCAGTTTTCCAGTTGCTTCTTGCTATATGCTCTCACTCCAGCTTCAGGTATGTGTCCACTGTTGAACATCTGGTCCCGGGGAAAAAAGACACGCAACTTGTGGGAAGTTTGCCCACAGCTATTGATTAAGCATGCCAAAGACGTAAAAACAGCATCGGATGCTGCTTGTCTACGTCTTGGAGACACTCCATTGATCTTCAAAGGGCATGTCTCCACTGGCACCACGCGGCGCTACAATGAAGACTTGGCATTTCCAAAGCTTCAAAATGGCGCCCCTCAGATAATATTAGAATGGCAAGTGTACGATCTGCACGTCCTCCGCAGGGAAAAAAAAGGAGTGGACACAAGCCTTTATGATGCCCTTCCTAAAAGAGGCATTGGACTGTGTCTGTACAATATGTTGTGTTAAAGGGGCTTCTTAATTGTTTTTGTGGATTTTAGAGAAAGGTTTACAAGTTGTCACCCTCATAATATAAACTTCCCAATTAAAGAATGTTGGGTCACAATAACCAAGTGTAATTATGGTTCTGTCTATGTTAATCCAATCACCTCAAAATCTTTCTGCAGAGAAATAATCTACATATCAATATAACCCAACCCCCCCCCCCCCCACCCCAGTTGTCCACCTCTGACTTGCAAGTCTCAGCACATGTTCTTTTCTAATATTGAAAACAGAGTTTGGATCTATTTTAGGCTATGTCTCCACTACGTCTTTCCCCCACCCCCCATGCAGCCGAAAATGTGAGGGTCGCTGCGATGTGCTGTACTTGCGTTGTGCTGCCATGTGTTTTTTCAAATTGGGAGCTTACAGTGCTAGTACAGCACACCGCTGCGCCAATGGAAAATGAATAACAGGGCACCACTAATGTGATTAGACACAGTGGAGACATATCCTTAGTCAGTAAAGAAACTGTTTATATTGGCAGTCGCTCATACGGTGACAATTGGACGATCCTGGACAAAATTCTTAGTTGGCGAGACACCATCTTGTGTATGGTAGAACACCTGAAGTGATTTTTCTGGACGGCTTATCTAAACTTTGCATGTGGTTAATAAAATGGGCAATTCAAAGCAGGTTGCAGCTAAGGTAAGTGTAGTCCTAGGTAAATCCACCCCTTTCTTTTTTTATTTATTTATTTATTTATTTTTACGTACTGGAAAATTGTGCATTGGACATTGCTGATGCTTCCACATGCTTATAATGGTACCCAGCTTGAGAGTTGATTCTCATATGCAAGTTCTTGGTTTGTCCATGTGTCTGTATATATAGGTGTGTGTATGTATGCGGAGAAGCCTTGAGCACTATGCATAAGACTGATGTGTTTTTGCTGCACAAATAAAGTACGGCAAAAGTGTGTGTGTGTGTATAATTCTAGTGTTCAAGGCTTCTCCACACAAACTTTAAAGGACCCCATGCTGAACAAAATGAAGAGTGTTCTTCTACTGCTTGTTTAAAAATGGATTTCACTTTTAAAAGACAGATGCACTTTAGGGGCTTGTTCACACAGGCCATTCCTGGGCTATTGATGGCCGAACAACTTTAAGTGCCCTCCCAATGTTGTCATCAGAAGATATAGCATTAAGGACATGTGGCCATGCTTGTGAAGCATGTTTTGATGGCTTGCCTCCAGCTCCTGTTTCTCTTAATTAGTCACAAGGGTGTCTAAAGCTAGCCATACATGTGTCGACTCCTGAGCGATCGATTCCGGTAAAGCCACAGGCGTCGATCGATCGACCAATCAAGTCCGTGCCTACCACCTTAGGCAACCGATTCCTGGACGATTCTATTACCAGTCGATCGATTCACAAATGTCAACGCCCCTTGATGTGTGCCCAATCGATCAGAA
>CM070042.1:45798046-45809473 GCA_036250615.1 Ptychadena robeensis | reverse complement strand
CACGCGCCCGGAATCCATCGCGCCGGAATCCGGCACGAATCCATGCCGTGTATGGGGGCCTTTAGAGTACCGTATCTTTGGGGTGCCTTATTTTCAGGGGGAGGGGAATGCCTTATATTTCAGTGTGAAGCAAAAATTTATGGATACCTTATTTTCGGGGGAAACGGTACTCTGTGGTTTTACATGTTGACGCTGCAGAATTTACTGTATTTTTCCCACTTTGACACACACAGGACCAGAAGACAAGAGAAAAATTTTAAGAACAAAATAGTTGAAGGCACAGCTATTCACATAAACTGAGTATACAGAATGTTCCAGCAAAGTACATAGGGCTGGGCCACGCAGTATTCATTCAGCCAAGCCAATAGGCCTGTGTCAGGAGGCACGGCTTTGTTCTACTCCCTCTGGCCAAGCCAAAAGGCCAGTGCTAGGAAGGGAGGTCTTTGTTCCAACAGGGTGTGCAGGGCTGAAACTTCAACATGTCTATATACTACAGTACCCATTCTCTGAACCTACTGACCACCTTATTGAAAGAAACATTTTACAATCAGTCACTAAAAACGTACCTATTGCGTACACATTTACATATGGAAGGAGAGATGAGTGTTACATCATTTTGTTTTTTATTGCAGTGTAAAATGTTAATGTAAATACACAACCCATGCTGTCTAAATGGCCTTAATTCATCCACCTATTACACAGCTATTTACATATGGGGGAAGTCACATAATATATTCACAGCAACAGTCTGCGCTCATAACAGTAATAGCTGAACAGCTGATGTTGTTTTGATGCATGAGCTGTGTATTTACATTCTACATGCAGGAAAAATAATTCTGACCTACTCCTTTCTCCTCCCATATGTAAATAGCTCCTCATGGGTAAATTGTTATTGCCAGATTGTGAAATGTGTCCTAATAAGTTAATCGGCATGTAGAGAATGGGTAGTTCTAATACAGCAAAGTTTTCCCTCTTGGTGGTGGCCTTTTGGCTTGGCTGGAGGGAATGCTTTTATTGAAGAGTAAATTATTGCTCCCAGGATGTTTTTTGCTTTAATTTCTTTTTTTTTTACATATTCTGACTTTAGAACACAGACACTTTCCTGTCTTAAAGTCTGAAAAATATGGTACATCATTACTGTAATTACAGATCCTTTTTCACTAATGTAGCTTCTATTTTTTTTATCTGCATTATATTCTGTTTTAATGATGTAGGTGTCTAGCCCTGGGTGACTTCTCACTGAAAGTTTCTTGGCTTTCTCTAACTTTATGGGGGACTTAACCTGAATACTATATCCTTGATGACTTTGTTTGAATGCCATTTTCGGGGGATTAATTTGATCAATTTTGTCTTCTATCCTTTGGGTCCTCTCTCCAAAAGTAAAGTTGACATGAAAAATTCTCTCGCAAGAAATATGCGGAGAGGGAAGAGTATTTAGAGAGAAGGGAGCGTATTGTATCTTAATTATCGAGGTAAAACTTTGTTTTTGTGGAATACGTCTTTATGGATGCTCCTGATTGCCTCTATAAAACCGGAGGGAGACACGGTGAATTGTAGGTACTGGTCTCGAACTTCGGTGTATGGTACACTTTAAATGGAGAGTATGGGATTAATCCCAATAAAAATAAAGAGGCATATGTAGGGCGCCCAGTGTTCATTTTTCAGATTTATTTCAGGGTTATTTACATCAACACGTTTCGTGGCTTGTCATGCCACTTCTTCAGGATGAATATTTTTATATTTTTATCAAGTTATATCCACTGGGAGCTTGAAGATTTTAAAGCTGTCTGTGTCTGATCGTCTGTCAGGCAGCTTAAAAATCTTCAAGCTTATACAATTACGATTATACAATTATACAAAATCGTATCTGGGTCATATTATGGCCATTTGTAATCCTCATTAGAATCTTTGTGTGAAACAGGAGATGAATAACTAGGAAACAGTCACCCTAGAAAAATAAGTTGCTGGCGGAAAATGTATGGCAGGATTGTATTTTTTTTAAAGGCGGTATTGAAACATCTGAGTTTAGACAGCCCTGATCAGTTACACTGACTTTTCATAGAACCATATAATTTCTTATACAGCAATATTGATGCAGACTGTCATCCGTGTTCCCTCAATCTAGGAGAGCTTGTTATTACAGAAGTTATAACTCGGGGGTTCATGGCAGCTACAGTCTTCCTGTAAGTCCTAGGGCTGCTGATGGACTACGGACTCCAGCATACAGTCTACTGTTAGTGTCCCTTGGCATTCTGATGAGTGTAAATGGACCCAACTTGCTGTGCTAAGAAACTATACCTGCAAGCATTCCCTTGTCCCTTGAGTATTGCAGAACACTCTCTCTTAGCCTCCCCCTGTCTGACAGGTTGAGTGCCCATGTATGCATGCCATAGGTTCACCATCCCGCATATCCTAGCATATGAAGTTTTTGCACAAAATAAGTTTTAATCAAGTGTCCATCAGAAATTTGACTTGACTTTGAACTTTATGCAAAAACTGCATATACTAGAGCAGTGGTTCCCAAACTTTCCTTGCATGGCTCCCCTTTTCTATTTAGGGACATTATCGAGCCCACCCTCACTATTCAAACACAGGTTAAGAATGAGGGCCAGTGCCCCCCTGGAATACCTTTGTGCCCCCCAGGGAGGCCCACCCCCCAGTTTGGGAACCACTGTACTAGAGCAATGTTTTTTTTTTCTTTCAAATATTCCCAAAACCCTTTTCTACATCTCCAGCAAATCTTGTGATTATAGCATGTTCAGGGGCTTGCAATTCACTCATACATTCCACGATTTTCGTTTCTTGACCCGAATATAGGCTTATTTTCTTAGTTCAAGTATATATGGAACATTCAGGGGTTGAATTTCATATTCAAGTATTTTATATATTGTTTAATATATGCATTATATGGTAATGTTATTTTTTATCTTAGAATAGAGAATTGAAATGCTGCCATTTGGTCTCCAGCGTCATTACTTTTAGCCACTTCCTTTATTCACGGACCAGCTCCATATTTATTGCCTGTACTGTGTCCCATGTCAATACAGTGTGCTTTGGCACACCCAGTTGTAATCTCTGGATAGTTATAACCTCATTGGGTAGTGGCAGAATATATGTCTGAAACTATTGACTTTAATATGATGCAGTACCACAGGTTGACGTATTTAAAAAAGAAAGTCCCTATAAAAGGGTCATTATCATGCTTTCCTTTTGGTGGTCTTATAATGCAGCCCCTTTACGGCTCTTTAACCACTGCACCGCATAATACACGCTTCCCCCGCTGCAACCATTGCTTCCTTCCCAAAGTGTGAAGTAGCTGGATAGCAACAACAAAGCCCCTTTCCCTATCAGGGATTTGCCATTTGCTGGCTATTAGTTCTGCTCCAATCCAGACACGGGAGGATGTGACTGCTAGGTGTACAGATTGATGAGATTTAAATCTACTAATAAGAAAGAAGAAAACCTTGCTAATTGGCAATTAGAATACTATGCAGGGGGACTGACAGCAATGATTGACATGTCCCTGATGGGTAGTATGTGTTTTGTTTTCTTCTAACATGAAACAACCAACGCATGTTGTGTAAACAGCAGACTCATACTACACCAGGCATGTCCAAAGTCAGGCCCAAGGGCCAAATGCGGCCTGCATTTAAGTGGCCACTGGCCCACAGTCTCAGTCATAAAATCAATGATATGCAGATATGATTTGCCCTGGGGTGACTCCATTTCACTCCCAGATGAGGGGTGACATAAACATTCCCAACCAGAGGTGTATGCAGCAAAAGGGCCGCCATCTCCTTCCAGAACCACAACTGTGGTGTCTGTGTGAAAGTTCTAGCAGGGGCTTTGACTTGAACACGTACAGTATGTGTAAAGGAAGAGACCTACCCCGTGGCAGAGTTCATTTGCATTTAATGTGGTTTAGAGAATGTTATGCTGAATGGTTGATTCCCCACACATTTTCACTTCCCTGGCTTTCTTTGCAAAAAGTTTGGACACCCCTGTGCTATACTGTTCACACAAAAACAAATTTTGAAATGTGTTTTCATTGCGTCCAGTAACTTCTGGAAAAAATGATTTGTTTGGTTTATGAATATTTTGCCAGGGCATGAATGTTAAATGATATGTAAGCACCAGTCTGTCCTTTTTTGGGCCACAACATTAAGCAAAAACTTTCACACAAGGCACAGCGTTCTGGTTGGGGATTGTAAAGACTGTAGCTGTGTGAGAAGTCAACATGTACTCTGCAAACATCTGTTTAATACACTAGAAGCATATAAAACAGGCTAATGAGCATTCTCAGTCCAAAAGGAAAACCAAAAGATCAGTTGGTCAGAAAACCAATACTCGATCCTGAACTTGGGTCATAACGTTTTGGATTGCGGGCTGCGGTGGCTGATCGTGGCCATAGACATGAATGGATGCGGTTAAAAACCAATTTGTTGCTTTTTAACTGCGCCCATTCATTCTCTATGGGTGTGATCAGGCAGGGTGGGGCAAGATGGGCTGTGTCGTCGTCCCCCCCCCCCCCCCCCCCCCCCCCCCCTTCCTGCCTACAGGTGCTAGCGATCTCCACACCATGTATGTAATCGCGGCAAATCACTCAAGTGGGGAGCATTGATAAACGCATCACCAACGGCCAGGAGTCCACTACGTTGTTAAAGAAAAAAAACACAAACCATGCATTTCTGGGTGCGTCTTGTTGGCATTTTGTGCTGCTTGTATGTGTTTCTGGACCTAGAAAAACCACTTCTGGGAGGATTTGGACATGTTTTTTTAGACACACCAGTATACACACCATGGGCGCTGCACCTCCTAAAATGTGGTAACAAACGGTTTTTAAAAATGACCTGAAGCGGCCCATTAAATATAACGGGCAGCAACAGTGGAGTCTAGGCCAAAGGCATACTCCTGCATTAACGCTTTAAATGCATTCTCTATGGATGCGTTAACACACCCATACTCCGGTTTTCGTAGAGGTCTCAGCGCTGATTTTGAAGCAACATGGCTGACACGCCTATGTGTACGCATAGTCTGGCTGTGTCTTAAACAAGGATCTTGTATTTTGTCACTTCCGGTAGGGACGTGTATCGCATGTATTGAATATCTAAACACCTATGACTACAATGTACTCTGACCTAGAGTGTGAGTGTTATTAAAAGTGACTGCAATGTCAAGGAGGTATTGGAACAAAGTTGAAAAACAAAGCCTGTGTGTGTGTTTTATGTTTCTATACACTGAGCAACAGCGCCCAGTATAGTCATGGGATTGTAGTTCACCACACTTTACCTGCCTGTGTTTGCCAGTGTGTCTGTGTGACGTTCAGTATTCAGTTTTGTCTGTGTGTGTATACGGTGGAAGGAAAGTGCTCGGACACTGTTTCTGCGCAGTATTTTTCCACTGACTGAACCAGACAAATTCTGCAGATGGAAGAACATGCTGTTCTGGCATTACTTGGCTGAATGTCAGGCAATTTCCATTTTGGTGATTTTGATGTGTTTTAAAAGCCCCAAAACTTTGTTTTTTTGACAAGTATACACACATGGAACATACATTTTGTATTGACTGACAGTGATGCTGTTTTTTTGTTTGTGTTAAATGTTTTATAACGGGAACTAGTGCTGGACAATAATTCAATATCAATATATATCGTGATATAATTATATATCGAAAAATCGGAAATATATATCGAAATATTGGAAATATTTTTACAAATTGTATCATTTGTCACTGAATGATGTTCAGTCAGGGGTGGTCCTAGGGAGAGCGTCTCCCTGGGCGAGCACTCCCTCTGCTGCCCCTGCCCTTTCCCCAAAAGAGATCACGTTCCATCCCATGCCTCCCCATTGAGTTGTGCGGGCGTAGTGATCTAGTATCTCCTTCTCTATGCTTTGCTGTAGCTATGCACAGTTAGACATCTCCATAGAACAGGGGACCCATTGAGATCAGCCTCCCAGTGTCACTGACATTCATTATGCTTTGGACAGTGGACACAGGGTGGAGGCTGATCTCAACATGTCCCCTGTCCATAGAATGAACTCTGTGACATGGGGGGCTCCCACATACAGGGATATCAGTTGAGGGGAGGTGGTTGCACTGACCCCCCTGGTGCTATAGTGCTGCCCATACCATACTGAGCTGTGCTGGGGGTTGCTGGCAGCGGACACAAAAATAGGGGATGAGGCTGCAATGCACTAGAAAAAAATCAGACATAAATCAGAAGGCAGAAGATCGGCTGTCACACAGCCCATTGCTGGCTGCCTTCTACTCCTGTCAGCCAATGCTGAAAGACCCCAGGCTGGCAGGAGTACAGGATGACACGCTAGCAATGGGCTGTGTGGCAGCCACCACTGTCTGCACTGCCTCAGTGGCAGCAGTGCTACGGTATGGCCAGCGCCATAGCACCAGGGGGGTCAGTGTACGTACCTCCCCCCAACAGATATCCCTGTATGTGTGAGCTCCCCTCCCAGTGTCACGGACTGTGAGATCAGCCTCCCCCCCTCTGTGCTCCCTGTATATAGCAGAATGAACTGTGACACTGGGAGGCTGATCTCCATGTGCTGGGAGGGTATGAGCAGTGTCACAGGGGAGGCTGATCTCGAAGGGTCTCCCCGAGAGAGAAGGGGGGCTTCCCTGACAGATCACTCCAGGGGGTCGGGGAGCAGGGGACCCGTCGAAATCAGCCTCCCCTGTGACACTGCTCATATCCTCCCAGCACATGGAGATCAGCCTCACAATTATTTTAAGAGGAGCCTGGAGGTAATTTAGACTTTGCAAATTTAGTTTGCAGACATCCATTGTGTGTGTCCTCTGCAGTTTTGTCCTGAGGCTTTTTTAATATTGTCTATATCGATATCGAAATTATATCGTATTGACCAAAATGAAGAAATATATCGCGATATAAATTTTTGCCATATCGTCCAGCCCTAACGGGAACCATGCATTGCAAGGAGGCACGCACAAGGGGCCATGGGAGGTTAGACGTCAATTCTGACGTCTACTTTGCCATGTCCCCGTTCACCAACAGCTAGCCACATCCATCTGAATCGGGTGACTCCGAGGGGTAAGGTCAACTGATTCAGATCGGTCCTCTAGGCTGCAAGATAGAAAAGCAAGACATGATTGGTCTCACTCTTTCATCTTAAGGCCGAGAGGACTGGACACTCCAGGCATGGCGGGGTGGGTGTGAGCAGACAGGAAGGGTGAGCATTTTTTTTATTTTTTTATTTTTTAGTTTGTGTGTTTAATTTTATTTATTTATTTTAAGAGTTTACATTTTGAAAATGTCCTTACAAACCCACGTACTTTGTTTTGAGATTTGGCATAGACACACCTGACCTGTCATCTTCAATCTGCCTGTAACAAACTAGCACAAGGGTGGTCAAACTTCTTGATTCGTAGGCATCCATAAGTTCTTAAATTTTCCTGCATGTTTGTTTTTTTAGTTGGTCCCACAATCGCATTATTGTGGGCTGGATTTAGAACAGGCCCAATATGGCACATGGGTCTTAGTTAAAAGACCCATGGACCATTATAAATACAGAATTTTGTATTTATATTATGATGACTTCCCCTCACATTTCAAGAATATCATGGTTGGGTGGCATATGATTGTAAATCATGGTTGGGTGGCATATGATGGTATATCATGGTTGGGTGGCATATGATGGTATATCATGGTTGGATGGCATATGATGGTATATCATGGTAAGGTGGCATGATGGTATATCATGGTAGGGTGGCATGATGGTATATCATGGTAGGGTGGCATGATGGTATATCATGGTAAGGCGGCATGATGGTATATCATGGTTAGGTGGCATGATGGTATATCATGGTTAGGTGGCATATGATGGTTGAATGGCATATGATGGTATACCATGGTTGGATAGCATATATCATGGTTGGGTGGCATATGATGGTACATCATGGTTGGATGATATATGTCATGGTTGGTTGGCATAACATGGTATATCATGGTTTGGTGGCATATGGTATATTTGGCTGAACCAGGTGCCTGCTCTGAAATAGGAGCACAGTGGTGTTCTGGGTTACAAAAGGACAATTTGTTAGTATTGATATTTAACTTTTTTTTTCTCTTCTGTGTGTATTTCTTTCTATTACTCTTTTAATTGAAAACCGAAAAACAAGCGACACAGTTCAGCCTTTGCTGACTATTCGGTGATTCATCTAAATAGCCTTTTACAACTGAACTTTAAACCTGGTTCTTTGGCAAGTCAGCCTCTGTTTGGGGGTAGAGAGGCTGCCATTAGAGCAAAGATCATTCCATTTGGTGCGGAGCCCAGAAGTATTTAAATATTCAACCCATAATTACAACTTCTACTGACTAAATGTTTAACTTGCATATGTAAGATGTGAACCCTGGAAAGTTCTATTTTAAGACATTTTTCATCTGTGTATATATGTTATTTTTGGGATTTCCTCCTGTGTTTAATGTTCCTATGACTGAAACGCTGTAGGGTTTTGGCCCAGTTTAAACTTTATCACTGGAAATTTAAGCTAGGGAAATGCAAGCAAGGATGTTATTGAGCTCATAATCAGGGCTGTGGAGTCTGAGTCGAGGAGTCGGAGACATTTTTGGGTACCTGGAGTCGGAAAAAAATGGACTGACTCAGACTCCTACTAAATTTCAATGGGAATTAAAATTTTAAAATTTTTAAATTAACAATTAACAAACAGTCATAAACAAGAATATTAACAGTCGGCTATAAGAATAAATGCATGCAGTGCGTAACATTACAGCGCCCACTGTGACCTTAGCCTAAAGGCCCCCACACACATTCAGAGTGGGGGCCGACAGATCAGCTCACCTGAGCTCCACACTGCAGCGTGATGACGTCATCACTCTGCTCTCCAGAGCTGACAGCATCGGCCGGCACCCTTTGTGTGCTGCCCGTTAGTGGAGACCGGCGTCTTCATTGAAGCTTACACTAAGGGCATCGGCCAGAGATTATCAGACATGTCCGTCCTCTGGCCAGCTGAGCTGTGGGGCGTCAGCGATCTGTCATCCCATGTGGGCACCCCCGATCGGCGAGTGTGCATGCCCATCGGTCGGCAGCAAAATCGGCTGCCGCTCGGTGTGTGTATGGTGGCCTTAACTCTCGCTGATAATGAAGTGAATGTTTGTTGCCAGACTAGAGACCTGTATAAGTGAAGGGAATGGATCGCCAAAAGTTCAATACTGAAGCTGTAAAGCATTTGGAAAACCGCTGTCATTCAGCTGAGGCGACAAATACTTAGATTGTTAGCTTCAACTTTACACATGACTCTGGGATTCCAGGGAAATCATGAATCATGTTTGAAGTGCCCCTTCATTCTGCCTCTTCTTGGAGCCTTCCACTGCCCTATCTTCAGCAGAAGATCAGAATACTAAAGCTTGGCACACATGGGTAGATCTGTAAAAGATTTGAGTACAATCAATTAACTTGCGCACTCACGGTGATTGATTGTACTCTAATCTGTTTACAAACCTACCCGTGTGTGCCTTACTTCGGGCGGGATCAATAGAGCCGGCTAAAAGGAACTTGATTGAACAGGGTTCCAACATGTTGAAAAGACCCCGTTCAATCTCCAATACTTTGTATGGAGACTTGAGTCTTCAAGGAAAGTATTGTAACAGCTGCGGCTCCTGCCTCCTCCACAGCCGTCAGCTGTCAGTGTGAAGGGGGCGGAGCCAGCACTCCTCACTCGGAAGCTGTGTGAGTGAGACAGGCTGCTTCTCCCCAGCTTGTGGCGTGTTGTAAATCACACACTGCAAGCTGGGGAGAAGGGGTCCCCATTGAACAGGAATCGATGTGCCCATGTGGTGCACATTGATTTCCATTCAATTGTTCCCCGATCAATCACAGCATGGTGCCTAGCTCAAGGAAAAAGCAGCAGCATCTTCTGCCTAACTCCCTTTCTCTGCTTTAATTGGCCATTACATTTCAGTGTTGGTTTCCTGGCCAGTAGTTCTGTGGTAAGTGTATGTCGCCTTCCTTTCCTTCAATGGATGGATAAAATACATTAGCATATTAAATACAGAGGAGTCGGAAGAATCTGAAACTGAGGAGTCGGAGTCAGGGAATTTTTCGACAGACTCCACAGCCCTGCTCATAATACAGGTTTTTACCTCCTGGTCACTCATAATCTTCCCATTTACCTAGTCAACCCTCAACAAAGTTCTACTTCCCAGGACCTGGATGGTCATGCCATTTGTTTACATTTGCTGCTAGATAGTCCTGCCCACGCAGAGCCCCATAGGGGAATAGTTGCAGAGCTGAGCCCTAGAGACATCTTTGGGCTTTTCCCATGTAGACATCAACAACCTTGTCACAGAGCTATAGCACAGGATTGCTGGTGATCTGTGGAGGGGCAGAATGGGTTAGGTGAGTAGTAGGTGGGTGTTAGGAAAAGAATCAGTACTCTTGGGTTAGGTGAGTAGAAGGGGTGTAGAGAATAAGGGTTAATTTACAAAGACAGTTTTTATAACTGCCTGGTAAAGGAATGATTAGCACAACTGCTTGAAAAAACTACTGTTTAAATCCAACCTTGGTACACTTAGGTTAGGATAATAGAAAGTGTGGGTGAGGTAGGTAATAAGTACACTTGGGTTAGGTGAGTAGAAGGCTGGGGTGAAGTAAGGAATAAGTACACTACTTCAACCCCAGCTTCTACCACCTAACCCAAGTGTAACTTATTCCCTACTTCACCCGCCTTCTACTCAACTAACCCAATGTGTTCCATTCTTACTTCACCCGGCCTTCTACTCACCTAACCCAGTGTAATTATTCCCACTCACCCGGCCTTTCTACTGTACCTAAAAAAAAACCCAAGTGTTTCCGATTTTCCCCCTTACTTCACCCAGCCGTCTACTCCACCTATCCCAAGTGTACCTTATCCCTACTTCACCGCAGCCTTCTACTCAACTACCCCAAGTGTATTATTCCTATTCACCCGGCTTCTACTCAACAAACCCAAGTGTACTATTCCCTTACTTCACCCGGCCTTTTTCTCACCAACCCAAGTGGACTTTCCCTACTCACCCCGGCTTTTAACTCACCTAACCCAATGTACTTATTTCCCTACTTCAGCCTGGACGTCTACTCACTAACCCACAGTGACTTATTCCTACTTCACCCTGCCTGTAATCACCTAACCAAGTGTACTTTTCCTTACTTCATCCGCCCTTTTATCACCTATCCCAGTGTACTTACTCCCTTTCACCCGCCGTTTCCACTAACTCAAATGGACTTATTCCTGACTTCACCCCAGCCTTCTTCCCCAATCCCAGTGTAATTTTCCTACTACCCCGGCCTTCTACTCCTACCCAAGTGTTCCTATTCCTACTTCACCCCGGCCTCTACGTCACTATCCCAAGTGTACTATTTCCCTACTTCACCACCGGCCTTCTACTCACCTAACATA
>CM070042.1:45774073-45798021 GCA_036250615.1 Ptychadena robeensis | reverse complement strand
ACACTTGGGTTAGGTGAGCAGAAGGCCGGGATGAAGTAGAGAATAAGTACACTTGGGTTACATATGCAGATATCACCCTGTAAAATAACTTTGTGACTGGACACCATTTAACCTCTAGATATGGTGGTGGGTTGGGGGAGTCCATAGTCTTGTAGTGATCTGCTCTCTCTGACTATATATTGACTTAAATTAAATATTGAGCTACAAATCCCCTTTAAAATGATACACATTACAAGAGTTTCTCTTTAATTTTCAAAGTTTAATACAAATTGCAGAAGTGTTTGATCCTTGGTTACAAGTTGAGATAGACATCACTATGATCTGACCTAATGCTGGGCATACACGGCTCGATTCTTGCACCATCGAGGGGCCGCAGCATGATGACGTCAAAGTGCTGCCCTTGCGTTTCCTCGATATAGAGTCGCTGCACTTCTGACTCATTGATCAGCCTTAGTCCCCATCCAAAATCCAACGGCGTTCACCAACATGTTGGTTCCCTGTTCAACAAGCTTTCTTTCTCGAAGAAAGGAAGTAATAGATTTGAGTGCCATAAATGTGTGCGGTGCTCGATTTGTGCTCAAATTTATTAAAATATTGAGCTGTGTATGCCTAGCTTTTTATCTCCTTTTTATTCCTTTATATTTTAACTCCTTTTTATTCTTGAAAAATAGAAATCGAATTGCCGTCCCCCAGGGTGACTTCCCAGATTTTCTATTTACCACTTGTGACCAGAACGGGTAGATGAGATGTCAGATTCATATGGATAGCCAGGTTTATCCTTCCACATGGTATTCTAGAAAGTGTTTTGCTCAAGTTATACTTTTCCTTTCTTACTACTGCCACTGTTTGGCACGTCTGGAAAATGTGTTGATGAACCATCAGTGGTCAGATTTATAAGGTCTTTGTTTGTGTTTTTTAATACTTTACCCCTGAATTTTTATTTTTTTATTTTCTCTTCATTCAGATCGGCGCCAAGTGAAGCAAGAGTCTTCTAGACAAACATGCTTGAAGCGTAATGCCCCATCGGAGGTTTTTCTGAGCTAACTGAACTGCATCCCTGTTGTGTGGGACAAAAAAAAAGCAAAATGGCGAGTAAACGGAAATCCACCACACCCTGTATGATCCCCCTCAAGGCTCTAACCCTGGAGGGTGGCACAGACATGGTAGAAGAAGAAAAGGACCAAAGTTCCACTGAGGAGCACCAAGAAATACCATCTGCAGGTCTTATGAGCGATGGCCATGACCTGCTGTCTAATGGACATGACAATGTGGAAGGTCTAAGTTTTTTTTGTAAATATTGTAACTTTGGTTCTCAGGAAACAAGCCCTTTCGTGGAACACATGAACACGAAACACCTTGACTTTAGAGACGATCCCTCCTATGTTTGCATCTCTTGCAGCTTCCTAGTGAAAGACCCTAAGGAACTGGAAGCTCACAATGCAGATTCTCATTCTAGAGATTCAGATCTCTCATGGACAGTGGCTAAGCACGAAAGTTACACTGTTGTTGAACAGAGTGTTAGCGGCCATGGCATTAACCATCATGAAGCTGGTCATGACGAGCTTATGGATGACTACTCAGAAGTGACAATTCCTAAACCTCCTATTATAAGAAATGTTAAAAATAAGCTAGAGGCGAAAAAAATTATCACCATAAAGGACAATGGCCTAGGCGAAGACCATGAGCGAAAAGGGCGTTCGGCCACAAGAAGTGGGACAACATTGGTAAGCAAAGTAACCAACAACATTGTGAATTCTTCTCCAATAGTAAATGGCCCCATAATAGGAACCGTGCCGGTCCTACAAACTGGGGTCACCCAGCTGCTATCTATAAACTCACCTCAGTCTGTTATACAGCCAAAGATTCCTGCAACTATAATATCGCCAGTGCTGCCCAAACAGTCTGCACAAAAGTCCCAAAGTCACCAGGTTCCCAATGATAAGTCTCTCCCAAAAGTAATGATTCCGTTGAGCAGCATTCCTACATACAATTCGTCTATGGATTCCAATTGTTTCTTGAAAAATTCTTTCAATAAATTCCCTTACCCAACGAAAGCTGAACTTTGTTATCTAACGGTGGTGACTAAGTACCCCGAAGAACAAATAAAAATATGGTTTACTGCTCAAAGACTTAAACAGGGTATCAGCTGGTCACCAGAGGAGATCGAGGACTCCAGAAAGAAGATGTTTAATACCATTATCCAGTCTATACCCCAGCCAGTGCAACAGCCAACCATAACCGTTCTGAACGCTCCTCTTGTAACCAACGCAAATAACGTGCAACATCTTATTCAGGCGACGCTCCCTAGTCAGATTGTTAACCAACCTCAAGGGGCTGGTGGTGTAATAGTAACTCAGCCTATTCTCACCAATGGGATTCGAGGAAACGTCAGCTCTGTATCTTTAGGAGTGGCACCACTTTCCAGTAGTCAGTCTCATGAGTCCAGTATAGAGTCCTACTCGGCTGGCCATTCTCCTCCAATGACAATGTTTGAAAGCATGCGATCTAAAAAGTCGAGGCAGCAGCTGGGCGCCCTTAAAACGAGCTTTTGTAAAAGTCAGTTTCCTTCTCACGGGGAAGTCGCAAGGCTGACCAGAATTACTGGCCTTACCACAAGGGATGTCAGGAAATGGTTCAGCGATAAGCGGTATCACTACCGCAACAAACCAGCATCCTACTTCTTGGAGGGTGGTGATCAGTTTGGGGATCCCCATGCAGAGACTATATTTTCTGTGGGAAAAGAACACGATACTGATTTTGCACTACCTACAAGCAGCAATACGTCGTCACATACGCCGTCGCATACTCCCACATATACGCCATCACATACTCCATCCCATACCCCTAGAAGGCAGTCCTGGCATCAGACTCCAGACTTTTCAACCACAAGATACAAGGAGAGGGCCCCAGAGCAGATCAGAGCTCTGGAAAGTAGCTTTGCAAATAGTGAGAACCCTTCGGATGATGAAGTGTCTAGGTTGCGAACGGAGACCAAAATGACCAGACGTGAAATCGATGGCTGGTTCTCGGAGAAACGAAAAAAAATGGCTGAGGAACTCAAAAGAGAAAAGGCTCGACATGAAAAGCTGGAGGAAGGGACAGACCACTTGGGGGTCAAGCATTCAGATGAAGTGAAGACTCCTAGTTCTCCAGTCTTCGAGAGGAAAGTCAACCCAATAAAGATTAATCTGAAGGCTCTTCGGGTGACTGACGCCGGCAACAACGCAGACAGCTTTAGGGAAGAGAACAGTCATCACAGCGATGGTAATAGTAAGCCATTTACAGCCCAGAGAAATAGAAATTCTGTGAAAAAGACCGCCCAGCAGCGGGATCATTTAAGACAATTGTTTGTGAAGACGCAGTGGCCATCCCAGGAGCAGTACGATTATCTGGTAGAGCAGACAGGACTGCCGCGTCCAGAAATTGTGCGCTGGTTTGGGGACGCCAGATACTCCTTTAAAATTGGCAATCTGCGATGGTATGAGGGCTACAAAAAAACGTATTCAGGAGCCAAGCCGGTGTCCCTCCAACCTCTCTTGGACTATTATGGGGAGCATCAAGCCCTTTGTGAAAGTGACCTGAATGACTTGTGTGACCAGACTGGTATGCCCTCAGAGGAAGTTCGGGGATGGTTCTCAGAACGGCTGGAGGAAGCCAAACAAGGCGCGGTGGAGGAGGGCAGCAATGAACCGCCCTTAAACTACGATGACACTGTAGAGGAGAAGCAAAGCCCGGCCACAGATCAGCTTTCCAAGGTATCTGAAAATGGTGAATCCACGGAGCCAGGGTCACATGATGGCAATACTACTTCCCTGCCGGAACAACCACCATCCGCTCCTCCACTCGGTAAGAAAACCTTTAACAGTTATTGCGTATAATAATTTTCCCCGTCCTTCCTCTTTCCTTCCGATCACACAAAACACATCCTAGGGGATACTGTCGTACAGTGTTATCGATTTTTAGATTAGAGCACAATCAAGCAACATGTGCGTTCACCGGGCTTGATTGTGCTGTAATCGAAGCCGAACAAATCGAGCTGTGGATGCCTTTCTTCGATCCCGCTCGAGGGCAGGTCTGGTCCCCATCTTAAGGATTGACCGGGAAACAGGCACCTAAAGTGGTGCGACTTGATTCCCATCCAATCGACGGGTGCCCGAGCGGAGCATGGTGACGTTACCAGTTAACGACGTGACGTTATGGTGACGTTAACAGGTTATCTATTGAGTGCCCGCCTAGCCGCGGATGGGGACTTTTAGAGAAGTTCTTTACTAGGTCAGCACAGGTCTCCTGAGGGATTTGGCCCATTCTTCCATCGCAAATTGTTCTAGCTGATCCATATTGCATGGTGTTTCAGCATGGACAATTTTTTGAGCCCCCACCACAGATTCTCAGGACAGCGACCGAAGCCTAGACTATGAGCAGATTTCTGCATGTTGTGTTGCAAATATAAGTCAATATTTCTATTACACCAATCAAAGATAGATTGAACAAAAGTTGATTCGTGTATGGCAAGCCTTAACCTCACTGGCGTTATGTGGTTTACAGTGCAAAAAAGCGCCCTCCCCCCGCCTCTACACAACGCCTGTGATGTGGGCTGGGAAGTAGCACCACCAGCCCACCCCCGGTCCTGTGGGCGTCACCGGCGTCGAAGATCAAACTGTGACTGTAATGAATTTGGGCGTAACGCCAGGCTAAAACCCACCACACACCTTTCAATCACTCTGTACAATTTACATTAGACCTTAACAACTATGTAGTGCCGTGTCCTCCCTGATAGCAGCGATATATACCTTCCAAACACTATGTATTCTATCAGGGAGGACCCAGCAACTACATAGAAGTGATATATACCTTCCAATCACTGTGTATTTATCAGGGAGGACCCGAGCACTATCATGTAGCCGTGATCTTATACCTTCCAATCGACTATGTGATTCTTCAGGGACGACCCGGCCGCACATATGACTACATTAGTGTATTGGACGGAGTATGATCACTGCTACGTTTCAGGGAGGACCCGCACTCATGCAGTCGGTAGTTGCTTCCAACGCATCACTATGTATTCTATCAGGTGAGGACCTCGACACTGACATAGAATACATAGTGATTTGGAAGGTTATGATCAATGCTATGTGGTAGTGCAGGGTCCTCCCTGATGTATCGATAGTGATTAGGTAGCGTGGTTATTGAAGGTATCATATCACTGCTTATGTAGTGCACGGGGTCCTCCCCTTGATAGATATACATAGTTGATTGGAGGTATATGCATCACTGCTATGTGAGTGCCCCAGGGTGTCTCCCCTGATAGCAATACATCGTGTCTGGAAGGCGTGTATTATCCTGCTACTGTAGTTGCAGGGGTCTCCTCCTGATAGAATTACATAGTGATTGGAAGGCTGATTATATGCACGTGCTATCAGGTTGGAGGGGATCCGGTGCACCTACATTAGGCAGTGTGGGGTATACCTTCCCAATCACATGTATTCTATGTAGTGCAGGGTCCTCACTGATAGAAGACATACGTGATTGAAAGGGTAGTATTATGACTTGCTATGTATTGCTGGGACCTCCTCTAATAGAAGGGTATTGGATAGTGACTGGCAAGGATGAGAAAGCAACATCATATCAAAATGCTTTGGTAAAAAGCACAAAGTGGAGTGTACCACGAAAATGTATGGAAAAGATTGTAGGTGCGGGGGGGGGGGCTTAAGGCTTGTGTGCCCCAGGATTTCTTCCATAGTCATATACTTATGTTTTGTTGCATGCTCAAGTGATAAGAAAATGCTAAATTGTGTTTTTTGTTTTTTTTTCTTTCCATTTGCTGGTCTCCACCACATAATGACCTGTTGAGCACAGTCCTGCTGATATATCCTGGAACACTGTTAGGTTACTACATCACCATACTCTTGTCCATATATAGAGCAGACCTGTGTTTGACATTGTTTGAATGGAAATCCCTCAAAAAATGGGATCATCTACATCAGGGTTGTCAAACTGGGCCCGTGGGGCAAATCTGAACCGGCGTAACTCCTCAAGATTCAATGTTTTATGCAAAACTTTACTTTGTCTCCATATAAAAAAGTTCATAATTTTGTAAGGGTTTAATTTATAGGGATCACGAGAATGGAGTTCAAGTGGTCCCTTGAAATATATGGTTGAAAAGAATGAATGAATACATTTTCCAGCTCTTAGATAAAATGATACGTTCCCTTTGTTTTTCCCATCTAGATTGTCCGTATTGAAATAACTCAGTCGTATCCGCCGTAGATTTGGTTTGAGAACCACCAGCCCTGTAGGTCTATGGCAATCTGTAACAATTAGGCATATCTCTCTGCCTTTTTGGGGGGGGGGGGGGGGGGGGGGGGGGGGCTGTGTAGCAGTGGTTGCTCTCGCTAGCCTCTGGGAGACCCAAGAGGATGCATGAATAGAAGAAAAGATAGTATGCTTCCCCTATCAAGCCGATGGGGGATTGAGGGACTTTTCAGGCAGTACCATTTAAGTAAATTTACATTAAAAGAAATTATTTATTCAAGTATAAGTACAGTAGAGTATACATGAAAACTCAATGCAATGTTATTATCACATCACCAGTTCATCAAACGACTAAGGATCTCATCTCCCTTAATCCTTAGTCGTTTGATGAACTGGTGATGTGATAATAACATTGCATTGTGTTTTCATGTATACTCTACTGTACTTATTATACTTGAATAAATCATTTCTTTTAATGTAAATTTACTTAAATGGTACTGCCTGAAAAGTCTCTCAATCCCCCATCGGCTTGATAGGGGAAACATACTATCTTTTCTTTTTTCTATTCATGCATCCTCTTGGGTCTCCCAGAGGCTAGCGAGAGCTGAAGTAGTTGCAGGTCTCCAGGAGCCAGGATTCCAGCATGAGAACTGCAAGCAAGTAAAGTGAGTATAGTGTGGGGGTTTTGTTTTGTTTAGCAGTTTTCCAGCATCTGAACTGCTGACAGGTGAGTATTGTGCCTGTTTAATGTATGTCTGTATTTTTTATTTGAGTTTAAAACCACTTTAAACAAAAATAAAAATTTGTAGCGAACAACCTACAACCTTGCAGGACATTGTATATTTCTTTATTTCACTCCGACATATATTGTGTTTATATTATGTTTTTCTTTTTCTCTATAGAGACGGACTGAACACATGAGATGCTTTTTAGCGACTCCCAACACAGGACTACGAATGACACTTTGTCCTCCTGCCACCTAGCAGGGAGGGAGAAGCCATAGTGGCCATCTTGGCAATACATAGGAAAAAAAGGACCTTGTTGCCTTGATGATTCGGACGATGCAGATTGTGTCTGACGGAAGTCTCCCTTCTCTCACTGTATATACCATGACGCCAGGTTCACGTTTCCTTTCTCTCCGTGACCCCCTATCCCCACTTTTTTTTTTTTTCCACCTTCTCTGGTCTGTCCATCATATGTGTATTGGTACAGGAGCTTATTTATAACATGACAGAATAATATCGCCGTTTAGTATTCACAAACTGGTTTAATACAAAACTTTCTAGTCGGACCTGCTTGGACTAACTTTGCAAATAAAGATTTGTTTTTTCTCCCCGTTCTTCGATAAGGAATGTGATTGTGCGCGATGCGGATTTTGTGTTTGGAAAAGGTATCGTCACAGAGGCTTTGTTATGTCAACAGAGCTCGGCTATCGCAACTGGAAAAGGGGCTACATGGGGGGACAGTATAATCACATAGGGGGTGCCCAGTGTATACCCCTAGGTGTGATGCTCGCCATCCCTGTAGTCTTGTTATTGCACTAAGTTTGCTTAAATAACTACATGGTGGATACACAGGGAATTCTAAAATGTCTAAGTTCTCACAGGTCACATGACAGCAAAACTTGTTTTTTTTTGGTAAAAATGTATGTTAAGCCACTGCAAGCGCTTAGCGTTTTTATGTAATATTCTGGGAATGGAGAATTTAATCCTCATGTACTGATCAAAGGACTAATGTAGGCAGGGAAGGCTGCAGTTTATAGTGAGTGGTGAAAAAACTATAGGTTTTAAAGGGCGGTGTTCAAACTGAATTATGGCGATTCAAAACTGCATTGTATGAGAGGATGCTTAGGCCCCACCCTCTTTCCAAGTCTGCTGAGGTGTATGTCGCCCATTGCAGGAGGGTGAATACTATAGATCATCCTTTAAGATGCCCATACAGGCATAGATATGGGCTAGATCAATGGCTGCTTTGAGCGCCGTGTGCACTCCCGGCCATCTATCGGGCCCAAATCTAATGCAGCCATCCCTGTTTTTGAATGGGATCAATCCCACTTGAAAACATGGATATCGGACATGATGTAAATCACGGTTGATGTCTGTTGTTTTGGATGGAGACAGCAGGTCTTAATCCAAAGCAGAAGTTCTGCGGTCTAATGCTTTCCAAAGTACAGTTATGTCTCCTCAGCTCCGTCATCCCCGTGAGACCACAGAGCCTGCCTGCAGCTTCAAAGACTCTCTCCCTCAGAAGCTGTGAGCCGGGGGGGGGGGGCAGGGGGGGTCTGCGAAGGGACCTAGCAGCCTCTTGTCACGGCTGGGGTCCATAGATACTGTCTGCCAGGTCCCCCTAGCAGCTAGGGGGACCCGACGGCCAGTGTTTGTTTCCTGAAGTTTATCTTAAGGGATAACACAACGAGATGGCCTACTTTAGCTGTATCCTGTCAGATGGCAATTAATAAAGTATTTGATTGTCTCTCTTCTATTTTCAGAGTTTAAAAATTTAAGTTTCTCTTTCTTTTCATTGCAAAAATACCCGTTACAACATCTAGCCATTATGCAATATCTAAAAGGACAGTGTCTTGCCAAAGTAAACCAATGTCTATATATAGGTTTTAAATATTTAATATAACCGTGTCTACCACCTTGGTCTGACACTAAAACCTCTTTTTTGATTTGCTCCTAAAAATTTAAACCTGAGAGAACAATTCAGAAGTCTGAAACAATGGGGTTTAATGTAGGCAGGGCTTAGCTCAACAATCTCCCCCCAATAAGCTCCCAGACTAAATAGAGTTGCACAGCACAGGGATTTGTCTTAAACCTCCTTTGCTGGTATTCCTGAACACAGTTCTCTGCCCAAACTGGGATAGGGCATACACACCTATGCTCTGTGAGCCCATGGCGATTCTATATCGCGGCGGGCTTGCCTATAGCTACCGTTTATTGCAGTGGAGGGGGGTAAAGATGGTAAATCACAGCAGAATACAGTGTACTCTGCCCATTCAACAGCGCGATATGGTCGTACCGCTAGGAAGTTTAATAATGGTCATTCACTGCTGATTGAACAATTAAAATTAGAACTATCATATCTGGAATATAAGACTTATGCTCGAAAAATGAATGGACTTTGTGAGTTAATTGCTAAGTCCCTGAACATGTTATCACCAAATGTGCTGGAGATACAGAACATGTATGAAGATGATTTTGGGTGTATAGTATATACATTATCATGTATTTGTAGTTCATCGTCATATCACTTCACTGTTCATCAGAGGAGCTTGCAGTGCAATGTCCTTACCAGTGTCATGTGTCACTAAAAATGTTGGGGTAAACTTCCAAACCTACCACAATGTCTTTTTAGGGGATGGTTTATATCGGCCTGGCTTGTTCTGCTGCAGCTTATGATGAGGTGTGAACCCTTTCACTCTTATATAGTGCGTTCTTTATCAAAAACTAGGTCAGTACAAAAGTCAAAACCTAACCAAAGCTTTTTTTTTTTTTTTTTTTTCAAAAAAATCTGGCCTAGGCCTCGGTCACTAGAGGTTGTGTCGCACTGATTGTTTGACAATGCTGCACCTTGCTTTAAAAGGTTGCATTTTACATCAGTGGATTCAGACCAACCACCTCCTACAAGGCAGCCAATAGCTGGAGGAAGATGATGAGGAAAAGCTGCTGCGTTCTGTGGCCATGCAGCAGGTCTGAGGTTGTCAGATGTCCACCAGGCCAATTTTTGAGTTTGTGTTACCCTCCCCATGTCTGCGTGGCTTTCCTCTGGGTATTATGGGTTTCTCACACATACTCCTGAGACATATTGACCAGTTAAATGCTTTCACCAAAAAGTTTCTTTAGACAATATTTTATTATGAAAGGGACATTAGAGTGTGAGCTTCTGTGATGATGTACTCTGTAGTATGTCAGTGCTTTATAAATTACTTGGTGATCTAGTACACTCCCAATTATATAGCAGAACAAGCAGTGACCCACACCAATAATATTTCATGTGTTCCATCGTGATGAATAGATCAGTCTTTCAAAGTCTTAAAAGCCATGGTGTGCCCTTCTGTTTGGGGATAGTTATTACAAACAGAAAACACTAATTTCATTTTTTGCCATGTGCTAGTCCTTGGATGGCTTTATTTTTTTATTACATGGTGATATAGCAAGTAACACCCATCCTGTCTTAGCTTAGGGTGGCTCCACTTTCACCATGAAAGAAGACATCTGGTAAGTTATGGGCTTTTTTGGGGGCTGTTGCCTTCCACATCTACTTTTATGCTTTAAATACACATTCTTAAACTTTAAGCTTGGAATGCTTTATGGTTATTGTTGCTGCTGAACACACTGCTCTTGCTGAAGCCTGCCTGACCAAGGGGTAAAGGATATCTGTATAGTGTCTCACCTGGTACCAAGCAACACACATCAGGCAGAAATGTGTATTATAGAAACACACCAATCATACAGAGATACAGTTTGTTAACCCCCTAATCATGCAGAGACATGTATCTTAAATACACACACCACAATTTTCAATCATGCAGTGCATACACACCAACAATTAGGTAGACATGCATCACACACATTATAAACACACCAATCATACAGAGATTAATAATTAATACACACACACACGATACAGACACATGCATCATCCAAATAAAGCAATCATGTATTTAACACACACACACACCAATGCAACACACACCTCAATCATGCATAGATCAGCATCACACACACACACACAGCAAGGTGTCTAGTCCACAGTATAGATCTCTGTGCAGCATTATCCTGGTAGCTTTGCTTCTGCTAGATCAAGAACCACCTCGCCTGTATAGTCCTCTGACCTCGCAGTGTATGCGGTCAGCAGATTAGTCTTTTCGTTTTAATTTCCTTTAAAATGGTTTTGGGGCGTTGTGACAATACCTGTATGTATGCCGGAAAAAAGTTAGTTCTGAAAAGCTACTGAATTGTAAAATATTGCAAGGGAACATGAGCACTTTGAAGAATGATTTGTAAAGAGTTGTGCTGAAGTTTGAGAATGTCATGTTTTAGATAATTTTGTATCGGATTTCTAGGAACCCCAATAAACACTGTTTAGTATTTTGTAAGAGAAGTGTTCCAATTTTTTGTGTTGGTTGTATACAATCTCTTCCCCCTGTAATGACTTTCACTAACAGCTTGTATAACTGGGTACAGACAGATGCCACAGTTCAGGCTTTTCCCATTAGAAAGGAGAGAGAACGAAGAAAAACATATTCTGAAAATGTTTTATTACTAACTCTGGGCTGTCTGATTAACTGTTAGCAGCCTGTGTTCCCTGCCCAAAAGGTGTCTATTTACTATGGTGGAGGGGGACCACTGACAGCCCAGAGTATCTTCACGCTGTCAGCAGCTCCCCTCCTCCTCCCACATACTCTGCTCAGACAAGTTGTATAATCACTCTATAGGGAGCAGACATTTCCCAGATTTCAGGCGGAAAAAGTGTTATAGAGCGAATAATAGGCTACACCAAGAAACCCCTAGGGAGCTGGCGAGCCATAGTGGTTCGGTGCAGCAATTGATAGCCTTAAGCCCCCCATACATCTTAAGATTGATCCATACAATCTCCATTAGATCTACCAACAACTGTGTAGTAAAGTGACCTCCCTGATAGAGTACACAGTGATTGAAAGGATAAGAAAGGTCCTCATATTACATGGTTGTGGTAGAACAAAATTTGATTGTACAGAAATTGTATGGAAAGTTTGTAAGGTGTGTGGGGGCCTTACTTGTTTTATCTCATACCCACACTTGGATTATGCCCCTCCCAACCATGGGGATTGAAAATAGATCAAGCAACCCGGTGTTCAATTCTGAATGCAATAAAAAAAAAAGTGGATTTTGGGTTTCTGTCACTTTTAATTTAAAGTGCCAAGATGGCGATTTAACTTGAAACACACACACACACACACACACACCAAACATACAGAGACATGCCTCATAAAACATACACACACCAAACATGGAATTATAGAAATGGATACACCAATCAGACATACATCATATACACAGAAACACAGTAGTCATGCAGAAGCATGCATTGTAATTATACACACACCCCAATCATGCAGAGGCATGCATCATAGAAACACAAACACACCAACCAGTCATGAAGACCTGCATCATTTATACACAAACAGTAGTCATGCATTATATACAGAAACACACCCCAATCATGCAGAGAAATGCCACACACCAAGCAATCATGAGCATTATATACACACCCCACCCCCAACGCGAAGACATGTATCATATACATACACACCAATAAGGAAGAGATGCATCACACAGGTTAATCTGAGACAATTTTCATAAACACACTACAACCAATTATGAAGATATGCCTCATAAACCCACCCCCACTCATGCAGAGACATGGATCATACACATGTCCCAATAATTAAGACGTGTGCGCACAGAAATCACCCATCGTGTATATATACACACACACATCAACGAATCACAAAGACACGACACACACACAACAGTCATGTAGAGACATGTATCATGGAAACACACAAACCAATTATGAAGACATCATAAGTATTATATGTTTACACAACAGTCATGCAAAAATTCTGCATAATATCCACAACAATAAGGAAGACATACACAAGTCGCGTAGACATAGAAACACACACCAAACAATGAAGACATGCATCATACACACAAACAGCAGTTATGCAGAGACATGCATATTACCCACATACACAGATATCATATTGAGACATGCACACCTATCCTGAAGACATGCAACATAGATACACAAGTTCAGCAGAGACCATAATCATAGAAATACACACCAACGAATCACAAAGACACACATCATACACACAAACAAGACACATGCATCATGGGAACACACCAACCAACCATGAAGACCTGCATTTCTCTCATGCCCACCAACCATGAAGAGACATGCATCAAACTACACAGTATATTAGTGAATGTTATGTTCAGGCAAAACTCAGATGTTCCAGGCGCTGGTCTTCCCAGTTGCTTTAACATGAGTTTTGTATGAGAAGCCAAAACGGCTTTGTTCCAGCTGTGATTATATTATATTACAGAGAGATATTATAGTGGCTGCACGTGTAAACCACAAACTCGAACCTACTACAGATTGTGAAAGGTAAAAGTAGAGAAGCTGCTGTCAGTTCCATTTGTTTCATAAAGTGAGGCAAGGAAGTCAGGAAGTTCAGTTCATTAGTTACCGTATATATACACTAGCATAAGCAAGTTTTCAGCCCCAAAAAGACTTGCCTGCCTCTGCAGGGAGTCTGATGACTGATGATATGCATTCTATGACGGCATTGCTGAGCAGGACTCTGTTGGTGAAATGTTAGCTTGCACAGCAGCGCCATCTAGTGGGTCTTTTGTTAATTCGTATTGGAGATGGTGGAATTTCACTTTAAAAACCCCACTATCTGACTCAATACGATTTCCCATTTTTGTAGATAAAATAAGGTTCCTTGGCTTATATATACACTTGAGTATAAGGGCTTGTTTCCACTGGTGCGTTTTCGTGCCGCATGCACGTCCGCACGAAAACACATGCCATGCTTGTTTTTCGCAAATCTTTTCAAATGCGCCCAGAATCCACATCCGCTCTATAACCGCATGCCATGTGTTTTTGCGAGAATTTGACCACATCAAATGCTTTCCTATGGGTGCGTTTTTGCACGATTTTGGGATGCGGATTGAAACGCTGTAGGGTAGCGTTCACAAGCGCGCCCTAAACCGCGTCCACATCCATCCGCATTCAAACGCGCACAACCGCACCAGTGGAAACTATATTGAGGTTTCCATTTGATGCGGTTTCGGCCGCGCGGTTACAAACGCACGCAGCTGCACAAAAACGCACCAGTGGAAACAAGCCCTTCGTAGGTTTCTTTACACCAATGGTAAAGAGCGTTGGTGAAACCAACCTGGTGCTATGAAGGAGACTTCTAATGTTGACTTTGTATATGTTCAGACCAACAAAGCTTTACCCTCTTTATTCTAAAGCAGCGGTTCTCAGCCTGTGGGTCGAATGACCATCTCACAGGGTTCGTCACGTTCACTGAAAGCATCAGTGGTGATGCCCACAAGCAGGGTGGGAGATTAACAGGAAGAATACCGCCCCCTCCCAACTCTGCACAAGCTTACATTATAGGACTACCAGCATTTGCCACTCTGACCTCCATAGGCTACAACTTGTATCAGTGGCACATGGACAACATCTCTGCCCAGTAGTGTCCACAGTCTAAGATGGCTGCTGGTCATCTTTTATGTTGGCACACCACATTTAATTGCTTTTTGTTGGCGAAACAACTGATAGGGCTTGTTTCCACTATACGTCGAGACCCCCTCCGCTAAGCGTATTGCTTGGCAGGGATCCCAACGTAGCACACAGACTTGCTGCTGTGTTTAGCCATCCATTGATGCACAGGCTTAACGTACTCCACTATGTTCAGCCTTGCATTAGCTCGGCGCAGAGAAGCATCCGCCGAGCAGGGAAGTCTATGTGCTGCGTCAGCCAAGCAAAATGCTTAGCGGAGGGGTCCCGACCTATAGTGGAAACATAGCCTAACCGTTTCCGTCACTGTTATGAGACACTAGAATAGAAGAAGAAAATCCTTATAGCTAGAAAAGGTGGGCAATGCTAATAGTGCTCAACACTCACTTCTTACCAACCTGCTGGTATCTCCTCCCCACATCCACAGTTTGCCAGACTGACTCTGAAGGCTGAATGTTTTATTTAAAACCAAGAAACTGTAAAAACAGAACCTGAAATAACGATGCAACGTACATAACATAGAAAGGATCCAGAAACGTGGCTGCGAGAGCCCCTGGAATGTAGTAGGCGATAACAGGTGATGTCAGGAACTCTAAGACCCATCAGGCTTTAGTTTCCTCTTCACAGTTTGACAGATGAATATGAAGCAAGAGGCCGTCCGCGGCTCTGAAATGGCGTGACCGAAACCTTCCGAGAGCGGCCCGGGAATACACAAGGCATTATATATAGAACGTTCCTACAGGTTTGTGCTGCAGATACACAGTTCCCTATGCGGAAACATCAGATACTGAACAGAAACACCCAACATAGAGGAAAATGATGAACTGCTGAATGTGCAAAGTCTCCACGCAACGGAATTCCCAACTTAGGCACTTTATTCGCCTGGGCGAAGGACAGACACAACCCGGATTCTGTCCATGGAAAGCCATGCCGACCTCCATCTACATCCCCAACATCTATAACCTGTTATCTCCACTCAGGCGTGTCTTCCGTGGCATCCTGCAACAGAGGAAAGGGGGTAGGTGAACATAGAAGTCATCAATATGTCCCTTCATTGGTGCTGCATGTATGGTCCAGGCCTTTTAGGGAGTGTCTGGTCATACCATATGGACCCTAGAAAGCATCACAGTATTTTGGGGTTACATTGAGGGTACTATAAAACAAAAGGTTATGAATACAGTGGACCCTTGAGTTACAACCAGCTTCACTCAAGACCAACTTGAGTTGCAGTCAAAATGTTTTAACATACAACAAAAGACTTGACTTACAACTGTTATTATCGCCAAAACATGTTTCTGCTTGTGTGATGGCGATCATGTGCACATTTCTGCATTTTATATGCCCTCACAGACTTCTATGAGACATGTGTAAAGCTTAGACTCCACTGTCCGTTGGGATCTGCAGGTGTCTGCTGAAGCCTCCATTGTGTTCCCATAGACGTATAGCTTGCTGCATCGATTGGAAGGCAACGGAGGCTCAGACCAGTGAATCCACAGCTCTGACAGGCTGTAAAGACAACCCTGTCAAAGTCCCATTGCTGACAATGGGTGGCTCGCAGACAGTGGCCCCTAAGAATGAAGCCTGACCTGGGATAGCAATTGGCAGAATAAGCAGATGAAAGATGAAAAGCCACCACATCGAAACAGTAAGTCAAAATAATATTCACGTGCCCTAGTCTTACCTCCTCTCTCTGTCAAAAGGATCCGCCAGTTCTTGCGAGACTCGCAAATCATCTAGCTGATGTGTAGGGTATCGAGAATCTGCTGCTCCATCACGTAACCGACCGGCTGAGGGGTCACTGATCCTCTCCCGGGGTGCTGCTGCACCATTCATTTCACCATTCTCTTGCTATAATTTGTGAACAAAGAATTATTTGTGCAGCCAAAAACTACAAGAACGCAAAACAGGCAATGTGCAAAAATGCTCTAGGGCAGTGATGGCGAAGCTTTTAGAGACCCGATACCCAAACTGAAACCTAAACCCCACTTATTTATCTTGAAGTGTCGGCATGGCAATATAAACCCTAAATTACACACACACACACACACAAATGATATATACATAAAACATGTAAACACACAACTACTTTCTTATAAGATGGCAGGGTAAGGGGTGCTGTGTGCAATCAGAAGAGAGGGGAAGAGAACTGACAGCATTGAGAGCCAATAGACTGCAGTTCTTTCCTCTGTGCTGGATGACAGCTCAAGTGCCCACAAAGAGAGCTCCGAGTGCCACCTCTGACACCCGTGCCATAGGTTCGCCATCACTGCTCTAGAGGCTCTTTTACAGTTGGACCCTGGAGGTACATGGGGGTGTCCATGTACTGTGGGATGCATTGTGAAAAGAACCCCACTTCATACAACCATTCGGTACCATCTGCTATTAGGATACCATTAACCTATAATATCACTGCAAAAGCAAAACTGAGCTGCGATTACATCAGTGGCAATTTTCTAGTGTGAAAGAGCCCCCAAAAGAATACCAATCATTTAAAAAAAATCCTTAAAATGAATCTCCAAAACCAGAGTGTCTTATATATTTTTATATAGCCTAAAACTAACGGTTCATGTCAAATATAGCCCAAGAAATAACAGTTTTTCATAAAAAAAAACAAAACAAAAAAAAACTTTGCACTGTGTCCCTTTCCACAGGTTCTCTTACATCGTAAAGGTTCATAAAAACGGCTAACCTTACAATTGTATGCAAGCACTCCCTTAGGGCCCATTCACACTCGCCGTGCTGCAGTTGCCAATCAAAAGAACCATATATTACCACAGTCTGCTGCGCTACATAGCCTTGAATGCAACACAGCACAGGCAAGTGTGAAAGGGCCCTTTATGTTAGTACATGTGGAGGGAAATATATTTGGATTAACGAAGCCACTGCACAATCAAAATCATTCTAAATAATTTCCTAGGTCTCTGAAGGAACATGGGCAGTCAATGGCAGGGGATGAATAACTGAACCTATCAGCACGGAGGCTGAAGTGGTTAATAGACATTACTTTGGCTGAGTCCAGTAATGTGATTGGCTCACCGTGTGGTGCAATCCTGGTTGATCTGTCCAGGTGGGCACATCCGATTAGGGGGTCGATAGGATAGGGATCAGACCATGTATGGCTACCTTTAAACTGTGACATATGACATATAACATGACATATGTTAGTTGCACATATATGACTATAGTAGGGACATTAGATTGTGAGTTAGTGATATGACTATATATGCTCTGTAAAGCCCTGTGTAATATTACTGCGCTTTATAAATACAAGATAATAATAATATTTGTCCTTAGGATAAAACTTCACTCCCAACAAGGTCACTCACCTTGCTGGAGTAAATGTCTAAGCGTATGAGAAGAGACGCCAGCTCCAAGTCTTCGCTGTAATTATTTTTCAGAGGAACAGATCTGTATCCTGCAAAACACAGACATGGCCTTCTTATTGCCCTAGTACATAAAAACACTTTAGGAATACCCCGATCTCCTCACCATCGTACCAGTTTTTAATCCTCGAATCATAAAGGTTGCCTGAGCTAAGAAATTCTGGTCACTGAACATGTCCTCCTCATAGACCACAAACCGCAGGAAAGCAAGCTCGGGGTTGGCAATTAGAAACTGGAAGGTCTTCTGAGGCCAAACTGGGTTCAATCCATTGTCAACTGTCCGTTATAAAATAGAGATAGTTAGTCACATGTCAGAAACACTTCCTCTTCTGCAGGGGTGTCAAACTCAAATACACAGCGGGCAAAAACTAAAACCTCGGACAAAGTTGAAAACCAACTACATGCTATGCAATGGACCGGTACACACAGGCCCAACAGTATTGCTTTGCTTCACATTAGTGCACTCACCACTCCGTCGGTTTATGTGGCAGATAAACCTCCTCCACGGCCCTCCTGTCTGCTACACTTACTGAGCTTCTGTATTGCCTCTCTGGGGGCAGAGAACTACGGATCCCAGCATGCACTGGGCAGCTCATTGCGATTAACTCGCTGCTGAGTAGCCAGGCCGTATAGTTCTCTACTCACAGAGTGGGAGTACAGAAGCTATGGGAGTGTAGGAGGCAAAGGGGCAGCAGACCAAGCAAATCTATCAGATGTGTCGCATCTACGCCAAAGTTTGACACCTGGCTTACATTAACCACGTATTACCATTAATCAGGTTTTATACTCCAACCTACAGTTTTAAAACTTGATCTGCCTTTTCTTAATTTTCACAATTACTACAATGCACATTTCAGGTCTAAACATAACTTTAAACCACCAAACTTTCTATATTTTCCAGATCAGTGACCCTGTAGAATAAAATGGCACATGTAAAATCCTGTAGATGGTATTGGGTGGTTTACAACTTGGCTTACCAATGAAAAAAAACTCATGGCCACCATGAGGCCATGTTTCCACATTTGCGTTTTGCCACGATGCCTGCAGGAGATCGCTAGCACTCCGCAATCTCCCACGAATCAAACCACAGCACAGAGCTGCCGGCAAGAAGTGGGAGGGTATGGCAAGATGTCCTGTCCCACCGCCCACACTTCCTGGCTGATCGTGAGTAGAGTAGATTTTTTATCGGGTCGATTCATCTCCATGGCCGTGATCAAGGACAACCGGCTGCACTCATACCATGACCAGCCATGGTCCAAAATGCTGTAAGGCACGTTTCAGATCGTGGGCCGCACCCCGTCCGAGCGCAGCTGTGGAGGCGACCCCATTCTAATGTATAGGCGCGATCGACCGCTGTTAAAACCTCGAGTGATCGCTCTAGTTGAAAGTCTAGTTTATGTACATGTGGTAAGGGTTAAACACACCTATCATCAGTTTTACATAAAAATAAAACTGCGCTTTTGGAAAAACTTCTTCATCTATCATATTGATGTTCAGATCCTGTCTTTTATATAAACTATAATTCTACTTAGCTAGGAAAAAAAGTGTAAATAAAAAGGACATCTGTTCTAAAAACGGCAAAAACCAACCAAGGTGCACCAAGGTTCACATTGTAACAACCACCCCTCAACCTACCTCCCCCCGGAGCCCAATGTCTCACCTACAAACTCTGTTTTTGTCTTGGTGTTGTCATATTCAGCTCCACAGATCTCCACCTCCACAAAAGGACACACAATACCTCTACCGTTCTTAGGCAGATGCCTGGCACCCAAAATCTGAGCACATAAAACAGATACAGTAAATGGTCATATATCAAACAAGGGCATACGTTCATACACAACTGCCTGATCCTGTAAACAATACCATGAATAGAATTTCTCTAATAGCCCACTGCTTACAGGAGCCTAACATTTACTGTGACTTTATTACCCAACAGGAAAAAAGGGTTAATGAGAGGAGTCATCGTCAGAAAACACCTATAACAACTATAACTAGGACTTCTTTTGAGAGTGTGACTTACATTCCAAGCATGCAGAAAAAGCATGCTAGGGCTTATTTACCCTGCAATCACGAACCATTCAAAATTGATAAATATAATTTTATAATTGATATTCAACATCTAACAACAGTATTATTGGACTGTATTAGTAATAGGCCCTCATTTACATTTCTGGCTATGCCAGTCAAATGCCTGCATTGGGGCGCTTTGCCCCAAACATGACATACTCACAACACCCCTCCCAGGCGTTGTGAATCTGTCGGCATTAAAACACACGCACCGCAGTCAGGCAACACCCCCATTGATAAATACTAGGCATGTTATGTGATGTGAACTAAACTGATGTGTTTTCTTGGCGCGGTTTGTTCATTTAAATATACACCCTCAAACAGTGCTAGAATAACAGTCAACCCGAGGACTGGTGCCATGGATATGGCAAGAACACCTGCCATGTGGCTAATGTAGACTCGGCCTAATGCTCTCCAGGCGCCCTCCAACAGCTCGAAGTGTTAATTGACTGTATCAGGCTACTTAAGCCAAGTTGTAGACATGTTCCTAGAAATGTCAGAGCAGATTTCTGGCAGGCTTACATGGGTGATATATTCACACTCAGGACTTTAATGCTCACAAAAAGACAGCAAATTCTTGACAGGCATCTGCAGAGCTTTCCATTTACGTCAATGAGGTAATTGTTTAAATGACAGTCTCGGCTTTTTCAGCACCCGCATTGGCAGGAAAAAGCTGCTTCAATTTCATCATTGCAGTTACTTTAACCTCCCTAGCACACTGCTGAGGTACAGATTTCTGTACCAAAAGCACACCATGGACTTTATTGGAAAAACGTTTTTTTACATTGTAGGCTTGTAACTTACCAAAGTATGTCCACACAGGAGTCTGGTAGACATCCTGAATATAATAACATGTTCAGATGCTTTGTGAATAATTACTAAAATCAGTTAATGGATAGTTCAAAAGAAACTGTATCAGGTAAGTTAGCACTGCAACCACTAGATGGCACTGCAGGTGTGCCAGGTTACAATGGAGAGCATTGTAATACATTGAAGACAATGTACAGTGGCTTAAAAAAGGAGCTTTTTTACTTTTGAATAAAAGTAATTTTGGTTCTTACCTCAACACCAATAATAACCGACTCCAATGTACCAATTGAATATTTGTCAAACGGGTCAAATGTATCATCTCGCATACAGGATGGCTGCAGCAAATAGCCACAGCGACCTCCACATTGGAATAGGGCCTGGTTCATCTGCATGGGCTTATCTGAATAAGAAAGGAAAAATGACATAAGCATGTGTCTGCACCTCTGGGTACATAATCTAGAATCTAAAACATGGAAGAAATCCTACAGAGGAAGTAAAAACCTCAAGTAACGGTAATATCAGGTGTAGAGACTGGAGAAGTCAAGTGCTAAGCTCTGACTAGTCAACTGCCTAAAGGATGTCCAGAATCTAACAAAAAGTCAAATATCAGTTTTGAGAACGATCGCCCTTTTAAATAAATCCACCATTTCTAGACTGCCTCCGCAGTGTAGATGTAATGCAGTAAAACAAACCAAGGGTTGCAGCAGTGATCTGTCCTTTTACTACCATTGCTCCGGGTCATTTATTTCAGATTAATGCTGTCTGATAACCAGACGAAGCACATTGGATTGAGAATCATAGATCAGTGTCCCCAGGGCCTTGGTAGCTCTTTGTGAGGAGTAGGGCAAGATTTCATGTCCTACCCGACTGACTTATACAGACAGAAGTGAAAAATCTGATATGTAGTGCACCTGGAGTTTGAAAGTTTAGTGCCACCAGCTGGCTGCCACAAATCCACATAGGCATGGGGTCGTAGTTAGAAGAATCCAAGCGCTGGCCTTTAGGGTAGATACGGGACAGCTGCCTCCGGTTGTAGTGCAAAAATTTTTTGCCTTTTTGCTTGTTGACGTATTTCTCAGCTTTGGTCTCCGGGAAGGACGACATGTCCCGATAGCATGTCCTCTCGGTTCCGATCTCTGAAAATAAACATGAGCCATCAATGTCATCACTGGCACACGGCATGATGTATTAAATGAGATGAACAATGTAAAATATTTTTTTAAGATTTTAAAGATTGAAAAGATCTGGTTACAACAGTGTTTACACTTTTTCCATTTTGAATAAAGACCAATCACATTCTGCGAGTTACATGCCCAATTATATTGGGCTTTAACAATGAAGGGCAAAGGAACAGGTTTGCTTAAATACCTCTCTTCTGATCACCACATGCCCTTGCCACACTGTCAGGAATCGAACCCAAGGATGCTCCGACACCTGGTTGTAGAACTACCTGCTGAGCCACCGAACATTGTGACTTTACACCTTGCTGGATCTCTTGGACCTGGATACCAAGCCAACTAGTTCTTGTGAACCCTGAACCCTTGGCCCCTACCATGGACTTCCTATAAAGCCAGGTCCCAACTGTGATTCAATGCCAGATTATTGGGCTTCCAGCCAGTGTCTTGCTTCTTGTTTGTCCCTGCTCCTGCTTTCATCATCTTCGTGTACCGACCCTTGCTTTGACAACCCGACCTCTTTTTATGTTGCTCCTTTGTGACTCGACACCACTGGCTTGTTTTGACCACGCTCCTGCTTGCTGCCTTTCGCTACCTGTTGATCCTGCCATTACTGTCTCAGCTACAGATCATTACACACACTCTATTTAGCTGCTGGGAGTAAAGAAAATACCCCATATTTCTGGGTATATAGCACCATCTGACTTGCCCCCACTGCTCTCATATGCCAGCACTTGTGTATGGCAATTGCCTTATGACTATCATGTGATTTGACAAAATTTAGAGGCTTCAATCCAAACCTGAACTGTAAAGGTCACTTTTTATTTATAATTTTGAGTAATGTGGTTTTGCTAAATGTAGTTCTTGTACTTCTATGTTCATATGCCACATATTACTGACCTAATGGGGTAACAATTAAGCACAGCCTTATTGCAGACAGTTGTTAAAGCATATAATGAAATGCTGCATATAACATAACTTTCCATATTTGCCCAAAGCATATTTCAAAAAGATAGAAAAAGAAATCTTACTTTCTTCATCAAATGGCACGGGTCTGCAGTATATGACAAGTTCAGACAGCTCCAGAGCAATCTTCTTTCTGCGCTCCATAATTTTGCCCTCTGTAAGCTGATAAAAAGATAGTAAAGTGGTTGTACAAGACACTCAGAGACACAAACAAACTACAACCATTACTATTCAGAACTACAGTCATCCTACGACTGCATTCCACATGACATAATGGCCACCACAGATTTTGACATTAGTTTATGCAGATTGAAATGGCTGCTGTGTTTCATTGGCTCATTTTTGATCTACATACAATTTGCATGCTAATATAGAAAATGTTAGCATCTCACTGAGTATCTATAGTAGTGGTGGGCAACTGAGTTTATATGGAGGGCCACAAGTACGGAATTACATAACATTTTCAATCTATACTGACTTGTAGAAGCATTTTATAATAAAAATTACAGCAGGCATAGTTAGAAGACATTTAAAAAAAAAAAAAAAAAAACGTGATTTAAAATTATACTTCAAGCATTAGGGAACACTGTAGCATGGTAATGCACATTTTTGTGTCATATACATCATCAAAGCCTTTCATGATATCTCTGGGGCACATAACCTTTGATTCAATGGTTATGTGTCAAAATATATCTTACAATACTCAATTACTCATGCCCTATTTGTTGGGATAGTGGGAGCATAGACACTCACCTGTCCGTCAACACATCTTTGCCCAGGATCTTCATAGAAAAGAGGAGGAGAGGAAAAGAACTTGCTCAGGTGCCGTCTGGGTCACTTACCATGAGCAAGTCACACGCCTCCCCTCCTCTTCCCGCTCTAAGAAGATGCCAGGCCAGGATGTGTCAGTGGGGAATTGGTGGACAGGTGAGTTCCTATACCCTATGCATTAACAGTTCGGTTTCTAGGGCCTCAAGTGGAGGGGGGG
>CM070042.1:45762798-45774063 GCA_036250615.1 Ptychadena robeensis | reverse complement strand
GGCACCTGGGATCTATAGCCACCACCAGCAGAGCCAGTCTGCCCTCTAGTGGACAACTTTGGTGGGGGACACAGAAATGGAGCAATATGTTTATTTAACTTACACGAGCATCTGCTGTCTGTGCTGCCTCTCTGATCTTCCTCACCCAGTCATGCATATCTTCCGCAGAGTCAGCAGCCACATCAAGTGGATATCTTGTCACAGAGGGGACATTTATAGAGAAGACATAAGGCCGACTGTACAGACCCTCATGTCGAATAGCTGGATGAAAGGAGACAGGGGAAATAATGAACTACTGGCTAAGGATAACAACTAATATTCGAATAAAGTGACGCGACCTCTTGTCAAGTTTTATTTCCTTAAGCAACCAACCATCAGCAACAAACCAGAATCTATCCTTCTCTGCCTTGACTACTGATAAAAGAAGAAATCTAAAGCTCTATTTTCAAGGCGTCCGATACCAACAGAGCCTAAATCATAATTATCTGTCACTCATTTGACACGTTTTTTTACCTTAAAACTATTTGAATCTAATATGAATAAGAAACATACAATTTACTATACAAGATCAAAAATAATACATTTTCCTAGTGTTGACCACATCTAGGACTATAGGGAACTTTAACGTCCCAGATGTGGCCAACGCTAGAAAAATTTTCTATCTTTTATTGTGGGATGCTGGTATCTAGTGAAGCTTTTGAAAGAGAAAAATCACGATAATCTACTTTAATGACTCTTTAATGACACTCTTTGTGTGCTGGACATTTCATTGGGGGAGGACTGCCATTCCCATTCAAAACAAGGGGTCAGTCGGGAATTTACCAACATGTGGGATCATCGTGCGATCTAACATGCAGGAGATTCCTGGTTGAAAAATCGGGCAGGAATCTGCCCATGTATGGCTACCTTAACCAACCACTGTTCTACCTCCAGAAAAATTAACACATCACATTTCCTACTTGCCAAGCTGCAGGTGCGGGCAAGGCTTGTACTTACACAAGGTACGAACTTTCACACTGACCCTGTGTTTGTGTGTTACTGCAAATACCCTGCAACTGGCATTTTTGGGGACACAGCGCAATCATCTCCCAAACACTTGTATGGGAGACACAAGCACAATGCTAGCACATCCATTAGTGGCCAAAAAGCACACCGCAGCTGTGAACTGGCCCTCAAAGTGCACAACACATATATTAATACATTTAGTAAAAACATGTGAAACCAAATTTTTGGAGAAAACAAAACTGGAAGAAAATGACAATTAATACAATTGGGTTTATTTGCTCCCATAAAATACAGGGAAGGGAGGGCCTATTGCCCACGGTTTCTTTCAGAAGTGTTGGTAAGGCTCTTGTTTAAAGTATTAGAAAAGTGTTTTGTTCGGATATAAAGTTGGCAGCAGAAATGCAAACTTATACTAGGTATTAAGCTCATATCTCTTTATTCTTACCAATCTGACACGAAGGCACGTCCAGCACACCTCCTAGTAGATCTCCAAGAGGGCTGTTTTCATCTAGTTGCTGAAGGGGTAGAGAATTGTGTTAAAAGTATAGAAAAATAACAATGCTTTGTATACACCCAAAGAAAATATTACCTCTTTCATTAAAGCAGACAGATTTACATAAGAAAATTGTTCTCGTGTGTCTTCTTCAGTAAGTTAGAACTACCTGGCTGTGTCGCTAAAAAGTGCAAAAGCTTTGTGCTCAATTGGCTCAGTTTCAGCTTGCATGCTTTTGTCAACAATTCTGCATTTCATCATCTCTAGTGGTCAGTAGCCAATTGTAAAACTGGTCATACACCTTTAAATGCCAGATATCCTTTAAATCTACCAATAACTATGTAGTGCCGGGTCCTCTGCGATTGAACACAGGTAGACTTAAGCAGGGTACAGACGTGGAGATATGGGTCAAATCGGTGGCCGCTTCGAGCGCCGTGCGCGCTCACGGCCATCTATCTGACCCATATAATCTGTTTTTGAGCGGGACAAATCAAAGAAAGTTCCTCATATTACATGGTTTTGATAAAACAAAAGAAGATCTAAAGGAAATCTGACAGGGCCCCCATACACATTTAGATTTCTCTAAGATCTGATTTGTTTAAATTTGAATATTCATCATATGATGCCTGCAAAGTGCATGAACAGAGCACCTGCTGTGAACCATCCCCCATTCTTTATTTCCAAGTCTACATCTAAACAAATATTATACTCACTGGTTGCTCAGGTTCTGGCTCCGGGGGGTTGACTATCTCCTCCACGTAGTTGGATGGGAACCACATCTGCTTTTTACCCCCATAGTCACCTCGCCACCTACAGAAAAAAATATTTAAAACCAAAATAAAATACCAGATTTAAGACACAGACTTAACCATGTGGATGTTGCCTCGACACTGCAAGAATCAACTGTTTGTTTTGATGTTTACAGACAGGACTGCTGATTCTGTATAACATCTGAGCTGATATCAGAGGTTTGGGGGGGACCTGCCGCATGAGGGGATGAAGCCTATCACTATATTCATCATTCCCTAGACAAATTGATGGGTTAACCTGACCAATAAATAGGGGAACCTGGTGAAAAATCTATTTCCAAAAGCTTTACAAGGGATTTTTATTAGAGATTTTTTAACTGTTTTAAAACCCTGGAAGCTTTTAACAAAAATGGCAGCCAGAGGACAAAGGACTAACTACAAGCACTTCCTATACCTGGTCTTTCCCAATTATTAAAAAAAGAAAGTATTGATCAGCACATTTAGGTTTTGCATAAATTAAGTTCAAAGTCAAACTCTTAACCTTAACTTACTTTGAACTTTCTATAATTCCAGCAATTGCGGTGATGATACCATGTTCAGGGGCTTTGCAAACACAAAACAAATAATCATGGGACCATTTCTCATTCTACCTACACCAGGGGTGGGCAAACTTTTTGACTTGTGGGTCACAATGGGTTTTAAAATGTGACATAGGGGCCCGGACCAAGAGCTTGCAGGGGCCGCCCAGCATAGGGGTCCTAAGTCCTCATAATAAGGACAGGATATTTAAGAAAATATTTAAATAGAAGCTTTAACATTCTATTGCAGGCAAACTATGGCCGCTAGTAACCAATTCAAACAATTATCCTTTAGGCGTTCTCTTTGCTTATTGCAGGGAATGAGGGTAGCCAGAGTGTCTTGACACCAAGGTGACAAAAGGGACAAATTAAAAGACTAAAGGACCGGTTTTGGCCCTTGGGCCTTAGTTTGTCAATGTTTGACCTACACAGTACAAGATCAGCATTGATCTACCACCCCCTGCAGGTCATTACACTGCAGCTCACTTGCATTTGGCAAAACCTGACCCTTTGTTAACTACCAACAAAATGAAATTCAGACTTTCCCACTAGTCTATTTTGGGAAAAGGTCTGAAAGCAACGTGTCTGTCATAAAGGTAAAAAGCAGTAAACATTTCCATTGTTGGATGTGGTGATGATGCTTTAACAAGAAGACTGGACAATGTATGCTGCAATGCAACTTCAGATGCTCTTAAGCAAAGACAATGGCAGGAGAATGTGAGAAAACATTTAAAATGGCATGACTTTAAATAAGGGAATAAAAATAAGGTATGAAGTTGCATTTAAAATTTATAACATGTTGTTTCAGAACCACATTTAAAACTTAACTATATTATCCACAGCTGCTATTAAAAAATATCTGGTGATCTTAAAATGAAGATTCAGATTTAGGCAGTTCCTGCCATCAGGTCATTATCAGTACACCATCTCGCTGCTACATATAGAAGCGATCATGCCAAACCAATTATGCAGGCCTGTTCCACCACTGCAATCATGAGAGCCCTATTCTAGGTAAATGTGTGAATGTACAGAGCCAGAAGTGACAAATGTAAAAAAAAAAAAAGTCTATTAGATCAGCAACACCAAATTAAAAAAAGGGGAAAAACACAACTAAGCAGGGTATTTATTAAAGCAGACCTACCACCTGTTAGGTCACTCTACAGTATGGCTGCAGCTCAGCCGATACTGCAGAGATCCCAGAAAAAGAAAAAAAATTCTGACAGCAGGAGGGGTATCTTATTAGAGACAGCCCCTCCCACTGTGTTACATCTCGACTAGGCAGGACGTAACAAGCTGCAGGGGTTACTGGGAATTCTCTCCCATAAGCCCCTGGTGCTAGGTCACCCAGATGTGATGTCAGCGTCACATCTGTGAGACTTTGTGAAGAGGGGAGAGAGAAGCCCTCCCACACCGGAGCTCTTCTGCAAAGGAGTCTGTCTGTGTAGAGGGGGCGGGTTGCTCTTGGGAAAAACATATGTAAAAAGACTAACAGAACCCTAAAGCTGGCCATACACGGGACAATTACCGTGCGATCAATGATCGATCGCAGCGAAGAATCCACTGAGGATCGTTTGGCAAGTCTATGCTAGAAGTTGTCTCATGCTTACCATCCACCCTCCTGCTTCTCCACGTTCTGGATAACGGCATTCTTGGTGAAAGTAAGTTCATCCTCTCGCTGAGCTTTATAATCAAACAGGGCCTTGACAGAGCACTAGGGAGACACAGGAGGAGTGAGAATTGGGAGGAAAGAGGGATGTAAAGGAAAGGAGAAGACAAAGGATCAGTTATAAGAGGAGAGACTGGACAGCTACAAACAAGGCGTGACCATTGGCCAACATAAATAGCAGTTTCTACCTTGATGGCAGGCATGGGATTGGGTTCCACATAGAAACCAGGACTCCGTCCCTCATAGAGAGCTCCATAATCAGGCTCCTACAAAAAATAAATAAATAAATAAAAGAAATCAGCGTCACATCCTATCATACCTTCCAAAATAAATAAAACCAACACAGAATTACCATAAGAGAGTCATTACTTACAGCTGTACCTATCTTGTCCAGGGTCTCCTCATTGATGGGATACCTAAGTTTCATCTTGCGGTATAAGGGATGCTTCTCGTAATAACTAATCAGATCCACCAGGCTGTCAAACTCTGAACTACCAAGCACAACACTTTGGCCTTCTTGCTGGACTCGGCAATGCTTAATCTTCCCCTCGGCTCTAAATACAGAGTAAATTAGAATTCATAGAAACATTCAAAGCCTAATGCAAAAACAGCTCAAACCAAAGTGCAATGGAGAGTAAATGTGGAAGTCTCACCTAAATGATATGGCAAATGAGTTGGGTTCACTTCTCTTCCGTACTAGAAAAGCACCATCCCGTGGCACCCTCATCAACATATGCTCTGCTTGGGCTCGTGTGAGGTTGGCATGGTACCATCTGCAGAACAAAACACATTATTAGAAAAGGTAACATTGCAGATAATCAGGATGTTCGATTTTAAAAATAAAAAACTGCTGAAAGGATGTTTACCTGCTGAAGAAATAATACCATTCTTTTATCAGGTAAAACATTTTATGTAGCTGTACACCCCAAAAACCAGACAAAAAAAACCCTTTTCCATTCCTTCACATTAACTTACTCTTTACTCTCGTGCGCATTAGTTTGTGGAACAGGCTCAGTCAGCCTCATCTCAAATTCATTACATCTCAGTGGCATCTGCTGATAGTGGGTGATAAGTGCATAAAGACTTTCAAACACTAAGTTATCTGTAAGGAAGAACTTGGGGCTCCCAGCCTCTTGTCTAGAGTGAATGCGACAGTGCTGGACCTTTCCATTCCTCCTACAAGACCAATAATGAAGTAGAAACATTAGAGGAAGCAATAATGAATACACTTCATATGAAGTATAAAGGTCCCTGAAATACATCTAACACTTCTGTGCAGTAACATGCAGGTCAGAGCCTAAAAGGTTTTGTAAGCAATTATTACATTATTTAGTTCACTAAATATACACAACCAGATATAAATGTTAATAATTGAACACTGTACATGTACCTGAACGGATAAGCCAGGTGTCGTGGTACAAAAATGTATTTTAAATGCCAACACTCAAAGTACTCAGCAGGAACCTGACACAAGAAGATTGCAACCTTGTACTTAAAAGGGACAGATATGAATGGCAAGAATTCACACAACGTACATATTACTGTCATTCCACAACCAGTTCAGTAGACTATACACATTAAATGATTGAACATACCAAAAAGACAGAGTGTAATCTCCTACAAAGGTCTCGCTTTCCCGCACCAGGAAAGAACCATCTGGAGCTCCAGTTTCGATGCAATAATCAGTTAACAGGCGTTCAGCAATGTGTCTGCCATCCCGGCCTGCCCCAAGCTTTCCATGAAACCATTTCTCAGTAGAGTGCAATTCAGAGCTGTTACTGGTCTGAAAAAAATATATATAGAAAAAGTGTAAAGCTTTGCATCACTAAAAAAAAAAGAAAAAATATGTAATCATAGATATCTACTGTCACCTTGGATTATGAACCAGAACAAGAAAAACTCTCAGAGAAACTTTAGGCACCCCAAGCTTTTGCCATAACCCTCCCTCATAGATCCTAATCTCTTTATTAAATGGTGATATGGACACAAACTTCATTTTGTTGCATAGTTGTAAAGAGTCAGATTGGACTGCTAGTCTGTATAGGTGTATCCCTTGATTTACAACAGCATGAAGGGAGGTACAGTATATGGGTATAGGCTACCATGATGTTCACCTGGCTTCTATCTATATTGCCCCAATGAATTTTTAAGGCTTAGCCAATACTTGAATAAACACTTTCATTTAATAAACACTATACTTGCTAGAAGAATATACCTCTTTCTGCTCCTCCTCATCTTCATTAGTTTGTCCACCTGTGGTCTCCTCAGAGTAGTAGATCTTGCTGCTGGTAAGTACGAAGAAGTGAGGATACCATTCCTGCAAACAATAAAATGATCCATTATTTTCAGTTGATCTAGAATTTAGTTTCACACATCCCTTCCACTCTTCCCCTTACATTGTTCATTTTAACCTAACAACATGGTTTAAATTAATAACAATAAAAAGAAAATTCCTTGCTTGTATAAGTTTTCAAAGACAGCTGCTGAATCTTGTATAATGTCATTCAAGTTACACTCTACAAAATGCTTTTTGTCTCTCCCCTAGAAAGCTTCATGTTATGTACCATGGTGTTGGAAGGGAAAGCTGGGTCAGCATGGAAATTAGGTAAACATAAATAAAAGGACTATGCTGTGTAAGGAGGGAAAATCCATTGGAAATTGACTTGATTGAGATTGATCAGTGTGGGTATCTTCTATCCAAATAAATGTGCATGTATAGTAGGGTAAAGGGTACATACAGTCACAATGTTGATGTAAAGCATCCTGGTTTGCAAAACTTACATGATTAATAGGATCTTGCAGATATAGGATTCCATTCTTCATTGAGTTGCTGATGTCATTCTCTGAATACACAGTAGAGGCTGGGATTTCTTCATAGGTACTACCTTCTGCTAACTTCTTGTGCTGTAGAAAAAGATGAATATACTTCTAATATGAGATACTGTTTTTGGTCCGGTACTATAACATATGCAAACGGTATGCCAAAAGGGCTAAGACTTTAGAAGGCTACAATATCAAACTGGTGGAAAGTCACCCGAGATGTAGTATTTAGTCTTATAAACACCAGAACTTCAAGCTGGAAGATCCACTTGTTTCACAATAAGCCAGTATGACTTGTACAGATGCTTAGAAAAACATTAACAAGCTGCTATATGGTAATAACTCAAGCTCCATGTTCACTGCTGTATGACCAAGTAATGGTGCAGCTAAAAGACCAGAGTTGTGGTCCAGGGTGGGCTTCACAATCTAAACAATATGGGTAACCCTGTAGGATACAGGAAGAGAAAGGTTCTTACCTTTATGAGAATCTTTTTTTTAAGTTGATTGGGGGAGGGTAAACCATCAGCATTGACATCCACTGGTTTGGTTAGAAGCATATCCCCAAACACCTTCTTGAAAAATTGAGCCATGTTCCTCTGCTGGGCAATACTGCAATGGTCTTCAATTGACAATATAACTGGGTAGCTAACAACAGAGGAAAAAGGATGGTATATGTTAAAAAGGAAAACTACCACAAAAAGCTTGATATATAGCAAGCTACATATTCTAGGATGAAGTATTCTCAGCAACAGAACAAATATCCTTCAATCCTTTATATAGTCCCTGAACTGGGTGCTATTCAGAAATAACATACAAATACTTCTACTTACTCTGATGTGACAAACGCATGTTCTTTGATGGTGTAGAGAACCTCATTAAACTTTATTTTAGTGGTCAAGGTATGACCATGATAGATGACTGGCATCCCATCTGGTCCATCCCAGCAATCCACTGGTAAAAGAATAAATCAGTCATCAAATACTTTTGTAATAATCCATATACCAATCAAAGAATGAGAAAATGCAAAAAGACAACAATTTGCTCAAACACAGTCGTGAATAATATAAAATATATAGAAAAAGAGTTTGGAGTTTAAAGGTAGCCATACACAGGTCGATTTGTCAGTGATCAAATGCCGATCGATTGCCGATCCAATCTTTCCAGGCGATCAGGAATCGTCAATTCATCAGATCGGGAATAGATGCAACACCGCTCTGGGATCCCATTTGTTTCCGATTTGGACATGAGCCGATCTCCAAAATGGCCGATTCCACAAAATCCATCAATTGGAAAGGCTGCTGCATAGGGCTATTTGGGTCCACCAACGTACTCCGATTGCCAAACGATCGACCAAAAAACCAACATGTCGGTTCATTTTCCAATCCGATTTTTAGACGATTCCAATTTTTTGGGGTCGATCGGGCAGGGTGATCAAAACTCGATTGCCGATCGAACTTGTGAACGCGCACCGTGATCGATCGTTCAAAAAAATGAGTGGAAAATCGACCTGTGTATGGCTAACGTTAGTGATACCGTTTATTGAACTCCAAACTCTCTATTATTTATTGATGGCTAACACGATACAACACTCTACAATAAAAAACATCCAGGGGCTAGCAGTAGACTGAAACTGGCACATTTAAAGCGGACCTACCACCAGAAGTACATGTTTGCACGAATGGCACTAGAAGTGCCAATAATAGAGAGGAAAGCAAAAAAAAGATCTCTGAGCATTAAGATAGTTGGGTAATTCCCTGATATCGGCTCTGTATTAAAAGCAAATTCCCATAGCAACCATTATAAACACCCCCAGTGGCCACTCATGATGTTGCACCCTGAGTTAACCCCCGGAATCCAGGTGAATAAAGATGGAATCTCATACGATTTCAGGCAACAGCAGGTAGCTAAATATTTTTTAGGATCATTGAGCCCTAAGCCACCATCATACCAGCTCAGAGGTAAGGCAAACTTAACATTTTACATATTATATTTTACATATTACAAGTATACATCCACTTTAACCTTCCTAGCGCACTGCCCGTATCGCGCCGTTTACACAGTACACTGCCTGTCATTTCCGGCCTCGCGGCGCTGCTCTTCACACAGCTGGTGTCATTATTGACACCAGCTGCATGAAACAAAAAGCCGGCGCTCCTCCATTAACATGGAGGTCTATGGCCGTGACGCGATCGGGGCGGTGCCGAAACCCCGGAAATGCTGCAGCGATTAAGACAATCGCTACAGCTTTCCCGGGAGGCATCGGGTCTCCCCGATGCCAGCTTCCCCTGTGGTTGAGAGGACCCTGTTCACCGAACGAACAGGGTTCGTCTCAACTGCTAGGGAGGTTAAGAAACACACAATTTAATTCAAATATGTTCTCATTCAATACACTCACATTCAATGCAGCGACAGCCCATCCTCAAACAGCGAGCATATGCTTCAAGGGAGGACTCACTGGAGAACTGATCTCCTGTTAGGTACCTATAAGGGGAGTAAGATAAACAAAATTTTTGTTTTGAACTTTGGGGTTTTATATTTAATATTTGAATAAGCATAGCAAGAACCAAATGAGTTAATAGTAACAATACATTATTAACATAATATGTAAAACACATACACGTTAGTAAATATATACACACACACACACCAGTGTCCAGTAACAAAATTATGAGTTGAGGATATATTATGTGATAAATGGTAAGCAAGGGTTTGCCAAAGAGAAGTGGATTTTGTTTCACATGCTACAACCACTTTAATTGTAGGCACAAACTCACTGAACACACAGTGTACCAGAAAATGAGGATCATGATTCTGAGCAGCAAACATTTCTTACGTATTATGAGAAGAGGAGATCCAGTAATGGGATAGGGGGTTGTCCATGTTTGGGGGACACACAGTGTCCAGTGAAGAATCCCACACAAGGTTCTCCTTGGAGAACAGGAATGTAACAAACTGTAGACAGAAAAGAAATAGGCAACAGAAATCATAAAACAAGTTTTATGAAAAAGTGACGCTCTATTTAAATAGAATCAAAATAGGAGAACAACAAAAATTACATGAAATTTAGTTTTAGTTTAAAAACGTAAAAATAAAAAAAAATAAGCAACTTTCTTTTCTTTGAGACCTACCTCCTCCAGGGTAAAGTATGGCTCCTCTATCTCCCTTAGAGGGTCACGCAAGAACTGAAACATGAACTCCTGTACTTTGTTAAGATCAGATGCCCACATTTCCTGCAATGATTATTAAGATGTTAGAAGAAGTAACATAAGTGTATAAGAAAATAAAAGCAACCAGAAGAATGGGCATTCTGTGAAACAAATAAATGAAAGAAGAGAATGTATACACTTATGAACCCCCCATTAAATAGAAAGTGGAAAGTGGTACAAGTTTTATCAGTTTATCTCTCAGCTTTAGCAGCAGGCACTAAAACCAGCTGTATTCGACAACTCCCTTCACTGAGTTCCACTTCCCAAATTCCTTAAAAATTTCCGACTTTTAAGCCGGCAATAGACACATAGATCTGAGGCCGATCGGTCGGGCGCTTGACCACGTTGATGACAATCACACTGGGGTCATGCGTCCGTCGATCTTACAAGGAATCGCTGCGCACCGGTGGTACATATCGATTCACATACAATACTTTGGATGGGGACCCTGGTGTTCGCTGCAATAAGTTGAGATAATGCCTCAAGGCATTAAGGACACATGCACCCTCAGCCCTTACAGGCTCTTTGTCCAGCCCCTACAGGCTCTTTGTCAAATATAAAAAAAAATTTGGGCAAAAGTGTGGGCAGAGTCTGGCAAGCGGAACCAAGAAACCAGGAAATTTACGCATATAAAAGTTGCTGTGCAGGCAGAAGGTTGGGTTGAAAATTCTTTATAAAAAGCAACAATTCCCTTGTCTACTCAGGAATAAATTTGCACTCTTGCTGTCCCAAAATTTCAATTACCCTT
>CM070042.1:45737704-45762788 GCA_036250615.1 Ptychadena robeensis | reverse complement strand
CCAGAGACCACTCAATCTCCATTCCTACCACTACACGGAAACACAAAAAGACATTTACCTTCTGATACTCCAGCAGAAAGGTCTGAAAATCCAGCATTGACACTCTGCACAGTCCTAGACCTTCTCCGCCTCTGATACAAAGAAAACCAAACCAAGTATTCTAATTAATCATTTATCCTCACTGAACTATAATGTTAAATGTATGAAGAGGTTTCTGCATTTACATTGCTGCACCTATTGTAAAGAATTCCAATTGTCTGGATGTTGATCTTTAGAACATCGAAGCTGCAAACTCAATCTGGGTTAGTGATCAAGAACTTATTGTAGATGGAGGATCAGAACACCAACCAGACAGGCAGTATCATTTAGTAGAGATGGCAAGTTCAGCAAGCAAGCTGACCATATAGCAGTGATGGGTCAACATTTGCACTGACCTTGACATAGCGAACCCATTTTTTATGCCCCTATATTTACAATGAATTCACACCAAAAACACAGCATGTGATGAGGTCTGGTAACCTTCTGGGTGGTTTGCTGATCAAACTGCGCCCGTGCCGGTATCGGGCACAAACTCCGCCTCCCTGTGGCTCTTCCACGGAGTCCTTCCGGCCCCATGTCTTCTGCATCATCTGTGACGCCGAAGGGGGTGGGGGGGGGACGGGTGGCGCCATAGACCTCCATGTTAATGGAGGGGGCGCCGCTCTCCTCTCCACACACCGCCGGCGTCAATTTGACACCGACGGTGTGTAGAGGGCTGGGCAGAGAGCCGGCAATCACAGCAGAGTACAGTGTACTCCGCTGCGATTGCAGGGGAAACGTTTTTTCGTGCCATTAAAAATGGCGTGAAAAGAACATAACGCCCAGAGGGTTAAAATGCATTAAGATTGGATGTGCAAAAGAGCTTTGATTTGCTTTACTTAAATACAAACTATGCATGCTATGATGGAATCAAAGCAAAACCATCAGGGGAGAGAGAGATTTGCAGTCAACATAAAACTGTGCGTCTTCGAACAATGCCATCTTCCAACCTGTAGTTATGGAAAATTGTGCGTCACTGCACTTTAGCTTGGGCTACCATTTATACATGCAGTGTGTTACTACACAGAACATTGTATATATTTTTATAGTTACTGTGCAGCAACAGGGTGTTACAGACATACACACAATAATCTGAACAGCCCACATAGACCACAGTTTGGTTTGAAGTGTTCAAGAGCTTCCTGGTGTAAAAGAACAAAAAAAATGCACAAACAAAAAAAAAAGCACGAGGTACAATGTAGATAAAGATGAGAAGATAAGGTCTACACAAGGCTAGGCAATCAGTAATAAACATAATCATGATCATAGACCCCACCTATCCACTATCCTCTGGCATCTATTGCCTCTTGATCACTGCACCAGCTCATTGGGGGATAAATTATTTTTAAAAGGCTCTGCAACAATTAAAAATGCAACAGATAAAAAGTCTTAAGATATAACAATGCTACATCCAAAATGAATGAAACCCTATTGCACAAAAAAGTGCAAGCACAATGTTCGAGACTTGTAGCAAGTATACACTCAAAAAAATATTTTTCCCCATTATTGACATTCATAATAAATGTAAAAGTTACAAGTTTTTTTTCACAAAGTAACTACAACATACACAGCATCGACTTACCTCTCCAGAAAGGGGACTGCCATCTGCAAAGAGAAAAGCAATGTGAGAACTAAGTTTATAGAATAATTTGATGGTGGTAAATCAAAGCACAGCGTATTCCCTAATCATGTTATAATGTCACTTGCAGCAAGAAAAAATATGAGGATTTTATTTTATTATTACATGCGCCCAAATAATATCCCCTGTTACGATGTGTAGTTCTTTAATGTAAATCCTTTTTTGTAAAAAAAAAAAAAAAAAAAGGCTGGTGATCCCACCTGTTGGTTCATGTGCCACTAATCTGATCCTGCTTCCCAGACGGCTCTAAAAATGATATATCTACAGTTCTGCTTTTTTACAGCACTTCAAATGCTTTAATCCTGGATACAGCAGTACAATATAATAGGCCACCTGACCTGCTAATAATTAGGTCTCCTACAGACCAGGTCCTTGCATTTAAAGAAGCACCATACAAGTCACATGACCAGATACATGTATTTAGATATAGTGATTAAGGGATGTTTTATTTTGTGCTTAAACTATATGGCTAAGAGGAAGCAGGTTGTTTTTACATTTTAACCAGCAAGACCACGGACTGGTGAAACTCTTGTATACATATATTGTGCTATTCATTGCAGGGATTAAATGTGCACTTTAAATATACATTTTTTGGCACCTTCGTATTTTGAATAGAACTGTAAATCAAATCAACTAAAAGAGAAAGACTCCCTCACCGTAAGTAAATGAAGCCAACATCCCAAAATTAAATATAAAGAGAAAAAGCAGAATCTCCCCTGTATCAGGACAAGGGCATGGGGAATTTAACGGCTTCAATTATAAATCAGGTCATATAGCAGACAAGTAAATTAGCTAAAAAACACATGTACATGGACGACAACAAAATAATGATTATAGAAATGATCAACAGAAATCAAACAGGTATACAATACAGGGTGCAATACACCAGCTAATGGCCACAAGCCTAAAACTCAGGTGCTTGATAGAGGAATCCTCATTCCAGATGGATTGATAGTGTAAACCATTCGCAGATGAAAAATGCCAGTGGTGGCATTTTTCATCTTTTTTTTTTAGCTAATTTACTTTTCTGCTATATGACCTGATTTATAATTGAAGCTGTTAAAGTCCCTATGCCATTGTCCTGATACAGGGGAGATTCTGCTTTTTCTCTTCATATGTAAATCAAATCCATAAAAAAATTGTTACAGGTTATCAATGTTTTACTTTTTACAAACTTCATTCCCATGTGGTCTACTAGTCTCAGAAGATTCAGTACTTTCATTGTTGTTGCGCTCAAAGTTGTCCTTGCTAAAAGGAAATCTGTACCAGAGCATCTGCAGTGCGACTTCTGTACTCTTTTCATTATATGGATCAGAGTATTCCTTTATAGTTTTTTATATGCTCAAAGAGTCATCTGGGAAGCAACGCCATATGAGGTATATAAGTGGGGATAAGTCTAGCTCCTACCTAGTAACCTCCACACCCAGACACTGCTTGTAACTGGTAAGGCAATTTAGTGATCAGAAAAGATCAGCTTTGGGGTACCTACAAGCAATACTTGCAACTAGTCCTTTGCTCTTCCCCCTTGCTTTTTTCAGCTACAGTACAGGTCATCAAGTCCACATAAGAAGGGATGGTTTTTAAAACTTGTTATACGTTATGTTCCATAAATGCTAGTGTCACCAGGGACATTCCTCATTTAAATAATGATTTTTTCAGTTTCAATTAACACAGGCAAAACATTTAATAAAAACATTCATATAAAACATTTACTACAGCCAGTAATCAGGGATAATTTACAACACTGGTCTCCTATTTCACAGGCAGCCATACTGGCTGGAGACAGGCTTACAGACTAAATCTAAAACAGGAAACTGAGCATATTTGTAGGGATATCAGCTACATATACGTCCATAATACTCACTGTCTTCTGTGCATTGTACATGAGGGAACGATAAAGCTGGGCAAACTGAGCATAATTAATCTCTTGGTTCCTCTGTTCCACTTCCTATAAAAACATAAGGGGGGGGGGGGGGGGGGGGGGGGGGGGCACAGAAAAGACATCAAATCAAACATCATTGTCAGCTGTAATGGAGGTGAATTTTAGGTACCTTAACAGTCCATAAACAAGGCACATTTAACCACTTCATAAGAGATCACAAAAAAAAAATCCAAACAAATATGTTTGTATGACAAAGGCTGTTGTGGTGAGTAATTAATGATTAGGTTTTGCTCATCTAATACATCATGTCTTTTGTGGGCAGACTGAACTGGGGTTGACCAAATTGTCTTTCTCAGGTTGGTTGATCCTCTTTTAGCTAGCAAAGAAAGCAGAGCAACACTTTGTGTGCAGTTAGCAAGTTGGCTCTATACCAAGAATTAATTACCTGGAGACCAATATCTTTTAGGAAGCAGCATCTGCTTTAGGACAGAGTAAGTGAATGATAGAAGCCTCTGTCTGGCTTCTAATAGTTTTTTCCATACATTTTTTAATGGTAATATTGTAAGACGAAAAATTACTTGATACAGATTTACAGATGTTGTTTAATGTCAGAAATCTTGACAAAGCCAGGAGGTGAAACGCGTCAAAGATTTGACCGATAAGTGCCCTGTGCATGTGGTGAACATTGTTAAGCAACAGAATGAGGAGAACTGGATTCCGGATCCCACCTTCTGCATTCTCACCTTTTTGCAATGCCAAATAAGGTTTAATTGTACTTTTAAAGTGATTAAATAATAAATGGATTTTCAACTGTATATGTTATTTTTATTTTTGCATCTGTGAAACCCCAAACGATGGGTGGTCGTTCTAGAAATGTCTTTCTCTTTTCTATGTAACTTTAGAGTCTGCATAGTGCATATGTGTTGTCCATGAAACTACATTATTGGCTATAGCACTGTTCCTCAAACACTTTCTCTGAAATTCTAATTCAGTTTTTTTTCTGTCCATCATTTTTGGATATTAAGTGCACAGAAGCCGATACAAGCAGAACGTCTTCCACCTGTCTAAATGGATCTGGAGTTGTAAAAAGCCTTTCTATGCTTCCTGTGAACTTTGTATTCATACAAACAGGAAGCCTATTGAGGAGGAGGGTTGACTAAGCTCAGTCAAACATCAATAAATGTGACCTAGAAACAAGACACACCTAAAAAAGAGAAATTTACTGTAAAAATGTAGGAAAATTACCTCCTTAGCCAAACTTTTAAATTCATCTACCTCAAGTTGTGTCTTACTTGGGCTCAACAGACAAGTCCAGCATCTGACATTAAGACATTAACAGTAAATCCTGTAAGGTAGGGCGAGGCCTCCACAGTGGACTATGGACTATCACATGGTTGATCAATCACATTGATCTGGGAAGTTTGATGGCCAAGTAAACATCGTAACATCCTCTACATATTTTTGTTGTGTGGCAGCCAAAAACTTTCCATCAATTTTTACTAGGAAATATATAATTTGCACATAACAAGTGTACTGGCTTTCACTGGTCTCCCTTCTTCCCACATGGTATGTTTATTTGTGATAAATTCTACAGATTCATACCGTCAGACGATCACGCAGAAATCTCATATTGGGGACTCTGTAGTTGACCTGCGATAGCATATTCTTCAAATCCTTGACAGAGATCCTACAAATAAATGCAGAGCAGAAAGAAAGTTTAAATCTTTATTTATACCAAACTTAAAAAATAAAAATGAACAATCCACCTAAACCCCATTATAATGGCTGAAGCACACTCGCAGACCTGCAAACCCAAATAAAGACATCTCAAACGAGTGTTTGAGTCATACAAGAAATAGAGAGCTATGAATATAAATTGAAATAGGAGTTTTGATTGAATGGACCATTTAAACCAGAGACATGTAAAATACAAGTATTTCAATATGCTGTAAACACCTCCCTGACCCCTGGAATTCTATTTAAGGCTTAGTCTAAGGAAGTGAATGACAATAGACAGAGGATAAACATAATGATCTAAAGGCCAGCTGACTATAAAATACAACAATGAGAACAAGTTGGCTGACGTAAAAAAATATTTGTTTGCGTAGAAATGGATCAAATCCCAGTAGATATGAAGATGAGAATATCTAGGGACAACAGAAGAACACAGTGGTAAGCTACTTGTTCATAGGGTGTACTTAGATTTTAAACATGGCTTTCTTTTTATATCGACAGGAGCTGAACTCTGTGGTGGGATTTTCTTTACATCTGAAGTTACAATTTTCATACATATTAGAATGTGTATCAAATATATGTAATATATATGTAACTGTTTTTCTTATTAATGTATACAGCATCTCCATATGCTGTGGAAGACATCTGCAAGAATAGCTCCCCTATCGCCTTTTATATTTTTACATACAACCCCAACCACCATCTAAACAGTCTATAACAACTCTAAAACAACTATACCAGTGGGTAGTGGTCAAACTGGACACTCCTAAAAAGCGCTTTTACACTGCAACCTTGCAGCTTGATTTCCCTTTTGCAGCCTTGCAGTTTAATGTGCATTTAGGCCTGCCAATCTCTATTGTTTGTAAGTAGGAAGCCACAGTTGTCAGATAACTGGACTTCTCCATCACAATGTCTATTGATGGGCCAAAGGTATAGTGCACACATGCATTCAGAGGTCACATTAACCACAAACACTTAGATAGATTGTCAGTTTATTTTTGTGGGTGGCTAGCTGTCATTCACTCCCGTCTGCATTTTATGTCTATTTGCAACCGCGGATGAGAAGTGACATGCCACATAAGCCTGAAGGTTGAGTTACCCAACAGAGTTTTCAGTAAGCTTCCCAACAAATGGAGAACGAGAACCTTAAACCAAGATATACCACAGCGAACCTCAAAATAAGCCCAAAATTATATTTACATTGTTTCCATTGTTTTAAAGTAATTTTTTTCATTAAAAAACCCTTTCTTTAATTCCATAAAAAGGACTCTCAAAGTACACCCAGTACGGTTTTTCTCGCTTTTAGGATGACTTACTTGTCCTCACGATTTCTGTCTAATGTATAGAACTGTTTCCTGAGCCACCTGTAATAGGAAACAAATGAGAATATTACTACCATACAATATTTACAAAACACCTTAAGCAGATATATGGATAGTGAATTGTGATCAAATAAATTTAATCCTGTTAAGTGTGTGTTTGTGACCAATCACCCACTTTTCTTTTCTCCACCGTTTATCAGCACATCTGGAGGGTAAAACCCCCCCACAACGTACCTGGATGAAAAGAATAAAATCCTGTGACACTCCACCCCTCTAGTGACATTGCAATACTGCTAGCCCCGGGCACAAGGGGACTTTGTAAGGTAGACATCACAGAGTCTCCTAAATCCTTCCCAAGTCTTCTTTCAGGACGGCAGCCCACCGCGGTGTCACTGGAGGGGCGGAGATTGAATGACATCTCCTCGCTGCTTCATCTTGCAGCCAGGAGGACTGGGCGATGCAAGTATGACGGTGTGGGAGCGAGGCAAATCAAGTATGTGGTTTTGAAAATTGCAGATTGGTTGGTCCAGATCAAGACAGCTGTCTGTAGTTCTTTATCATGTGAACTTTTTATCATGAGCAATATTTGGCAATCTTCCCTGTTGTATTACCCTGTTTCCCCTATAATAAGCCATCCCCATCAAATAGGCCACCCCACTAATTTTTGCCCAAAACTTTAAAATAAGCCCGCAAAAAAAGACACCCACCATTACCTGCCCTGCCTGAATCTCCCATTCGGTGGTACAATGGGTAACTGTGCGACTCCGTCAGGGCTGGGGCTGCAGTGCAAAAAGGACAAGCAAGCTGCTGATCCCTGCCGTCACAGAGTCTGTTACCCGGCCGTACCAGTACAACCTAAAAAAGTGAGCCAGGAAAAAGGACAATGAATGGCACAGAGTGATCAGAATAAGACATCCTGTGCCTGCAACTATGGAAAAATGCTGCAGGCTCACGGAGAGCCGGCGGTTGCGCCCGATCCCGGTTCTGTGCACATGCTCCACTCTCTCAAATATTTGTACAATTGACTGAAATTGATTAAGAAATGGGTCACCCTGCAGGTACCAGAGAGCCTTGCCTAGTGACTGGGACCACACCACTCCACTGCTGGCCATGATCTAAAAGTTTTTTTTATTTTATATTATGGACCAAGAAAAGATATGTAATCTTTTGAAGGAAAGTGAGGTTAGTATAATGTACAGTTGGAAACTATGGCTCTATGTGTTGGAAGAGCAGCAGATCAGGTACTAATGCAGCCTATTCTCAGCTAATGATACAAGGCTTATCACAACACTCAAAGCTTTTGTTGATTAATAAAACCACTAGAGCAAAACCAGAAACCACAAGAACATTTAAAGCATTTCAAGACACAAGATTATGTGGTCATATAATTAATATATATTGCCAGAATAAGGAGGGTTGTCTTAAAGGGTTTTCACTTATTCTACCCTTAGTTATTGACCTAAACTTAACCTACTTTCTCAAAAATCGTGGTCTGCATGCCTAGTAACCTAATACAAAGTCTTCAGATTATTACAGCTTAATACCAGGCAATACCCTGAATACTGTTTCCCCAAAAAGATCTACCCTGAAAAGAACCCCAACTATGATTTTTCAGGATGATGTTTTTAATATAAGCCCAACTCCAAAAATATGCCCTAGCTACAGTTCTAGTTTTTTAACAGCTATACATGTAAAATCAATTGCCAATAGAATGTAGCAAGACAACCCCAAAGGAAAGCACACCCAAAATAACACTAAGGGGCCCAAAACAAGCTGGAAGATCAGAGGGAGCTGCCAGCGGTTCAGGGTGTTGATGGTCATAATGATATTCCAGAATGAGATCACAATATTGCAGAATGACTCACATGACTAAATCTGAATTAATGTTGAATTTTATTGTTCAAGTATAAACGGAGATTGTCGTTCATGGCAAAAGTAGGAAATCTCCTGAATAGAAGCCACAACATATCTTATGGAGCGAACACTAATATTGGTGTGATGAACACACCAGGGGAGAAAGGGGTAAATGCGAAGGGACATATGGGGAATGACACTCAGAACAGGTTTCTCCATAGAAAACTGTTCTTGTGCGACTTCCTTTTGAATCTTGTTCTTCGGATCGGAGTGGAATGGTAAATCTGTGCTGCCGGGGATCCGATCTTTGCCGGACTGCTCCATCTCGCCCCGTACAGTGCTGGATGAGATGGAGCTGTCAGGAACGGCAGGGGTAACACATGTGCTGCTTTAATGCTGCTTTCCATACAGTGTAGTGCATGGGAAATGTTCACACGACAGTATCAAAATGCATGCAGGGCATTTTGCATTAACACACTGGTTACAGCATGTATAAGGTGAATGAGCTCATAAACAGGGCTGTGTATGTCAGGGCAGGTGGGAAATAACTGAGGACCTTTTACCCAAAAACTTGTTCAGATTTGTGTTCTATGTGAAAAAAGTTACATAAAATTGTTAACTTGCATATAATGTTAATGGTTTACACATGGAATTGTTAATGGAATGTCAGGCTAAATGGTCGGCCCCAGACACATTATGACATTAATTAAGCTTGCCCTCTTTGCAAAAAAGTTTGAACACCACTGAATTAAGAGATAAGCCCCCAAGGGAAACCAAAGGACTTTAATAACCAATAATGCTTGGTCATCTCCCACTCCCCGGGCTTTAAATGGATAATGGAGTACTGAAAATAAATATATCAGAATATTATGTATCAGCACACGCATGCAGCAGGTTCTGACAGTTTCAAAAGACTAACTCTCCCTGCTCCAATCAGAGCATTGCAGGAAGCTAACAACATATTCAGTTACTTACATTAGTTGCATTTAAAACCACATTCATTATTGTTAATGAATTCTTAACCTCAGTAAATGGCTTTCGATCTGCCATCAGTTCAGATTAAATAAGGGAACTGGGCCAAATTTAGGAAAGACAAATATAGGTCACAGAGTTGTTTAAAAAAAAAAACTTTCTTTCCTTTAAACAACTACTTTACCTGTGAGATCAAGAGCGATAGATTCACAAGCTCATGATCATCATCATTATGTGTTGCTTTAGTGGTGTCATCTTTAATGGTTCAGAAGATTGTCTAAAACATTTAACTGGTAACTATTTTTTTTAACATGATAAACTTTCTTACCTCTCTACTTGCAGTGGAGTGGGGGCCTGTAGAGTGTCCTGGAGCAGCCAACTCAACCCTTTAATCCACATGTTCACTTCCTCCTCTGATGTGGCTGGAGGGGCAACAAGCATGTCATTAAGTCTATAAATGATATATGATATAGTTCAGTCACATTAAGCACAGCACAAAAGCCAACTGTGCAAACCTAGAAACGTAAGGTGGGCAAGATCCCCAGTATAACTATAAATGCCTCATCACTCCCGCTGCAGCAATATTTTACACATCAGGCTCAAAGTATTGCAAAATAGAAATTACTTATTCACAAAACTCTGAGAGCTATTTCAGTCACTGGAAACAAAATGTTTAGTAATTAGCGCATCGAAAAAAAGCGTGCATATAAACCTTAGCCCCTCCCTTGTGTGTAGTGTTTGCACTGTGCGGGCGTTAGGGCGGCTGTCACATTCCCAGAACCTCCCCCCTGTAATTTTATGCAGCAAGTGCACACAGTGTACAGGTTGTTTGGTCAGCAGATGTCAAATCGCCAGGTAATTCGAATTGGCAACCCTTGGTTGATCCTGCTCAAAGGAAGCCTAGATGGCTCAAATCTTGTATCAGATTCAAGTAACATTAGGCACCGTGAGCCCACACAGCGCGGGATGTGGCTCTAATATGTTACTGCATTGAGCCGTGTATGCCCAGCTTTAGAAAGTTCCTCATATTACATGGTTTTGGTAGAACAAAAGTTGATTGCACAGAAATTGCATGGTATGATTGTAAGGTGTATGGGGGCCTTTACCCATGAGTAAAGTGATTAAAACTAAAAACACAAAAACAGGTGTCTAAACACCTTAGTGAAAGGCCCAGCTTCAAGCAAACAGGAAAACTGCCATCTTGTCATTACTGGAGGAATCAATAAGGCACCTGAGGATCACGCACATCAGTCCTATTCAGTCATCATTTCTAGGTATTGAAATTAAGATCAATGTACTACAGCCTAAACACAAAAAATGCATAAGTATTTTTGGAAGGCGCACCAACTTTCCCCCTTCTTGGCGTCTGTGCCCCCCCATCCACTTTTTCTAGACCCTTGACACCGTTAGAGGAGGAATGCGCACGACCTGCACAGCTTCCACATGCGCTGTCACAGATGTACGGCCTAATCTCTACCGCACAGTCCAAGGACAAACCACCATCTCCAGATGGGAGACTGACCTCAACATGACCTTTACAGAATCCGAGATCAAGAAAATGTGTACTCTCTCTATGAAGTCATCTATATCCAATAAATACCAGGAGTCAGGGTACAAGATTATGTCCAGATGGTACCGGACCCCCTCTCTACTACATGGCATCTTCACATCCCTCCCGGATATGTGCTGGAGGTGCAATGCCCCTGCTGCAGATATACATCATGTATTCTGGGCGTGCCCCAACCTGACCCATTTCTGGACACAGGTCCATGACATCTGTTCCCATTTCGCGGACAGACCTTTACCTTTCTCTCCAGCCTTATACCTACTACACCACACAGACATTCCCATGCCCGCATACCGCAGATCTGTCTTGATCCATTTAATTAACGCTGCCAGGGCCAGTATCCCAATTCTATGGAACGTGTCCCCAGTTCGAACGTGTCCCCTTCGATCGCGCAATGGTTACAGAGGGTAGTGGAGATTCAGGTGATGGATGATCTGACCAGCTCCCTAAGGGGCACAGAATCTCAATTCCGCACCAGCTGGTAAGAATGGATGGCGTTTGCCGATTCCAAAGAATCTACCAATCTGATAAACTAGGTGGGCTCTTCCATGACGGTGCTAGCACCTCTCCAGACACTATGCCCCCCTTCTCTCATTTTCCCTCTCTCTCTTGCTATCTCTCTTTTCTCTCTTTTTTCTAGCTCTAGCGCCCCCCCCCCCCTTCTTCCTTTTCTTCCATCTTCTTGGGGTTTAAATTTGTGACTGGTTTACATATGCTGTTCATATGCCCTCTACTGATATGTACCAAGTCGTACTCTGCGCAGTACCTCACTACTACTAATGTTGGGTCTATATGTCAGTATGCTCTTACTTCTCCCACACCCTTGTTGCCTTATTGTATTGTATACCCAAAAACTTTTCAATAAAGTTTGGAATTTAAAAAAAATGCATAAGTAATAGAACTACACCTAAAAAATGGCAAAAATTTTAATAAAGATTCAGAACTAGAAATAGCTACGTACCTTGAAGACTTAAAGTTTTAAGTCTAAACTCTGTTCCATACAGGATAACAAAGCAGTGATCAGTTTCCAGCCGCACTGTGGCATCTTCTAAGTATCTATCAAAGTCCCGTGAATTCTTCCCCTGCCGAATCTCCTTTATTTCTCGAATATCCACTGAGGGAGAGAAAAAAACACAGATGTAAGCACATGATTTGAAGGTTTAGGATACAATATGAGGGAGTAAACAGGTATTTGAATTGAGTAAACTATTCAGATCAGGAAGTTTATCAACAGACATACATTACTAGAACTTTGTCAATAGAAAGCCCCCTTGAAAAACAAATACATTAAAATATATATTCTAGATTTATATATCTATTAAAGGGAATGAAAGGGTTATCACATTTGCCACCATAATAAACCATGGGAAAAGCAAACTTTGTCCATTTTGTTTTTAGTGAAAACTGTAGTTGTCATTGCAACAATGAAGTGGACAGTGAGTGGGGGATCACTTTCTTTTGTGCCTCCAGGATAAAGCATGGAGGAATATCTCAAAAACTGAATAAAGGGAATGAAAGTTTAAAAGTATTGGAGGTACCAACCTTTCCTACTCTAGCCAATGCTAATGTTTTCATGTTTCTCAGGTCAGACAAACTATGCTCATCACGACACACACTCAATGACTTGTTCTGGCCATTTCTGATGAAATCTCAAGCTACCCTTTGGTGGAACTAACACTGTGTGTCATTTATAATTGTAAAGATCTCAACATCGATTATTTCTGATACTTTGTCAGCTGAACAGAGAACATTGGGGGAAATCTTTCTCTTATTGGCCACAATAAAAATAAAAGTGTTTGGACAGGGGATTGGAATTTTAGGAACTTCTTGGGTCCTCATGATATAAATATATAGGGTTAGGTACTGTTGGTAATGCAGTAACATTATCTTGAATCAGGAACTGAGGGACCCTGGGAAGTGCCAAAAAGAACATTTATTAAAGGACGATAAGACCATGTGTTTCAGGGATCTCCCAGAATCTTTCTTTTCAGGGTTTAAGCAAATAGGACATTGATATATGAAGCTCTGGCATAATGTACATCTCATGCGTATTTGAGTTTCTGTATTAACGCTAAACTACTAAGTAACATAAAAAATTTTTGGGGAGGAAATGTTCTTTACACTGCCTCACTAAAAAAGCATGTGCATCTTAATCCTCTTCCTCTTGCTGTATGCTACTTTTGTTTCTTATTATTTTCGCTTCTTAAATGCCTACATCGCCTACATCTACCCAAACCACAAGAAGTCATAAATGTTTACCACGGAGATACTTAAAGGCTAATCTATATGGAGGTGGCAGAGATGTAACTGGTCATCAAAACGTTTCTGTTAGTGGTCTAACGTCAATCATCTGAGACTAGTGGCTATGAATCACTCTCTTCCTGCTTTATACCCATTCCCTATAATCTCATACAAAAGACAACATGTCTATGCAACTTTAAACTTTGTTTTCACTCTTCAAAATCTGTATCTTATACCTGGCCATCCACCGAGTTTACAAAGTACTCCAGCAAGAGAAGAAATGGAATGTTTGCAGGACGTGGGGTTGGGCCTGTTAAGGTTCAACCTCCTATGGTGGCACCTATCTGTCAGTCAATGTTATTGGCAGATAACCAGGGGACTTTTTAGTGGTCAAATAATGAAAAGAAGATTTAAATATATTTCAAAGTAAAGTTTGTTTACTGTTTCACACAGAAAAATTTCAGAGATAGGATCCAGTACAAACATGTAAATGTTGGATCTTATCTCATAACGAACATAAATAATTAGTACAATCGTCTTCTCTGTACAATAGCCTCAACGCATTTCGCGTACTGTCTAGGAGAAACAATGATTGTAGGTCAATGGAGCCAGACCTGATTTTTTTATATATATAATGAATTGAATTTCTATAAGCAAATAACTGTGCTTACCCTGAATGTATTATCTTTGGGTATATGGTCCAGGAAAAAGGTGACGGGGGTAGGGAGGATCCCTAATAAGGGGAACTACAGGGGAACAGGTGTGGGACGGGACAGGGAGGGAGGTAATCAAAATGACACAGGAGGATGTGAAGGGGTTACTAAAATGGTAACCACCCCCCTTGTCACCCCCTGGTGTCATTCTGATTCTCCCAAAGAATCATGTGCTAGATCTTATTTTCAGGGGATGTCTTATATTTCCCATGAAGAATCCCCCCCCCCCCGCCCCCACAGGAGGGATCAGAGGGGGGCAATCAAAATGACACAAGAGGATGAGAAACAGGGGGGTTCCTTTTACCTCTGTCACCTCTTTCACTCAGGGGATTCCCTCAGACTCGCAAGGCGTCAGCTTGCACTTTTGGTGGCGTGTGCTCGCCCCTCAGGTCTGCTTGCCACGGTCACTTTCCATTCACGTCTATGGCTGCTCCTGTTCGCAGCCATAGATGTGAATGGCCGGGTTGATTTTAAACACGGCCATTCATTTGCCATGATCGGGAACATGCAGAGGTGCCTTATATTTCCAGATGAGGCAGAAATGTATGGTGCCTTATTTTCAGGGGGGTGCCTTATTTTCAGGGCAGCAGTAACGCACATGATAGCCACCTTGCCCTCATGCTACCAATACTGAATATGGAAAAATTACAGCATAGACCAATGTTTAGAACATTTATAAGAGTGTTCTTTATGTAAAAAAATATAATTATATTGTCCGATGTATAAACAAACCTGGCTCTCATCTCTACATATAAAGTGTTTACGGATTCCTCCTATACAGTAACACACACACGTCATAAATATAAAGATAGCAACAGCAACATATTTTCCAAGACCTATGTGAGAGCTTTGGTGGTAATAAAAGGAGTCTGATGGAAAATGTGTCTAATTGGTGGGGAGTAACAGAAAATAACAAATAAATAATGTTGCAGAGACAGGCAGTTATGTATAGAAAGTCACACTTTCGAGTAGGATATTTACCAGTTCAGTGGAAATGTTTAGTAACATTTAAGATGTTAAAAAGTAAAAAAAAAAAACGTAAATTTTTTTTTAACTTCCTGGATTTCTTGCCACATTGATAAATCAAAGAATGTCAAAACATACAGTAGGGATTACCAAAATGTTACTTTAATATTTATAAGTAGTATTGTTTTTATATATACCCTGTTTCCCCTAATATAAGACCTCCCCCGAAAGTAAGACCTCCCCCGAAAGACCTAGCTGCTATCCCCCCCTGTGCTTCTAATATAAGCCCATTCTCAAAAATAAGGCCTACCATGTCCCAGAGAAAGCTTCCACATTTAAAAAAAGACATGGCAGGAGGCGTTTTGTCACTTCTTCTAAGCCCAGAAATAAGCCCTAGTGCATTTTTCGCATATAAAATAATATAAGACAGGGTCTTATATTAGGGGAAACACGGTAAGTTGTTCAGTTAATGAAATGTGTGTGTCCTGTATACAGTTTATAGCGTTTTTTTTCCTTCATGTATTGTTTATCCACCTGTTTACTAAAAGTTACAAACAATTGGGATCCAAGAAGTGATTTTTGGAAAAAAAGAAGCACATAGTAACTTGGTCAGCTGACTAAATTGATACTGCTCTAATTGACTATCGATGTAAAAATACAACTGTATGTTTTTTTTTCCCATTGGGCTAAAACACAAGACCAAGTTCAAGTTACAAACACTTTTTAAAAGACCACTGGGACACTTTATAGTGACCTTATATTCTTAATTGGCTACTTTCCCAATTGCCAAGCATAATTTGCTCGGTCCAAGCACTGTTGCATACTGGAAGGGGTGACACCTCTATTGCCCCTACTAACCAACCAGTGGATTGCGATCAGTAAGTCACAAAGGCAATGGGTTAGATCACAGAGCCTGGCCTTTTATTTTTCATTGACGCAAAACCAAAGAATTGCCATCTTAAATCATAACAAAATGTCCATTGCTTGGGATTTAGATGTAAAAGTCATATTCCTATCAATTCTTATGGGGTGGGGGGAAGTGGTGACTCCCCTTCAGTTTGTCCTTCAGGACTTAAACCCTTAAAAGTTGTGTGGAGGGACTGCTTACGGCTTCGGCCCGCCAGTCCCTCCAAGTTGAGGGGACCCTCTTTGGAGTGGACACATCGAAAGAATCCTCTTTTGAGGTTCCCACAGGGTCCCTTTTACTTGGGGACAAAGGTTGTGGTCACCTAGGCAACGGGACATTCGAGGGCTCTGTAGCTTCGGATGCTTGGCCCATTGGTCACCCCTACCAGAGTACTTAGCCTCTTTCAAGGCGGGACATCAAGAACATCCATATGGTTTTGTGTGGGTCACTTTATGCACCCACTTTTTGGCACTGGATGCAAGTCACAGTTTGTGTGTGCTTAAGGCGATAAAAAAAACAAAAAAAACAAAAAAAAAAAAAACGCCCTCATTATGAAAAAAATAAAAATCGCTTCCATAGAGAATGAATGGAAGCTATTTTTGAATTTCTTTTTATAATGGGGGCGATAAAAAAAAATAATACATTGCAAGTGCGGAACAGGCACCGAGGGCTCTTGTGGTGACTGCCTTGCAGTGGTTTATAGTCTTTTTACTTATTATTAGGATTATACAGCAATCTTAATATTTGCACCAGGTACTTAGTCTTCATTGAGGTACCAACCTAAGCTATTCGGACCCTATGCATACGCATTCCACATCACTCTTCCCTGTATCCTGGTTAAGCAAATAACAAACGCGATAGGGACATGTAATCCAGGGAAGGAGGCCTTAGACAGGAAGACATATTACCCAAACAGGAAGTTTAGGCAGGACAGGCAAGACCATGGAAGGAACATAGAATAAATTGTAATAAAAAGGTGAGGAAAATATTTTTTTTTGTTAAACAAAATCCCCCTTACCTAATGAATAGTTAGATTGGAATCATTATTTTGCGTATTTAATAACCCTTGAACCTCTTGGGGATTGCTTCACCTTAGTTTAGGGTGAGATTGTTTGCTTACACTACTCCGGACTACAATCAGGCACACTTAACTGTCCGAGGGGAGCCCACGGCTTCACCTTTGTCAAAGTCCCCAACGATTTTTCCTACTTCGACCGCCATCATATGAAGCCAAATCAATTGACCGCTATAGAATGTGTCATTGATGTTTAGGTGGGAAGCACAGCAGATTACATTCCAATAGTTAAAAAAAAAAATAGTGGCACTCAGAGCCCTCTGTCTGGGCACACAAGCTGTCAGCCAGCACACTATTGGCTCTCAATGCGGTCAGTTCTCTTTTCCTATGTTCTGACTGCACAAAGCTCCCCATCCCCTCTCCTATTCCATCTTATAAAATAGAGTGTGTGTGTGATTTCATGTTTTGTGTGTGTATACAAGTTGTGTGTGTAGTTCAGGTTAAATTGCCATATGGGCATTTTGAGATAAATATGTGGGATTTGAGTTTCAGTTTCGGCACGCCAAAAGATTCGCCATCACTGGCCTAGAGCAAATGGTTCTCAACCTGTGGACCCCCTTGGGGGTTTCTAACTATGTGTATTAACACACAGTTGTTTTTTATGTTCCTTATCTTCTGTTTTTCTTTGGTTTATGTATTTTCTGTTTAAAGATGCAGAAATCCAACAAAACTTTATTCTACAAAATACTTAGTTTAACAAATCTTTTCTGTAGAATTTCAGTAAAAGAGTGCAACTTTGCAATTTACAGGAAATACACTACATAGTGTAACAAACCTTTTTAAAGGAGTTCGTAGAGCAAATGTAAATTTGTAACAAAGGAAATATGCCATGCCATGTGTTGTAATACAGCTAAAAATAAAGGTTTAGGTGAGCAAGCCCTGGATATAGCGTTGCTCTGATGGAAGCTAATTTGCAGCAGACATTGCATATGTTAATGTTCCTCCGCAGGCCACAGAAATATGAAGGGGACTGCACACTAGTGCCGTGTCATGTTTCCTATATAAGTTTCAGCTCCAAGAGCGCAGGGAGCTGCAATTGGGACAGGATGCTAGCTTGCAAATTAACCACACGCAGCACCTGCGCTCAGTAAAAACTCCGTTTCCTCCCCACTCTCTTCCTGTGGTCAGGATGGTACCCACAACATGTCATCTTCCAGCTGCTCCACTACTTCTCAGAGAGCATCACTAGAACATTCCATAGCTGCAGCGTACAGGAGGAATTCTCTTTTACATCCTGAACCCCAGTCTGTTACATGTGATATTTTACATTATTTTCAATCTGAAACTAGCAGCAATATAGAATCTCCTACTACAGCTTGCCCCACAGCTTACATATGGGTAGAGTTCTATAGATATGCAGGGATCACTTCTGCTGCACCTTAACAGGTTAATAATGAGCTGGATGGGTGCTGGACTGAGCTGCATTAGTACCTGTAAACTAAACCTGTAAAACTTCTTTGTATAAAATATTTATGAACTGGTTACATTCTGCAGATTTTTAAAAAACATTTTTCCCCAAACATTTTTATTGAGGATTTTAAAAAACACAAATAAAAAGTAAAAACAAAACACAAGTATAATACACATATACAACAATATACAAAAGGAACACACTGGGTGCTAAAACGAAATATTAGACCCTGCCTTTTGCACAGTTATGACTTTCGTGGAGTGGGAGGTCTGTTGAACAGAATGGCTCAGATGCTTAATATATATGTAATATCAAACCATGAAGTCTCATCTGGTCCATCCTCTCTGAGCTGCCCTCTTCTGAGATAGGCTTGGTTTATATGCTGGCTGTAGCCAGAAGTATTAAAGGGGACAACACCCATCTCCCCCGTTACACACCCTCCGGCCTGTAAAGCAGGCTGGAGGGTGTGTGTAACGGGGGAGATGGGTGTTGTCCCCTTTAAGTGTCTTCTTTATAATACTTCTGGCTACAGCCAGCATATAAACCAAGCCTATCTCAGAAGAGGGCAGCTCAGAGAGGATGGACCAGATGAGACAGATTAGGCAGGACTGGACCATGCAGTATTCACTCTATATTCCTCCAGCCAAAAGGCCAGTGCCAGGAGGGAGGTCTTTGCTGCAGCAAAATGTGCAGGGCTCAAACTTTAGCATTATTATTATTATTATCAACATTTATTTATATAGCACCAGCATATTACGCAGCGCTGTACAATACATTAGAGTGGAGATACAACACAATATAACACACAGGTACACACAGGAGGAGTAGAGGACCCTGCCCGGATGGGCTTACAATCTAATAGGTTGGGGAACAAGGTATACAAAAGGTGGGGGGGGGGAATGGGAACTGGGATGGTGGTGATGTTAGGAAGAAGATGGGTAGGAGAGGCTGAAGAGGTGGGTTTTTAGAGCTTTTTTGAAGGTGGCAAAGTTAGGAGCAAGTCTGATGTGACGAGGGAGGGAGTTCCATAGAGTAGGAGCGGCCCTAGAGAAGTCTTGGAGCCGTGCATGTGAAGAGGTTATGAGTGGTGATGTAATTAGTAGGTCACTGGAGGAGCGGAGGGGGCGGTTAGGGGTGTATTTGTGTACCAGGTTGGAGATGTAAGGAGGACAGGAGGAGGTGTGGAGTGAATTAAAAGCAAGGCACAGGACTTTAAATTTAATTCTCTGGACAATTGGAAGCCAGTGTAGAGATTTGCAGAGAGGAGCAGCAGAGGAGGAGCGGTTAGAGGAGTAGATGAGTCTGGAAGCACCATTCATGATGGACTGAAGAGGTGATAGTCTAGTAAGAGGAAGACCACAGAGGATGGTATTACAGTAGTCCAGACCAGAGATTATGAGAGCGTGAACCAGGACTTTGGTGGTCTCTGGGGACAGGAAGGGGCAGGTGTCTATACACTAGCAGTAACCATGCTCTAAAAATTCTGACCAACTTATGAAGGGACACATTTTACAATCTAGCAACTTACCCATTAGCAGCTATTTACATATGGGAGGAGATATGCGTCTGTCATAAAATGTATTTATTGTAGTGCAGAATGTTTATGTAAATACACAATTCATGCTATGCAATTGTAAAATGTGTCTCTCCATAAGTTGGTCAGTGTGTTTAAAGAATGGGTACTGCCAGTGCTAATGCAGATAAGATCCCTTCTTGACAGTGTTTTTTTTGGCTTTGCTGGAGGGAATGGAACATATTTCTGCCTCCTGCATAGCAATTGCTCCCAGGATGGTTGGGACTTACAAAAAAAAATGTTGCACCATAAGACGCAGTCTTATAGTCCGGTCCTACGGTCCGGACTATGGCAAGGACAGTCCATGGTAGGCTGTCATTGCTTAAGTGTTTTTTTCTTTTTCAGAACAACAATACCATACAAGTACTAGGAAAACACAGGAAGAACCTCTATACATCTTATGTCTCCAAACTATTCAGGAAGAACGTAGATGTTGCCTTACTGCACGCCAGAGCAGCTCCCTTACAAAACAATGAGTTCACACAGAACACGTCACTACTATAAATTCCTTTATTGTAAGCTTAAACACTGATGTATGATTTAGGCTTCTCAATTCTGTATGACAGTCATTGCTAAACATCATCTGTACAGACATTCTCTCAAAAAGGTCATCCTTCTAGAAATAGGGACTTTTTAAGCAAAAAAAAAAAAAAAAAAAAAAAAGGTGTTTAAAATACATGCAACACCATCAAACAACATCAAATAGATGCTTCCAAGAGAAGGAAGTGTGCAACAGCATCTTATCTGGGTTTGAAAACAGCGCAAAAATAGAAGTGCAGATTGACAAATAGTTTAAGCTTTACACATTTTTTTTCTGGGAAATCTTTGTTTTATGGGAACATTGATGTAAAAAAATCTTTTATACCAGGGTTGTCCAAATCCAGGCCTCGAGAGGTGGGATCAGAAAAAAATTTTGGTATTTCTCCAACAAACAGCGCAAAAAAAAAAAAAAAAAAAAAAAGGGAAGAAGGAAGAGAGGAATGGCTTACGGAAAAAGTGACTCTCAAACAGACGAGTTGTTTAGATATGTCATTAGTATGTGAATTGAACGCAGGCTGCTGACACTAATTTGTTCAATATCATTGCTAATGACCAGTACAACATAGAGATGAACATCCCTTAAATACCGTATATACTTGAGTTTAAGCCAAGGAACCTAATTTTATCTACAAAAATGGAGAAAACTTATCGACACAAGTACAAGCCTCAGGTGGGAAATGCAGAAGTTACTTGCAAAGTCAGATAGTGGGGTTTTCAAAGTCAAATTCTCCAGTAAAAATTAACACAATGTCCACAAGATGGCGTTGCCACCCAAGTTTGCTTGCATTTCACTAGCAGAGTCCAACAAATAGAATACAGATCACAGAAGAAAGGTCAGTCATCGAACCACTCACAGAGGCTGCTGGCGCCCCGCAGGGAGTCAAGCGAACACCTGGACAGAAAAGTGGGATCCTGACTAGTATAAGCCAAGAGGGGCTTATTCAGCACATTTCTTCTGCTAAAAACTCAGCTTTTATGGTACTTCTCAATGAAATCCTGGAATAAGGCCTAACCCTACTACACTCCATCCAAAATTAAGGAGTTCACAATAGAAATATAAAATTAAATAGTATCTCCATGTTTCTTAAGATGATCATCTCATATCTCACTGTAATGTGAGACACAAGAGTTTCAGCTGCTTTCAACCAGTAAAGAAAAACAAAATGGAGGCTCTCACAAAAAAATTGTATGTTAGTGAAACTCCCATTAGGTAAGGTTTTAGGACATTTGACTGACTATTGATCATTTGACATATGTCATATGGACAGATGTCCCATTTAAATTCCTAAGGTGGAACAGATTCCGTTTACAGCATTAGGATTTCACAGGCCTGACATTTGCACAAATGTCTTTGTTGGGTTGGAACATATATGGCTTTTCAAAAGAACCAAGAAGTATTGCATGCGTTGGCCACATAATATGGTCAGAACTAATACAGAATAATAAAATGGCTCGTTTGTCTTAATGTAAAGCGTTTTTTTCCTTTACACAAATTGCCTTAATATGCCCTGTGAGCTATGTTCCGTATACATTAAGCCATACTAACAACTTAAGACAGACCTAGTTTTCAAAGCAGCGTTGTTTTTATTGTGGTAGGTGTCCCCACTAAGAACTATAACCTCCTTCACTCCCGGTGGCCACCATCACCAAGCTGTACCTAGAAAAGGAATACAAGCTAAACCTTCCAGTAGGGACGCTTGTTGCAAGGATTTCCCAGACATCGCTCTTCCTGTTATTTTTACTGGACAGAAAGCGAAGCCATTTCTCCCTAATGGCTCACAGATGTAAGAAAAAAATAAAGAAGTGTATCTGATACTTCAAAGTATAATAGAGTTATGCTTGGGCACCTCACACCTACTTGGGTATATTACCATTAGGTCTTCCCAACCTTCGCCTTCCTTAAAAATAGGAACAAGGCCCTATGGTTGAAAAAGAGCATCTGCTCGAAACGCGTCATATTGTTCCTATTGAGCCCCCCAGTATCTGTAAGCAGGAGGTGATCTCATCCCCAACCAGGAAGTGAGGTCCTCCTGGAAAACACATGGCCCTGAGAGATCCACCCTTGTAAACCTCTCTCAATGTGAGTATCTTGTCTGTTGTTTTGTCTCATTTTGTTTCAATTTGTTTTAGCTTACCCTATTCCACATTATTTAACCATTTGTACTAGGTTGTGCGCCTCTGTCCTTGTTCTTATTTGTCTGTTACAGGGGGACACACTCCTTTTTGAGAGCTGCACACCAACACACAACTTAAACACCCACCCCTCATACTGACCCCATTTTACTCTGTGATCCTTGCTCAGGCCCCATACACACACTGAGGGCCTTTCTGGCCACTGCTAGTGCGCAACTACCCATTATCTTTCTTAGTTCCTTAAAAATAGAGCTGTTTAATGACCCCTAATCTTTAAACCCCCATAATATCAAGTTTTTTTTTGGTTTAATTTAAAACATTAACAAAAAACTTTTACCCTAGATTCAAAGCTCTTTCCCAAGTAAATTTAATGAAATCACTGAATCATTGAGTGAATTTCTAAAATGAGAAAATAATTGACAAACTAAGGCTATGTTTCCAATGGGATGCGTTGATATCGCCTGCGTTAATTGCATGCCTTAATGGGGATCTCGGCACATCCCATACATATGCATTTCTTCCCACCCCAACTGTTTCCACAGTGTTCAGCGGGTCCACCCGACGAATGCCATGAAAACAGGCAGGGCAGGAAGTCATGCATATGTATGGAATGCACCGACATCCCCGTGAAGGCATGTGATTAATGCATATGTGTAAAAACATAGCCTAAGTATTTGAGAACCCACTAAGTAGGTACAAAAAGGCTAGTGCCAGGAGGGAGGTCTTGGCGACAGGGCTGAAACTTTAGCATGTGTCTATACACTAGCAGTACCCATTCTCTAAACAAACTGACCAACTTATAAAGAGACACATTTTACAATCTGGTACTTAACAACTTACCCATGAGTAGCTATTTACATAGAGGTAGATATAGGAGTCTGTCACAAAATGTATTTATTGCAATACTTAATGTTAATGTAAATACCCTACTAATGCTATCCAATTGTAAAATGTGGTTTCTCCGAATTGGTCAGTGTGTGCAGAGAATGGGTACTGCTAGTGCTAATGCAGAAAAGATCTCTTCTTTGCAGTGGCTTTTTGTCTTGGCTGGAGGGAATGGAACACATTTGTGCCTCCTGGGATGCAGAGCTCCCAGGATATATATATTTGGACAATCAGACGCAGGGACACTTTCCCATTGATTTTAATGGTAAAAAAGTCTTCTAGTCTGAAAAATACGGTATTTGAAAACCAACTAAAATGGACATACGTTTGGCATGTGAAAAGGTTTCACAGATAACACAACCCATGCAGAAAAGTGCCATGCAGCACATGAGTATATATAGACAGGACGTGGTTGTAAATAGACTTCATGACATCAGCAGCGATGAGAAACCACAGAAAAGGCTGGTTATAGTCACATGGAGTGTGGGTAAGGAGTGGTTTAACGCTTCTGACCACCCGGGAACTATGACATGTTGCATATGTCAAGCGATTCCAATAGGGATTTCGTTATCAGTGATTGAAACCAACAGTGTGAATACAACCTGAAGAACCTTTCCCACCTCTTAATCTATAAACCCTCTAAAACAAGTTAGAAAAAGGCATAAAATTAAAGGGATCAGAGGATCCCTTGATCGTTTTCAGTCAGGTTCCCAACCACTGCCACAATATGTATAATCACTGCACACAGTAAGTGTTGTGCGTTCTTCTGCTCTTCTGCATACCTGGGTTGTAACCAGTGGTTATTCAAGTTACTGTTGCCTTTCTATCAGCTCCAACCACTCTGGCCATTGTCCTTTGACCTCTGGCATCTACAAGGCATTTGTGCCTACAGAACTGCCGCTCACTGGATGTTTTCCATTTTTTGGACCATTCTCTGTAAACCCTAGAGATGGTTGTGCGTGACAATCCCAGAAGATCAGCAGTTTCTGGAATACTCAGACCAGCCCGTCTGGCACCAACAACCATGTCACGTTTCAAAGTCACTTAAATCTTTCTTTCCCCACAAACATAGTTTAGCAAGACCATGAGCCTTATGAGAGCACCTGACCTCACTATATCCCTGCTGTGCAACCAAACCCACCCATGGGTACTGGGTAGGGTTCATAGGAGGCCTTCCCAACAGTCATACCTATTCCACCAGGCCCTTTTAGTAGCATAACTATGTTGCAGTCCCCCAGACTGCTATTAGAATCATGTGACCATTCAGCATACTAGGGGTTACCTTAAAGGGGACACAGCCCAAAAAAATGGATGACCTGTACACATCATTCAGGACACATCCCTGGTGTCCTGTACTAATTATATACAGTTGTGTTCAAAATTATTTTTTGACACTTGTAAGTCAGACAAATATAACATAACATTAATAATGGAATAACCACAAATGACTTTTCTGTGCTCACATCATTATCAGTTTTATTCAACCCCCAGTTTTATTCTTAGTACAACATCCTTTTCCAGTTAGAACAGCTTTTTAACGTGAAGCATAGCTTGACACAAGTGTCTTGCAGCGATCTACGGGTATCTTAGCC
>CM070042.1:45708574-45722140 GCA_036250615.1 Ptychadena robeensis | reverse complement strand
TATTGGTCGGTTTTAATGGATCCTAATTTTTATCTCAGAGTGTATGGCCTGCTTTATACTCAAATTGTGATAAAACTCATGAGATTTTGTGGGTAGCTTTATACACAAATTCACAGAAAGCCTATACAAGAGCAGTACAACTTTAAAGTAGAACTAAGAGGCGAATTGATCTTGATAATATGCCAAAGCATCAACATGCAGCTTCTCTGCATTTTTTCCCAATCACAAACATCTCCAGGATAGAAAGTGGGTTTAAATCCCAAAATTCTGAGTTCACACAAAATGAAGAGAAAGAAAATCTTTAAAATGTTCATCTGGCACCTTGGAAGGGCAGTCTTCGCATTGGAAGGATATGCTCTTAGGGGGCATTCACACGGGCATCAATGCTTACAGCAACTGGATACTGCTAAAGCTGTGAAGATACAGTACAAAAGGTGCCTACCGGATTGTGGATTTGTATTGTTAATATGGAAGGGGTTGCGGGCGCTTTCTGGGCTACTGCTGACCAGCCTGGGAAGTGCACGTGTGAATGTCCCCTTTCTTACTTCCAGTTGAGTCTACAGCTACATCTGCCTACTCCCTATAGTGATGGCGAATCTTTTAGAGACCGAGTGCCCAAATGAAACCCAAAATCCATGTATTTATTTCAAAGTCACGGCATGGTGATTTAACCTAAATTGCGTGCGCGCGCACACACACACACACCTCATATACACACACTCTACAATCCTAAAAGATAGAAAAGGAGAGGGCACTGGGTGCAAATAGAGAGAGGGAAAGAGAACTGACAGCATTGAGAGCCAATAGGTTGCAGTTCTTTTCTCTTTTTCTCTCTCTGTGCTGGCTGACAGCTCGCATGCCCACAGAGAGGGCTCCGAGTGCCACCTCTCACATGTGTGCCATAGGTCCGCCATCACTGCCCTATAGTATTGTTAAAGAGCAAACTTTTCCACTCGTGGGCCATGTTTTTTTTTATAAATAAAACAATATGAATAAATAGAAGATTTTGATCATAAACAAACATTCTACTGCATGCAAACTACAGCCATTAGGAGACCAGAACATTCATCATCTAGGGATTATCTCTTCTTATTCAAGGGCCGGTTTTGGCCCCCGGGCCTTAGTTTGCCCATGGCTGACTTAGCCTCTAATATAATTAATATTGGGAGACCCTGCTTCGGTTGGGTCACCCTGAGGAAAGGGGTTACGGGTCCTAGTACCTAGTGGACTTGGCTTTCCGTCGAGGCCCACTGGGGAAAAGACCACTCCGAGGGACGTGGGGCTTCGGCTCCTGTCCCACCAGCCACCCCTCCGGGGGTGACAGTCCTGCAGTTCCTTTTGGAACGGGGACATTAGGGCAATCCGTGCTCGCTTGGAGTGTTTGTCACTTTGTGCACTCACTTTGAGTTTTGCACTGGTTGCACACAAGTTTTTCGTATGGGTGTTTTGCACTCTCCGATGGCTCAATTTAAAAAAACAAAAAAAAAAATGTTTCTACAGATGAACCAGGTTACCATCTGTATTGTACAATAACTTGGATGTACATGACCCTGAAAGCCATCAGTCAAATCCCAGTATCTCCCAATACTTCACATTCAAAGAACTAGAGGTTACGGCCCTGAAAGTCCTCTGTATTTACAGGATATTTGCAACTTTCTAACCATCATCCTACTAAGAGCCAAAAATCATTATTTTTGGCCACTCAACCAGTCTTTGGTGATACATAATTACAGAAGGTCGCTTTTGTGCAAAGGTTTGTTGGACACATGGCCATTGGGGGTTGAATTTATGTCACGGGACCATAAATATAAATTTATGAATACCTTTACTTTTTTACGCAAGGTAGAACTTGGTTGGTTGCCATCAACAATGGCTTCCTTTTGGCTCACAAGTCCGTAAACAAAACACATTGCGTTAGTAAATCACATCCTTGTGTTTCAAGTTGTACTCAAGCCATCACTTGCGGTTAGAACGGGAAAATATAAAGGAGATCTACTCTATTTTTAATTACAATGCTATGTAAAACGGAAAAAAACAGAAAAAAAGTCATCATCAACTTTTTGAACTGTCATGGCGTATGTTTATTTTCTTTTACCAGTGGAGGCGTTGAAAGAGGCCTGTAGGAAAGTGTCTGTTCCAGGGGGAACTGAAAGGGTTAACGTGGGGTGGAAATAGGACAATAACATCCAGGATACACCTGGAAGCTACAAATAGATCAGGGAAATATACAACTTTTCCCAGAACTTCTGCAGCCACCGTGCGCACGCTTACGCTACAAGCTGACCCAACGAGCCTAGCTTAAAACAAAACCTGAACTCGAAAAAACAGAACAAGTTTGCCTTAAAAAAACAAAATAATTTTAAAAAAAACCCCAAAAAAAAAACAATAAAATTGCTTTTTAAAGTACAGTATAAGTTTGTGGGGTCAAACATTCCAACCAAAGTCCCATCCGAGGGGAATTTTGTTTCTTTAAAACAAGTACCAAAAAATGCGCAACGCGCTACTAATAAAACTGAAGATTTCAAGCATAAGGCTCGGCAAACGAATATTGAAAATGAAGTAGTTTTGATGCTGTCTAATAACCTATTTACCAACATATGTACAAAAAAACTAAACAAAGGGGTATGAGTTACTAAGTACTAAGATGCAGGATGTAACCAGGACTGTGATATACATGTATAGATACACATTCACACATTTATCATGATAGCTACATATAAAAAAAAACAAAGCCAACCATTTTACCTGCATTTGCTTTCTTGTCACTTTAAATCTACTTCTCAATCACCAACGCAGCGCACACGCTGACAAATTAAATATTTCTAGAAGCGTAATGGTAAGCGCTGATTTACTATAAGCTGATGGAATAACCGATCGGTATAGGAATATGGCCTAACTGAATCCACTATATTCTCTCTTTAGAAGGCCTATACATCCCATGATGCTTTGCAAAGTGAATTATGGAAATCATGATCATCAAAAGGATTTATAATCTACATGTGCAACTTGTACACTGGCCAACGCGTGTAACAAGAATCCGTTAGTTAGGAACGGAAAAGACACTAATTAGCAGCTAATTTAGTAGTTGAGGATGGTTCTGTTAGCTGCGTTCATTAGTAGAAAATGCTGAGATGCTACACATGTATGTATGTATAGATCTATAGGTAGAACTAGAATGAGGACTTACCTGCCCCTTCCACTTTATCAGCCCCCCTGCTCCAGATAACTTGTCTGGTCTCCAGCTTCACCTGGAAGGTCCTTCTCTCTGGTTTCTGAGACTTCTTGGAGTAATAGAGAGTCATGACAGTGCCAACCTCCAGGCTCCTGCATAGCTCAGCTTCACTTTGCCCGCAGGGGGCAAAGCCATTTATGAGAGCCCCTGGGTCCATCATCCTGGCAGAGGCTCTCCTCCTCTGGAAGCAGGGTCACTCAGACTGCACAGCCCAGACCAGGGACCCCTCTTCCGGCCATCAGAGGACAATACAAGCCTGCAAGTGCCTGTGCTGCCTGTAGGATCAGACTGAGGTGGGGGGGACGGAGACTTCCAGCCCGCTCTATTGTTGCCAACTGAGCTGAGCTCTCCCTCCTCCTCCTCCAGCACCTCCTGCTCTCCCTCCTCCTGCTCCTCCTGTGTATTCAATGATCACAGGAACATGATCTGCTCACAGCACACCGATGAAGTGTCTCCCACACTCCTGCACACCACCTTACTCCTCTGCCCCTCTTGCAGTCTAGCTGCAGTCCCCCCTCCTCCTCCCTGCAAGGGATTTTCAAAGATGGCTTCCTAGGGAGAATGCAGAGGCTGCCTGCAGGAAGGATATCCACCCATTGGTTCCTTGCAGTGTCCTGTCCAGCATGAATCCACAGAGATTCCAATGGGATTAAAACCAGAGAGAACTGCAGCCAGGGCTCCCCACCCTCTCTGTCCGGGACCTGCCTCTTAAAGGGCCAGCGCTGCTGCTATGTGGGGAGGGGGAAGGATCCTATATGTTTCAGGGATTCATTGAGGAAGGATCAGAGGCTGCTTACTCGTTCTATTCTAACAGTCACTGTGAAAACAAGGGTATAAAAGTACAGGAGGCTCTCTTATAGGGAGATTTCCCTTGACTCCCTGTCCTCTGGTGTAACACTGTGAAATGCATGCAATATGGGGTAAGACAACTAAATGCAAGAGGCTTTTTTATAGGGAGATTTCCTTTGACTTCCTGTCCTCTGGTGTACCAGTCACTGTGAAATGCATGCAACATGGGGTATTTAACTACAACTAAATGCAGGAGGACAGGAGGCTCTCTTATGGGGAGATTTCCCTTGACTTCCTGTCCTCTGGTGTAACAGCCACTGTGAAAAGCAAACAGTAAGGGATATTTAACGACAATTACATGCAGGAGGACAGTAGGCTCTCTTATAGGGAGATTTCCCTTGACGTCCTGTCCTCTGGTGTAACAGTCACTGTGAAATACATCTAATAAAGGGTATTTAATAACAACTAAGAGTACAGGAGCCCTCATTATAGGGCTATTTCCCTTACTCCTTTCCTCCCTGGTGTAACATTCACTCTGTGAAATACATCTAATAAGGGTATTTAAGACAACAACTAAATGCAGAGGACCAGGCTCTCTTATAGGGAATTTTCCCTTGACTCCATGTCCTATGGTGTCGGTCACGGTGAAAAGCAAGCATAAAGGTTATTTCAGTGAGGACAACTAAATGAAGGTAGGAAGGAGGCTCTCTTATAGGGAGATTTCCCATGACGTCCGCTCCTCTGGTGTAACGTCAATTGTGAACTAGCATCTAATAAGGGTATTTAATAACAACTCTAATGCAGAGACAGGTAGGCTCTCTTATAGGGAGATTTCTCCTTGACTTCCTTTCCTCTGGTGTAACACACTGTGCCAACATTCTAATAAAGGTATTTAATAACACTACTGCAGGAGGACAGGAGGCATCCTTAGAGGAGATATCCCTTGACATTTCCCTTTCCCTATTGTTGTAACAGTCCCTGTGGAAAGCAGCATAAAAGGGTATTTAAGGACACTAAATGCAGGAGGGCAGGAAGCTCTCTTATAGGGAGATTTCGTTCCCTTGACTCCGTTCCTCCTGTGTAACAGTGCACTGTGAAAAGCAAACAGTATAGGGTATTTAACGACAACTAAATGTAGGAGGACAGGAGGCTCTCTTTGTAGGGAGATTTCCCTTGACTTCCTGTCTTCTAGTCAGGAAGTGAGAGTACATCTTTTGCAAACTGTCACAGGAACTAATGTCCTCATTGGTAATACTACAAGTCTTTTCCAATGACGACCTAATGTTCATCAACCTGTGACACTAGAGTGAACCATACATATAATAATTAGATTGCAAGCCCTTCCGGGCAGGGTCCTCCACTCCTCCTGTGTTATTTCCTGTACCTGTGTGTTATCTCAACCCTAATGTTTTGTACAGCGCTGCGTAATATGTTGGCGCTCGACCAAACAGGTTTCCATCATATTCTAAAACCAACTTTATATGGAGACTCCATCCAATATAATGGATGGCTGCCAGCCACAGAAGCGCTGTAGCTCAATATGGGGACAGCTCCAGCCTTGTGCGATGACGTCCTTACACTTGTCTGGAGCTTCCTCGAAACGGGCGTGTATCGAGCCGTATGTACCCAGCTTAAGAAAACCTAAAAATTACACCTGGGATGATGGTTATCTCATCCCCTTCCTGTCCTTCCATTCTTCCGGTGTCATCAAACCCGACCGCTGCTGCAGTTTCTGGTTGTCAATTGATGAATTAACCTATAATAACTCCCCTTAACTTGATGAGTGGATCTATGACTATACGATTATGATGATTATGATACACTCTGATGACTTTATGACCGTTGTCCATTTATATACAGACTTCATTGTACACGTAAAAAAAGGTGAAACGCGTCAGGACAGTGCAATATTCTGCATTCTCAATGTTTGTATTTGGACTGATATGTACCATATATAGTTTTTGTTTTTGGTGGAATATCCTCACCTGTCGTTTTACAATTTCCTGTTAACCTCCCTGGCGTAGTAGGGGCGCAGTTTGTTCGCAAACAAAACTGCGCGCTGGTGCTCTGCAAGCCCACACAGATTCTGCATCAGTGCCGACTTGCTGATTGCTTCCGGACTTGTGTCTTTGGCATCATCGGTATGCAGCAGGTTGACCGCTCCAGATGGGCAGCATTCGATTCCTGAAAGATCGATCGCCGGAAAGGTGATCAATCATTTGAGAAGCATATAAAAAAAGATCTAAAGGTCCCCATACACAGGTCGATACCAGTTCAATTTAGTTTTTTTATTAAACAGTTTTCTGTTTAATAAATGTTAGCTCCCTAGCAGTTGAGACGAACTCACTTGATCCACAGTTTGGGTTTATCTAAACCGCTACAGGAGTGTGAATCAAAAAATCCGATAGACCCCTCATTTTTAGGGTTCTGGAACCATCATCGGGGCAGGGGGATGTTTGCGCACCATAGACCTACATTAAAATGGAGGGGTGTCAGTTTCCCAGCCCACGAATGATGCTGGTGGTGTGGACAGGGGGAGAGCGGGAGATTCAAGCAGGATACTCTGTACTGCGACCGCCTGTAGCGGTAGGGGTTGACCGCTAGGGAGATTAAAATATGATCATAATTGATCGCTTCAAATGTGGATCACATAATGTGATGCACACTTCATAGTACCATCAAAACCCGTCAGATACTTGTACAATACTTGCTGAATCTACCAACCTGTCCAATCACTGCTTCATTGATTTTATATTTAATTTACATCACTTTTGGTTGCTTGGCCTAATACCATAATTTTTTTAGTTGATCGAACAAAAGAATTGCTGTATTACCTGGTCGTGGGGGGGGGGATGTTATGGTGATCCAAAGGCTTCCTCCATCCCTGCTAACGACCATTAACTGACCCAACATTGCAGATGTCACCAGAGAGGATCAGGAACAGTTGGCACTGGCAACAAAAAGATATCAAGCATGGACTCAGGTTTCCCTGAGGAACATATAGGAGATTAAAGGCCCCCCATACACCTTTAGATTTCTCTGTCAGATTTCCTTTAGATCTCCTTTTGTTTTACCAAAACCATGTAATATGAGGGACAATCAAGTCTACCTGTGTTCAATCGCACAGGACCCAGCACTACATAGTTGTTGGTAGATCTATAGGCCCCCATACACGTGTCGGATTCGCACCGGATTCCGGCACGATCGATTCCGGGCGCGTGCACGCCAAACGATCGTGCCGGAATCGCATGCAGCCCACCTGGTCCGATCGATCACGTCCGATTGATCAGGGGCTCAGAATCGGATCCGACGGAGAACCAACATGTTGGTCTTTCTCATGCGATTCTGTCCGGATCAGGGGGAGTTGCCAGTTGTGAGGTGGACAATCGGACACGGATCCGTCCCGGAATCCGTTGGACAAGGTGGTATGCTGCGATGGATACTCTTAATTGGCCGATTGATCACACCTGCGATTCCCGGCAGAATCACCGGAATCGATCGGATGATGAATCGATCGGACATGGAATCCGACACGTGTATGGCTAGCTTAAAGGATATCCGACAGAGAGATCTAAAGGTGTATGGCCAGCTTAAATCAGAAATAAAAGCGTTTCTATTTCTGCCAACTTGCCATTTCTGCCGATATCTCGGTTGGGGTGATTATATCTCATGTTGTGTCACCAGGTGTGACAGGATGCGTAGTTGTCACCAGAAAATGCAATTAAAATATCAAAAATTCTGGTTGTTATTGCCCTAAGGTGGCAAAGCATGTTAATGTAAAAATCCCGACATTGCGGTGCATTAGAAACATGAACCTGATGAACCTGAATCTGTTCTCTGACTGTATTGGGGAGATTCTCCAGAACTTCAGAAGCTCTAAACCTTCATTGCTCTGGAATTGTAGATTTATCATCACTTCCTGTCTTGATAAGGGCACAGGTGTCAAAAGAAAATTTCTAGTCCTTCTTCAGTGTAAGGGCTAATTTATTCCTCCCCGCCTGATTGTGCCCATAGACAGTGAATGGGGGCGGTTGATGTAACAAGCGATTTTAATCACGCTCATTCAGGTCTATGGCCGCAATCAGGGGGCGATCAGCCGCCTGCGGCCCGCAATCAGAACGTGGTGATTTTAGATCGTGGGCCGCAACCGTCAGCAGCCAATCGCGGCCCTTAGTTGAAGTGGGCTTAGTTGAAGTCCATTTAACTAAATAGAGGCGATCAGCCGTGCGTGATTAAAACTTCGTCAGCCCCGTGGCTGATCGCCTATGTGGGAACATAGCCTTTCACTTCCGTCTACCCCAGTTGTGTGTATGTATATATATACACACGTATAAATATCTATATTTATGTGTGTTCAAGGGTACATAATGCAGTTATAAAAATAAGTTGTTAGGGAAAGAAAATGCAAATGTTTTATTTACAGGTAAACAGTAATATGCAGATAGCTGATTTAATAATTGTTCTGTGGTGTCCTCTGACCTTACCAGCCAGACAGCCATGGTTTTCTGGTCAGGCCTGCTTCCCCCTATTCCAGGCAACATGGCCAGTTGCTTGCCAATACCAGCCATTCGATTTGATATAACAATTATTTAAAATAATCGCCCCCCCTGGATGGCCTACCTGCGGTTGCTTGGGGCAAGCTGTAAGGAAATGGCGGCTGCTTGATACAATAGAGCAGAGATGGAGGCAGGACTGCTGACATTTTGGAGGAAAATTGGACATCCATGAATAAAATCTCCTTACCTTCACACTCAGGTATGAGTACGGATGCAGGGCAGTAATCTGGGAGCTTCATGCGGGACAGATTTACCTCAGGAAATGGCACAGCCTGCTCTCACCTCAGATGGCTTCACTATCCCTTCACAGCAGACCTCGGTTCAGGCCATAACAGATAATATTATTACCTCCCTAGCGCTCTGGTGGGGGCCAGATTTCTGTACCAAAAGCACACTTTACAACTTTTATGTTTTAGGCCTGTAACCAAAATATGTCCATACAAAGGTCTAGTAGACATCCTGAATATAATAATGAATACAGCTGAAGAGGACATTGGGGACACCAGATAATTTATTCAGGTAAGTATTTTACATTGAATCATATTAAATAGCGTTTTCAATGCAGAAAATGTAATTCAATATGATTTGTATTTAAAATTCCCGCCGCCGCCCGGTCCCAGAGTTTCACTAGAGCCACTGCAGAGGCCAGGGAAGGTCAGATGGCGCCACGTGGCGATCAGCGCTGGCATGTCCAGCTCGTTGAGAGCACTTTTTGCATGGTCAGGACTCGTCTCAAACGCTATGGGGTTAATATGTATTTATATTGCACCAACATATTATGCAGCGCTTTACAGGACTAAGGGCTCTCTCACACTTTGTGTGTTGCTATCTGCTTTCAGTAATCACAGTCACATTTACACAAAGGCTATGTTCCCACATTAGCGATCAGCTGCAAGTCTAATCGCAGTGCGGAGAACACGGGAGATCACTGGGTGCCAGCGGCGTGGAGATTTGAGGCAGGAAGTGGGGGGTGGGACATGACATTTTGCCCCACCCCGTCTGATCGTTCCTGATCGAGAGTGAATTGGCGCGGTTGAAGTGACAAGCGATTATAACCGTGCCCATTCAGGTCTACGTTTCAGATCGCAGTGTGCGCTCGATCGTGGCCTTTACTTAAAGTGGGGGCAAGCTCATTCAACTAAATGGAAGCAATCAGCCACGATCTCCGCACATGATTAAAATCGCGTCCGCGCCACGGCTGATCGCTACTCTGGGGACATACCCTAATGGGTGCATTTTACAAACATTTTACCTGCATTTTCGTTTCACATTAACTGAATAGGAAGGAAAGTGTAGTCAAAATGCAGAAATAATACACTGGACCTCAAACTGCTCCACACCGCTTTTTAGGGTGCGGTTTGACCCTATAGTGTGCATAGTGTGAAAGAGCCCTAATAATCATATTACTAAATGTTGCTTGATGAAGCTCACAATCTAATTTTCAGTGGTCATATGTGCATATTATAGTCTATTTGGGGGGAATTAACCTTTCAATGTGTTTTTTTTAGGGTTAAGGAGGCAACCAGAGCATGGAGGAAACATACATAAAGACATGGTGGACATACAATGCCCAGTTACATCATGTCTACCATCTGGGAGCTGTGCGTCTGAGGATCCAGGAGGACCACATACCTTCCCCGAGCAGAATCGACTTCAGGTACTGCATTTTGGGTGATCCTTATCATGTCCTCTCATAATTGCTTCTCTGGGCTCTCATATTGGTGCTTGTTACTCAGGAGACATTTTAGCAGAGGACAGAATAGAATAAAGTAATCCTAACAATTGTTTACAGGATTTACAGGTGAATAGTCTCCTGGATTTTATTGAAGTCTGGATGTTTTGTTTATATTTTTGCACTATATTAAATTTGTCTAAACACATTTGATACCCATTCATGTCACCCAAAATTGACATTCTGGGCCGGTGATCAGAATTGTTTTTGGCCTGAATATATGTAAAAAAAATTTTACATGAGCCTCATGTAGTATATATTCTATTGCATATATAAGTATAAGAAATACATGCTGTATTTATAGTTTAAACACTCAATTATATTCCTTCTGGTAAACACATACATGTTCTAACTGTTACTAATTTTAAAGGATGCTGACAATTCATTCTCAAAAAGGATCACGTTTTTTTAAAGTAAAATGCACATATTGGATAAATTTTATAAACCATCTATTTATTTAAGGGGTTTATATACCGGTAGGGATACAGAAGGTATTCAGAAAACGTAGGAAATATTCAGCATAGCTTATCCATAGCATCGTGGTGGTTATATTAATAAAGCCCCCCATACACGCTTAGATTTCCATTTTTGATGCACAGTGCTGGCACACAAAGGGAGCCTTTGTATTAACTTTTATTATTATTATCATTTATATTGATAGCGCAAACATATTACGCAGCGCTGTACAATAGAGTTAAGATACAACACAAGATAACACACAGGTACAGGATATGACACAGGAGGAGTGGAACTCCTCACTGAAGCTTAAAATCTAATGTATAGTATGTATCCATGTATTGCATATTTCACTTTAAATTATATGTAAATAAGTTTACTTACCTACTCTTTTCTGTGGCAATGAAGGCAGGTTTCACTGTATTCAGCCTTTTCTCCCTGCAGTGTAGAGCCATAGGCTCAGCATTGTAGGGCGATGCTGTCATTGGCTTTAGTCTGCTGATCCAACTGCCCAAAGTTTCTTTCACAGCAAAAGCCAAAGGGTCGATTCGATAGGCTTCAAACACCGATCGGTTGTACCACCAAACAGTGTGATCGATTTTAAAACCAATCGATTGCTTTACTTTTAACCTATTAAACTTTTAAGCGATATGCCCGAAGCCAGTTTGGGCGCAGTTTAATCCTGAATCAAACTGCGCCTGTGCTGGGATCGGCCACAAATGCCACCTTTCCGTGTGCCAGCGGCTCTTCTACAGAGCCGCAGACACACCGAGTCTTTTCGGCCCGTGTCTTTGGCATCATCTGTGATGCCGAAGGGGGCAGGGGGCGGGTGGCACCATAGACCTCCATGTTAATGGAGGGGCGTAGCTCTTCTCCCCACACACCGCCGGTGTCTATTTGACACCAGTGGTGTGTAGAGGGCTGGGCAGAGAGCCAGCATAAAAAATAGCGCGAAAAGTCCTTAACGCCCAGAAGGTTAAGAGTACTTTCTGCTACAAGAGGGAGTCTGGACTTTTCGATCAATGTTCTGTTTCATATCAATCACTTTTGGTAGATTGTAACAAGTGGGAAATAATTGTTTACTATTTGATCGTCATAATCAGATCTACCGTGCATATTAACAGGAATTGCCGAAGGAGCCAAGATTAGTTGAGTAAAACGCCATCACAAACCCCCCAGACCTAAAATAACCCCGCAGTGGGGGCAGAGAGTACAAATTTAACACATGCCTTTAACATGGACCATGATAATAAATGTACCGGTGTAACTCCAAATGTTCCTTCACCAATTTTCCTTCATTATGGCTGTTGAAAACATATCGAATATTTTACAGTTTTGATGAAAGGTTTAGTGCTGTAATACACTTTTGATATTAGCAGAATAATACATATATGCATTTCATTTGTAAAAGGTGACAAGGTTTTTACCTCGGTTTTCCGAAGGGGGCTTGTATATTACTTTTCTGTAACAAAGTCTTTCAATGGCAACTCATTTTATTTTTTAATGGTAACTTCCTGCAGCTCTGACCACTGTACAGTGTTGTTTTTTCATAGTGCCATCTAGTGGTAGGTTTATAAATTGCACATCCACAACAAAGCACAGTGGACTCTTACAACCGGCTTGACTACAACCCAAATTTTAGTTTTCTGTTACAAAAAGTTTTATTGATTTTCAAAGTATACAATACAAAATCAAGCAAAGAGTAAGAAAAGTAAAAAAGGCAAGCACAGAGAGAGGGGGAAAGAAGGAGAGGAGAGAAGGACAGGGGAAAGGGGGGGACCCGGGACCATTAGAAGTGCACAAAGTCTAAGGGCAGGCCACTGACCTTCAGGTACTCGATCCAGGGAGACCAAATTTTCAGGAAGCGTTTATGAGTGTCAGACAGAACCGAGGTAAGGTGCTCGTTGATCATGATTCCCACCAATCATTGCTTTACCTCAGAAAACGACAGGGTTGGATGCCTCCAGGACCTCTCCATCACTAGCCGAGTGGCTAGAAACATATATGATGCCAGCTTGGCGGCCGATCGGTGCAGTTGAGGTGGCCCAAATTTTAGTTTTAACGTACAGCTGTAAGATATGACTTATAACCAGAATTATGGCAGAGGCCAAAACATGTTTCTGTTTGCATGGTGGCATTCATGACCTGATGTCACTAATAAGTGCACAATGTCAAAATGGACAATCTACAAAAGGCCAGATTCCTTATGTTCTTATGGAAGGGGACTTTCCTTTCAACCAATAACCACCTTCAATTTCATTATCTCTTCCTGAAAGCCAAACAGGTAATTTTGACATTTTTGCATCTGGTAAACTAAGCTCATTTTAACTATTTAGTGAAAAATAACTGGTGTTTCTGGCATATTACACATATTATACAAAATGTTTTTTATTATAAAAAGGTTAGGCAAGGGGTGCTTTGGGAGGTTCCGAACACATTATGGGTATTCTCATTGTTTCCTGTGGGAAAAATAGCCTTGACTTACATCCAACCATTGGGAACCAAGTCAATGGTCCATTGCATTGGAAATTGAAAATCTTTTGGTACAGAAATCTGGACCTCAGCAGTGCGCTAGGGAGGTTAATAACTATTAGCAGCGAGCTGTATCATGTTAGTCATCGATTAATGTATAAATCTTGAAGTTTAAGTGATACTCTTGAATGGCTAACTGCATTTGGCCTGTGCCATTCTCTTACTGAATGTACCCTTACAAATTTGCTTTTAACTTATTCATAAAGCCCCCCCCATACACCTTAACCTTCTGAGCGTTCTCCCCGAATTAACTCGGGCTGAGTTTCATG
>CM070042.1:45684609-45702023 GCA_036250615.1 Ptychadena robeensis | reverse complement strand
AAAAAAAAAAAAAAAAAAAAAAAAAAAAAAAAAGTGAATCTTCATCTGATTGGTTGCTGCGGGGTGTTCGGCTTCCTGCCCCCCAGTTTTAGAATACAAGGCCCGGATTCACTTTTATTGGGAAAACAGGAGTCACTTTGACCCCCTCAGCTGCCAGACAACACGCCCCCTCTTCAGCAGAACAGTGTAACCAGGGTAAGGGGATATGTCCAGATGAAAGGGAAGGGAACAATTTATAATTTTCTATTAAAATAGACGTTATCGCAAAAAATCTTAACTGTAAAAACACACAGGATATTTTTTTTTAACTTCTATTATACAGACTTTTTTGAAAAGCGATTTTTTTTTATGCCTGGTGAAAACCTCCCATCTTAAAACACACATTAAAAACAGCATAGTCAACAACTTCAGCTCATCCATATTGTACATATGTATATATAGTTCTTGTCCATGGGACAATACTGAAGGCAGCAAGGGGATGGTAATATTAGTATTTAACTCTTAATTAAGGTCTTTTTTTTCTCCCCTTAATCTGCTGCATATCCCCTTCCCATCTTAAAATAAAATTAAGTTAATAAAAAGGTAAGGCTCACAGCTCTCAAGAAATCCCTTTCTGAGGTGATATCCAGGCTTAAAATAATTAAAATAAAAAACAAAAATTTTAAAAACACAATATTGTCTCTCGCGAACATGTTAAAATTCATAGTCGTCCTCCACCATGTCAATAGCCCAAGCAAACTTTTCACGCTGTGTTTTGTTGTAGATCTTCTCAATGGGGATGCCAAATTTTTTACACCTGAGCACAAGAAAGAAAAAAAAAATAGAAATTTAAAATACATGAGCATAGTAAAACAATTTGAAAACAAATAATGATGTTCTAGAAGCTGCTCTTACCAAGCTACAGAGATTCTAGGGTCCAAGTAGTTAAGTTTGGAGGTTCCCAGAGCAATTTGTTTGTTTTCTTCTCTGTCTGTGGCTTGAACCTCCAGTTTCATCAACTGCTCCTCTATCCTCTCAACAGCCTTCTTCTTGCTTTCCACCAATCTGCAAGAATATTTACAACGTACTTTAAGTGGAATGAAAAAAACACCACATACAATAGTTTGTGAGGCATTTGCATTTCCTCAGATCCCAGAAGGTAATTCATCTTTACAGGGGCCCCATGATTTCGTTCTTTAACTGACCATCTGATATAATAGGATACTGCAAACTTCTCATTGCAGTGCCGGTGACCCTAATAATTTTTGGGTCGGGTCCATGTTCACTAGGTATACTTTGTACACTAAAGCTTTGGCATCTGTATGCAGGGTATTATTATCATCATCATCATTTATTTATATAGTGCCAACATATTACGCAGCACTGTACAATAGAGTGGAGATACAAACACACAGGTACAGATGGACATAGGAGGAGTAGAGGACCCTGCTTGGATGGGCTTACAATCTAATAGGTTGGGGAACAATGTATACAATAGGTGGGGGGGATGGGACTGGGATGGTGGTGATGTTAGGGGTGAGAAGATGGATAGGCCAGACTGAAGAGGTGGGTTTTTAGGTTTTTTTTGTTTTTTAAAGTGCCAAAAGTAGGATCAAGTCTAATGGGACAAGGGAGAGAGAGTTCCAGAGAGTAGTAATGGCCCTAGAGAAGTCCTGAAGCCTTGCGTGTAAGTTTAAGACTACACATGGGCAAACTAAGGCCCTGGGCCACATCCAGCCCACTTAGCTCTTTAATACAGCCCATGGCCACCTTGATGAAAAGATGCTCAGGCCCCCCTGCTTGTTTCAGGCAATGAACGTGCATAATGCCAAGAGCAGTCTGAATGTCCACCTTATTTCAGTACATTGTAAGCAGAGGGGAGCCAGAGTGTCTAGTCACCAAGGTAACTGTGTTTTTACTGCTAAGTTCATATATATATTTTTTTTTTTTCTTTCTTTTTTTTATATACCTTCCTGGCAGTAGGATTTCGTTGTTGAAAGCAGTAATAGAATTGTAAAAAGATAATGTCTCTGCTGCACGTGCCCAGCATCATAAATGAAGCTGGGCACATGAGGAATTGGGACACCTATGGCAGATGGACATTACAGGCTCTTGGTCCAGACCGTCAAACTCAAGTACCAATTGTGATCCACGAGTCAAAGTTTGTCAACCCTTGTTCAAGATGGTCAAAAATATTTACCAATAAAAAGGAAAAAAACGTAATAAAATAAACATTAATATGGAGACACTTACTTCTTGGTCCTTTCATCCCGTTTAGCCTTGGCATCGGCTTTAGAGCTTTTTAGCTCTCGTCGCGCATCTGCTAGCTGATCTTTCTTGGCATCAATCTAAAAGAAAACAAAAATATTGAAGCACTTCATACTGAATCATGTGGTTAAATCACGATTCGTTAAAAAATTTACCTTACCTTTGTTTGCAAGGTCATCATAGATTTTTCAAATGTTTTAGGAGGAGCACGCTGATGGTTACATAATATAGCCACAGCCCTGTTGGCACGGTTATAAGACAGGATTTTGGCAGGGACATTATCATCAGCTGAAAAGAGATAATTAGTTCATCACATTTGTCAAATAGGTAAAAATACCACAATACCAGCTAGAGGTAAAAAGACATCCAGGGTAGCATACTACAAGCTTAGACCTCTAATGTACCACCTCATGGAAAGCACAACTAAAGTTAAGGCCTACAGCAATTTAAATTCCTTACAGTATGGCCACAGTTTTACCACAATGAGCACAGTTTAATAAAAATAAAGCACCTTTTCAAAGTATCAGAAAATTACAACTCATACAAGCTCTCAAAAGAAAATCCCTTTACATTAGAATAAGCAATGTGTGTAAAACAAAAATACCACCTAGAAAAAAAAAAAAAAAAAAAAAAAAAAAAAAAAAAAAAAAAAAAAAAAAAAAAGACTGAACCCAGCTTAAAACTACAAATTGACTTACGGTTAGTGAGCTCCTTTAGTTGCTGCTGTAGGGTAATAGAGGCGTTGTATGTTCTGAACACTTTGGCTGTCAAGCCATCCATCAGGTCCTGAAGATGTTTGTTTAAAATACTTGTCTGTTAAAAGAATGGAAATATTACTTTATTTAAAAAGACAAAAAACACCACATTTTCTGCCCTAAAGGATTTCCTAATAAGCAGGCATACATTGCCCACTTATTAAATCTCACCTCACATTTCCTAATCGATAAAACTTAAAAGATAATTCCATGATCAGCATGTCACTATCAAAATGCATTTTTACTGCATAAGGGCAAAATATGGAGTAATTTGGGGACTTTTTGAACTACATCTTACTTTTTAGTACTGAGAAGACTAAATGTGTTTGAATTTTGCATTTAAGGAATGGAGATCCAATATCCTCTATTTGAATCATCCCTAAACTAATGATCAATAATAAAGCATGTAGGGCTGACAGGCAGTCAAAACCAGACAGCCAGCGCGCGCCCCCCCCCCGGTGCAGTGCTCATATGTACACCTGGTTTCCCCGATCAACATTGACAATTTTAGTGATGCAGGACAGCCAAAGTTGATTAGGAAAGCTGGGTCAGCGTGTGACCACTTCACAGGTGAGTTGCTATGCCCTATGCATTAACAGTTAGGTTTTGGGGGCCACATGTGGGGGGCTGCCAAACAATGCCCAAAGGGCCACATGCAGCCCCCTGGCAGTAGATGGACCATATAAATGAAATGGTCTGAGAAATAATACACTTACATTAAGTCTGTCAAACAAATCATCTTCTGGCTGTTTGTTTTCCATAAAGAGTTGCAGATTCTTAAAAACCTAAAAGGGGAAAAAAAGTTATACAAAATCAGTCTATACTGTGGTCATCGCCAGAAGCTAAAAACAAGGCCACTGCTCAATTACATGATTCCAAAATCCCTAAAATCAATGGCTACGTACCCTTTTCTCCACAGGGACCTTGTTATAGTAGCGGATGGAATCTTTACCAGGGAAGTCAAACTCTACCACAAACTCCTGACCATCCAACTCTGGGAAAAGTTTTATATGTTCCACTCTCAATGAGCAGCAACCAACAGTGTCAGCCGTCTCTCCTTCCTCCTTTTCATTACCAGCTCTCAGAGCAAGCTAAAACATAAAAATATACAAGAGGTTACATTACTAAAAATAGGCAGTACAACAGACTGGTCTGTGTATTAAGCACAATGTGGCAGAGTTGTATCGCAAGAAAAAAAAAAAAAAAGTCTACATTTTAGATTAAAAGTGATCTTGTATGCATTTTACAGAGTCTATAAAGCTGTCACATCATATAACCACTGCAGTAAACACTTTAATGCAAAAATAAATATGTTTAGATTGACCAAAAATCATTGCCAAACTAATTGAATAACTACCATTACCTAGTATTTGCCTCACCTTGTCAATGAAATACATTGCAACAGCTCTCTGCCTGGCCTTCATTTCCTTGGATTTCCAGTCTTCTTTGTAACAACTGCGGATTTTCTCAACACACATCTTAAGTCTGCGGGCTGTCTCATATTTCTGCCAGTCCTTCTCACCCTGAATGAGTAAAAGCAATTTTAGTTATGGCAACGGTACACAACCATGATTGGAGAATCTATGCTTTAAGCTGTATCATTCAGAAAAAAATATATACATAATTATAACACATACAGTGATAAGACAACAGCCATACAGGTTATTACTTAATTATAGCTTTTTCTCAGCTACGATAAAACCCTTACCTTAATACGGGAACTAGGGTTCAACATGATGTATTTGATAGATCCTTGGATGTTTTCAGTCCAGGAGACTAGCCAAGTTACTTTATTGTCGTGTCTGACTTCCTTCCATTTGTGTCCAGGGGGAGGAGCGGGGACCTTTGAGTCTCTGGATGGATGCAAAAGTACTTTATTAAGGTTTAAACATTTTTACTCTAAGCTTTTGACAGAGGGAGAGAAAAGAAAAATGTAAAGGGTTATGTTAATGTGTCCACAAAAAAGATGACTTTGCAAGACAGTCAGTTGATACCACATGCAGAAGGGAATCTTTTGCAGTTTGGTGGAATATGATCTGCCTATAGATGGTAGAACAGCAAAGAATATACCTATTGTATACTTTGTTCCCCAACCTATTACATTGTAAGCCTGACCGGGCAGGGTCCTCTACTCCTACTGTGTCATAACCTGTATCTGCATGTACTATCCTGTGTTGTATCTTCACTCTAATGTATTGTACAGCGCTGCATAATATGCTGGTGCTATATAAATAAATGATGATAATAATGTGCTTCTCCCTAATGGGCTACACATCCATCCCACAGGAGTGCTTCAGTTCTAACACAAGACAGATAACCACCCAATTAATGAATCCTTAAATTCTCATTTGAAAAAAGTTTTCAGAAGTTAGGGATTTAAAATATTAATGTTAATCCCCTTGCCTTCTTATCCATGATTTAAAAAAACCATCTGCTCCCTTCCATCTCCATCTGTATCCTAAGTAGTACCCACAGGGTTCTTTCTTTCGACCAAGGCCTTTTCTGATGCAGAAAGCTTTTGACAGCCTGCATGCATGAAAGTCTCTTGACCCATCCAGGACAAGGCATTCACAGATACAAGATCATATGAAGTCCTGACAGCCAAAATAGAAATCCCTAAAGTATTTGAGCAGAGAACATACATGTGATGGTGCTTGGGCATGAGCACCATCTCCAGGCCCGATACTTCAGTTTGGTTGTACTCCTACAGAAGGCAAAGCAAGGGAGTTCTGCTCAATATAAAGAGCGTGTGGCTGGCTGAGACAGTGACTGAACTTTATGTACAAGTGTGTGAAACCAGATTTTAAATTCAGAAAGAAACCATTTATACTTTTTTGCCAACCTACTTGCTACAGTTAATGATGATGTGTTCTGGCATGATCCTCTTCTTAAGCTTGCCCATTTTTGGATGATTTCCTCTGCCTCTGAACAAGCCTGGAGGTTCTATCCTGAAATTGGCAATTCTTTCCTTATGGCGGTCCATCATACAGAAGCCATATTCCTGAACCAATTTCTCATTATCCTCTTTGATTTTCTAAGCAAAAAAAAGGCATAAAAATGTTGGCAAAGTTTGCACCCAGCACGGAAAAAAATACAAATTAGAAAAAAATTCTATATATTATGAAAAGGTCATATTATCAAAAACCAAATACCTGTTTCTCCTCCTTGGTCATCTGTTTCCTGGCCTCAGACTGAGCTTTAAAGTAAGTACTCATATGAGTGAAGTCACACTTGTTCAGGTTGGTAAGGAGACCTTGCTCTTCAGCAGTCATTTCCTATGGAAGGGCAGAAAAACAGAGAGATGCTTACCTTTAGATTACCAACTAAAAATTAGAGCAGCAAAAAACAGGCAATCATATTCACCTTTTTCCAGTCTTTAAAGAAGTTTTTCCTGAAAACATCTTTTGTAGTGTATTCATGATCCAACATTTTTGCAAAGAAAGTGGCTACTTCCTCGGCTTTGGGGCTGAGCTTGACTTCTTTACCTGCATTGAACATAAAAATAACCAGAAATTAACTACAGGACTCATGTCAAGTGTGACCTATTGCAAGCAATATAGACTTTAGGCAACTGTGTAAGGTTATACCTATAATGATAGTGTTCCAAACCCTTATCTCCATATTTATGCTATACTCACAGGGCAGCAGACATTCAGGAGTCATCCTGAGACTGTCATTGATTGAATACCATCTACATAATAAATGCAACCACTCTTATCCCTATGGGCAACTGAGCAGCAAAGCAAAAACTTGGGTGGTTTAAATTTTTTCTTGCTGAACCCTCCTTAGCAGCACTCACTAGTACGGCTCAGGGTAGATTGCATCACCCTAATTGGTAACCCTGAGCCTCACTCAGGGTTGCTCAAGTTTTCCATGTGAACCCTCAGTTCTTCTCAATGAATACACCTTCCTCAAGTCAATGATGCAAAAGTGGTGGGGTGGTTGCACCCTTGTCATTCACCTGTGTTGAAGTACAGGCATAGACTTCCCAAGCCCTCACATGACCATTAAACCCTGTACACTATCCAAAAAGCTAAAATACCAAAATATTCAATGCAATACTGTGCCTGTTTTTTTTTTTTTTTTAACAAGAGCAGTAATGCAAGGTTGGGTCTACACACTACACTCCCATCTTTCTCCTATAGAAAATGACATGGCAGTCTATACTTCTGCACCAAAATGCTAACATGCTACTATAGGAAAAGTATTGTAACTCTTCTGAATGAAAGAGTTGAGTTGTGAAATGAAACTGCACAAAATTATTCACTAACAAACTTCAGTTAGGGGTGTTGAGAAAACAACCAATCCAGAATAGTAGAGGAAAGAACTAGGTACTGATGGACTTGTAAATCTAGTGATCATGCTAATTCATGTATGAAGAGGGTGGGAGGATTAGGTAGAAGTAGGCAAGAGCAAAAAGTGCATTTAGATGCACCTGTATTGCGGAACATTAATGCAAGGCTGTGGTTTTACTCTAAACATACCATCATAGTAAAATTTCACATTGTCGGGGAGAGGTTCATAAGGTGGAGCAAACACAGGTCCTTTGTGTTCCAAGAAGGTCCACTTGACACCGTCTGCATGACGTTCCTCCTCCCACCTATGAGTAAAAACCAGCAGATTAGGCATATGGTACAATTTTGAGATTTCCAAACAATACGATAATGTTGAGGTGAGCCAATAAATGCTTACTAGAAACTAAGAGCATTATACCCGACAACAGTAGTATACAAAGATGTCTTAAAGAAGGTTATGTGGACAAGATATATGCTCCAGACCCTGAGAGATCTGAGTGCCAACTATTCCTTATCTACCCCACAGATTTATTCTTACAATGAAAAACAGTTCCAGCATTTGTTTAGATTTCTGAATGGTGTTGTAATGCAAAGTTGTGACTATAGCCGCACTGGAATAACAAGGCAACCATCACCTGCCCCTTTAGTAACTTTAGCATCAGACAATAGGGGAAACAGGATAACATTTTGTTTTAAAATACATATACAATATATATTTCTCAGGGATCCCTTTGCTGACTGAAAGATTTACCACAAGCTCTCAGTGCGTGGAAGACAGAAAAAGAGCTTTGCAGATTAAGGACTATGTCTCCACTGTGTTGTGTGCTCTGTCAGGGAACCCTACGTTAAGCCCAGTGCTTGGTGGGGTCCTTGTGGAGCACATACAGTTTACCTGCCAGGTGGATCCTCTGTTCACATATCTGCCAAGTAGGGGTTGACATACTGAACAAAGTTAACCCCTGCATTGGCCAATCAGCTCAATGCCAAGTAAACAGAGGATTCGCAGGTTATGTGTACGTGCTCCGTCAGGACCCCTGCACTTAACGCAGGGCATCCCAATGGATCACACAATGCAGTGGAGACATAGCCTTACCATATAAATTAAATAAATGTAAGTGGGCTGTTGCAATACATGAATAAAAACCTCAACTCAAAAGATCCCTTTATAAAAAGATAAATCTTACCATTTCCACTTCTCTTCCTCCTCTTTTTTCACCTTTTTCTTTTTAACTCCACCCTGCTGCCCTTTGTCTTTGTTTTTTAGGTTCTTAGGCTTGACATCCTAAAGAAAAGATCATATGGCATCAGCAATATAAAAAATATATATATCTACTACCCCAACTGTCAAAAAATAAAAACAAGTTTATGACCTATCTAGTTTGGATTTCAGAACAAACATTACCTCCTCTTCTGGTTTTCGTTTTTTTGCCTTTTTGGCATCTTCAGTTTTAATTTTTTTGGGCTTGTAGTCAGAACTGGAAAAAGTAAAACAAAAAACACAGTTATACATATTACAGTAAATCAATTTTGTAATTGTGCACCAAAATCCTTACATTAAAAAAAAAAAAACCTCCAAATGTATCAAAATAGTGGGTTTCTAGTGATTACATCTTAAAAAAAATAAAAAAGGAGTTGGCTTCAATACAGGAATAAAATGTTATAGGTTATGCAGCTTAATTGTTGTTCGGCAATCACCATTTTGTTATATATACCGTTATATTGGTTTTGTTAAGCTATTCACTATTGGCTCTTAACATGTTAACGTATGTAAAGTGAAGATTCTTGTATCACTTATAATGCAAGCCCTAGTTTACACAGTTCGTGGTTTATAGATTGCTATGGTGTAGTTGACTATTTGCTACAAAACACAGCACTTATGTAAGGCTATGTTCCCACTTAGGCGATTTTTAATCGCCTGCAGAATTGCCAGCAGGTGATCACCAGGCGATTAAAAAAACGAAAAAAAAAACCGAAAAACTCCACCATTAGAATAAAAATAAATTGCCTCCACAGAGAATGAATGGAGGCGATTTGTGATCGCCTGCACATGCAATCGCCTCCATTCATGTCTATGGGTGCAATTAGAGGAAAATCGCAGCTGCCGGCCTTCAGAACGCTGAGAGCCGCGATTTGATCGCGGCCCCAATCACAAGCGATCCTATCAATGGGGACAAATGGGATCGCAATGGGAACATAGACTTAAAGCGGGACCTACCACGTTGTAGGTCACTTTGCACTATCGGCATCAGGCTGCCAATAGATAGGGCAATCACTGTCCTAAAAAAAAAAAATCTTAAAGCAGGAAAGACGAGTTTTTCCAAGGTAGCGCCTCCCACGCTGTGACGTTGCGCCTAGGTGCCGAGGTCGCTTGCCAAAGCTGAAAGGGCTGCCGGGAAAACATCAGCTGTGTGTGGGGCCCCATAATCCTCTGCTCTGCCTCTTCTCTGTGACGTCACTATCACAGTGATTCACTGTGCAGCCCTGTGTCCTGTGTGCTCTCTGCTCTGTCAGCAGAAAATACCCCCTCTCTCCCCTTCTCTGTCTCGGAGTTCATGATCTGGATGAATGTGAACCTTCCCTGACATGAAAGTGTCATCTGTAAGGTGATTGTGGAGGAAGTGTAGAGGAGACATTGCTGGGACTGGCAGCAGAGGAGGCAATAAGATATTATTTTATATTACACCCAGTAACCCAGTCATGTCTGTCCTCCTCCTCCATGTACCATGATCTGGATGATTTGAGTTTACAACCGCTTTAAGGCCCCTCATACAATTTCTGTATAATCCACTTTTCTTCTACCAAAACCATGTAATATGAGGAGCTTTCTAATCTTTCCAATCACTATGTATTCTATCAGGTAGGACACTATACTACATAGTTGTTGGTAGATCTAATGGTGTATGGGGGGGCTTTACTTGCTATTCTATCTACAGGGAAAGCCTGTAGTCCAATGTTAGCTCAGCTTTTTGCTCGATTACACCACACCAGGCAAGAGAACACCAGTCAAATTCGGGGCAGTTTTGACAAAAAAGTAGCAGAGAAGAATGCTTCCATATGTGATACAACACATAAGGGGGGCACACGCATGTGTTCAAAATACCAGTGATAAGTCATTAGTGCATTTTGTACTAAAGTTGCTTATGCCAGCGAGTATAAGCATGGTCACATTTTCCTTAAAAGATGTGGGACACTCGGCATAGTATAAAATCTGCTCTGACTCTGCAAGCTCCGACTGCCACGATCCCTCACACACTTACTCTTCGTCGTCCCTTGATCTCTTCAGTGCCTTGTTCTCCTTGGGAGAGATGGTGTAGCCATCATCTTCGGGTTCATTTTTCACATGGAGAGGACTAAAAACAGTAAAACGACAGGTCACATACACATGTAGCAGGAATGCTCTCCCACTTAAACCTAGAAAAAAATACTACACTACAAGATTGAGCGCGTAACAATTTTAACAGTTTTCTATACTATGCAGAGTAAAGAGACTTGATTACAGACACTTGAAATGTTTATGTAACAAGTGGCCTACTCAAAAGCAAGTCTGGAAGGTTAGTTAAACTTATTTAGTAATTAACTCAAACTTTAATATTCAGTTAAATTAAATATGACCATCAAAAAATTTATCTCGATATGCAATATACAGAATTATTTCTAAACTTCCAATCCAAAATCCAATGTAATACTGTGCCTGTTTTTTTTTTCTTCTTACAATAGCAGTAATGTTCCCCAAGGCTGGGTCTTCACACTACACCCCCATCTTTTCCATATAAAAAACGACCTGGCAGTCTATACTCCTGCGTAAAAGTACGAACGTCACACATGCAGAATAGTCCGTCGACATCACGCATGTAAGTCATGCTATGTGAGGTGCACAAAATGGTGAAAATTGCGACCTAAAGTAACCCAAACAGTGCCCCAATAGCGGGGGACATGGACACGTCACATAAATGTGTTCATAACACCTGCCCCATTTGTAGTGTAGACCCAGTCTAACTAGGTCTTTTTAACCATCAGAGGCCCAGTCACATACAGGGAATCTTTGAGCATACAGAAACAAAACCTGTGGTAGGACCAGTACACAGGGGCAGTGCAGTTATTGAAGACGAAGTTAATAAACCCAGCCCAATTCCACAACATCTATTTTTGTTGAGGCTGCTTTCTAAGCAGTTTATTAAAATGTATCTTACCTGGAGAAGCCATTTTCTTTCTTTACTTTTACACTGTCCATGGAGGCCTTTAGCTGCAATACAGAAGAAACCAATTAGAAGAAATCCACAGCCTGGCAAGGGTTACATAGGTGATTTTATTCGTTTTATTGCACCAATAAAAACAGATTGCGTTCTTTGTATCATGGCAATTGGCAGGAGAGCAGATACACAAGTGATTAGCATTAGAAAATGTCCACAATCACACAGTGGCACAAACAGACAGCAGGTGTCTATCCCAACCCCCCCCCCCCCCCCCCTTGTGTGCCGCCCATTACTTCGGCTGGGGATCAAAATTATCCGATCCCATGTGCGATCGGACATGATGGCAAGATTTAGTTCAATCTTGAAAGTTTGCGCACCCGATTCCTTGCCCATCCGATCGAATGCAGGAACGCGCATGGCATCCGATCGGAGGATAGGCAGGTATCGGCCTGTCTATGCACAGCTTAACAATCTTCTTTATTGTAGTGGTGAAGACCTGTAAAAACCCAGATCTGAAGGTAAAGTGCTGTTCGAGAAGATCACAAAATCCTAATACATATTGAACATAATCTACTTTAAAAGAACTTTCCACGAGGCATTATGTGCCTAAATGGGAGTTCATAAATCTGTTACAATAAAAAACGCACCCATATACTGCATGTATGTATGATCCTGCATGTTGGTAAATCCCTGTTCACCAAAGTATCAGCCAAAGTGGTGCGCATTCAAAAATAGTTAACAGTCAACTTTGGCAAAAGTAACAGACACAAACTATTAGGGTAGCCATGGATGGACAGGTTTGTTTCCACCAAGCCCTCAAAGTCAGTAAAAGAAGTTGTTAACCTTCCTAGCGGTCTTGACAAACCAAGTTAGTCAGTAGTTTGTTTGATAAAGACGCACCATAGACCTCCATGTTAATGGAGGGGCATCTGTCTCCCAGCCCACTACGCCGGAGTCATCAAAACACATATTGCTTTATTTTCACGCACCTTTTCTTTTTCTTCTCTTCTTTTTTCCTTATCTTTGTCTCTGTGCTTCTCTTTATGCTTGTCTCCATCCTTCTCTTTATGCTTTTCTCCATCCTTCTCTTTATGCTTTTCTCCATCCTTCTCTTTATGCTTCTCCCCATCCTTGCGCTTCTCTTTATCGCGATGTTTCTCCCCATCTCTTTCCCGTTGTTTCTCACCATCTCTGTGCTTCTCGCTTTCCTTGTCTCTATGTTTCTCACCATCCTTTTCCCCAAGGTTTTTACCATCCCTATCTTTGTGTTTGTCCTTGTGTTTTTTTTCAGAAGGATCTTTGTGCTCACTGAACAAAATAAACATTTTTTTGTTGAATTTAAGATATTTGAAACATAAAAAACGAACCCCCCCCCAGCCCAGAAAATACACACCAATGGGATATTGCACAATCCAGTGTTACTTAGTCAAAAGCCTGGTTCTTAAGGGTGTGAAACATGTTTTGCTCTAAAGCTAGACCAAAACAGCCTCTTCTCTGATTATTTGTTTTCTCCAGAAACTGGATCAACTACAGTAGAGGTCTGAAGTAAAACTAGGCACAAGGAAATGCCTTAAATGCAGCCACCAACAAATCTCCCATGTAATGGTGGAATGGCTCTGAATTGATTTCTCACATACATTAACCACCTATTACTGAACTTGCCCACTGAGGCACATCCATTCATTAAAATGTTAAACAATTTTGACTAGTCACATCCATAAATTATCTATGGGCGCTTTTGCACGCGTTGGTCAGGCTACGCATCGAAAAACTCAGTAAGCAGGGTTTCTAAGCACATGCACAATGTGCCAATGTGACAGGCTGCTATAAACAAAGTATTTGCCAAGGTATGGGAAAGCATTTCATCAACAAACAAGATGTAGTAACCATGGATGAGATGGGGACAACATTAGCTCATCTACTCATAACAGCAAAGGGGATACTCCAACAGACATCATTATAGACTTTGTCCACCATATGGAGCCAGATATGATCTTGACACATTACAGCATTCTGGTTAACTGTGCCACAGACAAGAACCTTCTCAGACCATTACGGTTATTTACTATAAAAGTGAGAAATATTAAAAAGGATCTTCCACAGCAGTCTGAACTGCAAATGGGAAAGATCAGGAGAGTAGATGACAACACCTAACCCACCAGAATATACACAGTGATCTCCCTGTTATGATCAACAGAAATAGGGGGTGGCTTGACAAATTGTTGATAAAAGTCACCTGTTCCCTCCCCTCTCCCTCTATATGGAGAGTTGATGAAAACATCATATGGTGATATAAATGCGTCGTGTCAACCTGTGTATAGTGCACCACAATTTGAATCCCAACTTGTTTTTATGGACAATTATCTCTTTTTACTTTACTTATTCGATTATGGATATATCTTTGATTTGTGGACTTCAAACTGAAGCCACTAAAGTCCCCTTGCCTTTGTTTATTCAGTGGACATCTATGCCTGGGGTGTTCGTGTTCTCCCTACACCCTGAGGTTTTTCTTTACTCACCTGTTATTGTGTTTGGATTTTTCACGATCTTTGTCCTTCTTGTGTTCTTTGTGACGATGCTCTTTGTCTTTCTTATGTTTATGGGAGTCTGCAAAATGATTAAAAAAGACAATAGAAAACTTATAACAAAAAGAAAAAAGTGAAGATGTACATTTTACACTAGTTGGAAAGGGAATTTAATTATTCAAGCAAAACGTTAAAGAGCTGCTTCAAAGTTTCTGTATACTTAAACTCAAGCACACAAATTGAATATATATTTCAGAAGTGGGTGCATTAGTTTTCTTTAGGTTACTCACTTTGCTATACCCCGCCAATCCAGTCAAAGGGTGACTACCCTAACTGCCTTCACTACAGGGTAGCAGAAAGTCCATAAATTAAAGCATTTGCCATTATCATAGTGTAGTGGAAGGTGGTCTGCAGTCTCCAAAGATATAAGGGAAGAGTAAATACTGCTTTATAATATATACCTTCTTTTGCAGCTTTTTGGATATGTAGAAGCTACAGATTATATATATTTAAAAAGACCAATAGAGAGCAAGTTGAGGTTGCTTGTATGTACAAAAAAATTATTTACAGTAATAAAAAAAACAAACAAAAAAAAAAGGATATGGACTGTTAAGTTGATGGAAGATATGACTGACCATGGTCAGATTAACAAACCCTAGGTCTATGCAAAGTCTTTGTACTCCACACAGACACCCTTTAACCCATCCAAATTAAATAAAAAATAAAAAACCCACACACATAACCCTAAAGTAAGGATGGACGTATTATGCCCAAAAATACTGTTAGCCAAAATAATAATCAGTTGGCCATATATCCAAAACAGATTTGCCCATTCAAAGTGTAGAAGTAATGACAGTGCTAATGTAGTGGCACACTTTGTATGTTCGAAAGCTCATTTAAAATAATGGGCTGACCTAATACAACACTAACTTCTGTATGCAGTGCTAAATGGCCTATAAATATGAAGATCACTCCATTGGTTTAAAACTTCCCTAAGCAAAAAGTCAAATAAAAGATACATTGGTGAAGAAACAGGATTTGGAAACATCCAAATCTACTCCCCATGCGAGCTAGTGGCACCTTGACCACATTACTACCAACATATTTTAAGTAGGTGCTATAGACCCCAGGAAAAGGTGATCACCTTCTAGGTCCACGAAACAAGGTTTCCTGAAAAGTTCCCTTGTTCACCCTTAACAGAACAGGGATTGCTGTCACTAATGGTGAACATTGTGGACTATGCAACAGCTTTGGCTTCTGTACGCAAGTCCCAGTATGACCTCTATAAATAATAATGACCCATATGGTATGTTCTAACTGGCTTCAGTCCAAGGATCCCTTCCTTTCAGGTCACCCTAGGACTGTTAATCGGCTTCCACTACTTGAAATGTATAGTAAAACATTGATTGCACCATCATCACATGCAAGCCAACAAATAGCTGGGATGTGAGTGATAACTATACACTGGAAATTAAACAAACATTTGTTGATTGCCTGGTTGTTTATAGTTTAATTAATATTCAGGGGTTATGGTCCTGATGAATTATTGCTAACTGATCACATACCTAGAGAGCATGCATGTTGACACCAATAGTACAATATGCTAGGTACCCCCATAGACAGTGAGAATGGATAACGAATTTGACAACCCGTAAAGGTGATTTAAGTAAGTGATCTAGCTAAAATCATCATCTACCTACTTGATGAGGTTTTACCTGTTAAGAATTACTAGGAGATTTTATTGCATTTGGTCCATTTTAGGGCCTGGCTGTAGTGGCCTGGTAAACTAGCGACCAGCGCAACACTCCCACAAACTCAACATAAGGGTTCACTAGTTGAGCTTTCATCTGATAAACCTGTCAAGTTTGCAAGCGCCCGGTCATTTTGCGGGCTGCCTTCAGTAGAAAAGCAACCATGTAAATCTAGCCTTAATGTACTGTAAACCTGAAAATAAAAAATTGTGAGAAGTTTGTAACTGGCACCTTTTATTCTGTTTGATTTCAGAACTAAAGTTCAGGTTGTAACATATGGAGGATGGCTGTGATCTATGGATATTTTAGGGATAGGGGGTGATAAAACACCCCCAAAAACAACAAAGTATCGCCAAACCTATTCTTTCACAAACCAGGCCAAAACATGGCCACTGTGGTTGGTTCCATGGTGTGCCTCTAAAGCTGGCCATAAACCTTTAGATCTCTCTGTCAGATATCCTTTAGTTCTACCAACAAATATGTAGTGCTGGGTCCTCTGCGATTGAACACATGAGGACTTTCTTAACCATCAAGTCTACCTATTACATGGTTTTGTTAAAACAAAAAGGAGATCTATAGGAAATTTGACTTAAAGGTGTATGGGGGCCAAGCTTCCCTTCACAATTCTTTCCTGCCACTTAAAGCCAAGAGAAGAAATGTGGCACCTAAATGGATGGGCTCTGGATAAACTGGAGCGAGTCACATTCCCCTGTAGTAGGCAGCACCAGATTTATTTTTGTTCCCAGAAAATGAATAGAAAGGCAGCAGCACAGGCTTCTTTAAGGACTCCCAATAACTTAATCTGACACCAATTCTCATATCATGCTAAAATTTATTTGCCTTGTCTTTCTACAATAAAAAAAAAAATCCCCACATACAGTTAACCAATTTTATCCAGAGAGCATCAAAGCAGAAGAAAACACATTCTGCTTAAATTCTTGTGTTTGACGACTTGCTGAACTCTTGCCATGTGAAGCTAGCGACATGTGGAAATGCCCCAGGCAAAATGACATGCCTTTGTCACAAAATGATAACATACCAGGTTTTAAAACCTTAGAGGCACATTTTGTCAACATTCGTTTTCTACATATGTATATGGCTTTATACTACTAAAGCTAGCATAACAGCGGATCACCTTAAGCAGATGTTGGATTAAGCAAGACAACTTTAAAAAAAAAAAAAAGAGAATGGCATTTGTCAAGAACGCAATGTTAAACACATGATTCTTCTAAAAGCTGCTCAGAGCGAATCTATAGTGAAAAAAGTTAAGGGTTCCCCCAACTGGGCAGCTCCTTAACCTTTTGGCCACTGGGAGCTGTGAGAAAGGGGTTCCTACTAAAAACCCTTCAAATGAGACCTGACAAGTTCTTAGGTGACAGCACTCTTGCAAGAGAAAGGAAAGCAAGCGATATGCTCCCTATACCCAAAATGTGGTGGTCAGAAGAGACAAGAGGTGGAAAAGTCTACTTTAAAAGATGGTCAACTAAAGAAATACTTCGTAGCACAAGCCAATGACACAATCTTTTCAATATTAAAATGCTTAACTGAAAAGCATCCTGGAACCATGTGACCACATTGACAGATGACTTGATAGTGAACAAAGTGGGGGGGGTGGGGCTCCCTAATATGAGCTTGGGGGGGGGGGGGG
>CM070042.1:45663297-45675859 GCA_036250615.1 Ptychadena robeensis | reverse complement strand
ATTGAGCCGTATGGAGCGCTCCCGTATTGTGTGGCTGCTGAGGGGGGGGAAGGAGCAGGGCACAGCCAAGAGAAGCAACAGCAAAATGAGAGTGGGCAGAGACACACAGCGGATTGTGTAACAACTAAGTCCCGATTTAGCCCGACTACGCAGGCGCATCTGATTTAAAAGGACCAGGAGGAGCGATGGCCGGGATAGGGCCCACCTCTTCCGTCACTCAGTAACTTCACTCCCGGATAGGAAATTACGCCGGGCTGCTGTGCTGAGTAGCCTGTAACTGTAGTGACCGCGTCCTTGGGTCATCATCATCCTGAAAACGTCGAAAATGCCACTCTGCCTGGCCTCAATGCTTCATTGTCCCTTCTATAAACTGCTGCATGTAAAGATCTTCACAAATAAAAGTCATTACTGTGTGACTTATTGTGAGGTCTTTATGGTAGATCTGTGCCCGGTACTCATTTTAGAACTGTGCCTAGTACGCATGGTAGACTTGTGCCTCAAACACAATGTAGACCTGGGCCTAGTACTCATGGTAGATCTGTGCCCGGCACTCATTGTAAGCCTGTGCCTAGTCGACTTGTGCCCCAAACATATTGTAGACCTGTGCCTGGTACTCATAGTAGATCTGTGCACGGTACTCGTTGTAGACCTGTGCCTAGTAGTCTTGTGACTGGTACTCATTGTAGACCTGTGCCTGGTACTCATGGTAGATCTGTGCCCAGTACTTGTTGTAGACCTGTGACTAGTAGACTTGTGACTGGTACTCATTGTAGACCTGTGCCTAGTACCCATAGTAGACTTGTGATTGGTACTCATTGTAGACCTGTGCCTAGTAGACTTGTGACTGGTACTCATTGTAGACCTGTGCCTAGTACCCATAGTAGACTTGTGATTGGTACTCATTGTAGACCTGTGCCTAGTAGACTTGTGACTAGTACTCATTGTAGAACTGTGCCTAGTACTCATGGTAGACTTGTGACTGGTACTTAATGTAGACCTGTGCTTAATAGTCATAGTAGACTTCTGCCCGGTACTCATTGTAGACCTGTGCCTCATGGCAGTGCTGGCTACTCATGGTAGATTGTACATGACAGTTATGGTACACCTATGCTGCCCGGTACTCATTGTAGACTTGTGCACACACTCATGGTAGACCTGTGCAGGGTACTCATTGTAAATTTGTGCCCAGAACTCACTGAGACTTGTAGAGGGTATTTGTGGTAGATGTGGGTTGTACTCATGGTAGACTACAGTATTAACGGCTCCCAGTACTCATGAACTTAGGAGTCCAATCTTTTTTTGGATTACTCATTGTAGACCTTTGCCCAGTTCTTATGGTAGACTTGTGCCCGGTACTCATAGACCTGTGCCTAGTACTTATGACAGTGCTGGCTACTCATGGAAGATTGTACATGACAGTTATGGTACACCTGTGCTGCCCGGTACTTATCGTAGATTTGTGCACGCACTCATGGTAGACCTGTGCAGGGTGCTCATTGTAAATTTGTGCCCAGAACTCATGGTAAGCTTGCACAGGGTATTTGTGGTACACTTGGGTCTGGTACTCATGGTAGACTTGTCTACAGTATTAATAGGGCCCAGTACTCATGGACAGGGGTGCACATAACATTTTAAGTGAGTAACTCACTACTTTAGCAGTACCTGGTGATGGTGTTTGGTACTCACCCCATGTAGCGTGGTTTTAAGTGGAGTCTCCCTTAAGCTGGCCATTAGATCTCTCTGTCAGATATCCTTTAAGGCCCCACACACGTACCAAGTGGGGGCCGATTGATGAGCGTTGGAGTGCAGTGTGATGATGTCATCACGCTGCACTCCGTCACTCACAGCATCAGCGGGCACCCTTAATGTGCCAGCTGTTAGTTTCAATGGGGATGCTGGTCTCCATTGAAACTAATGCCATTGGCCAGAGATTACGGACATGGGTGTTCTTTGGCCGACCGAGCTTTAGGGCGTCAGGGATCTAGTGCCCCATGTGGGATTTTGTCGCTTGTTGCGTGTGTGAGGTGCTTTAGATCTACCAAGAACTGTGTAGTGCCGGGTCCTCTGCAATTGGACACAGGTAGACTTGATTGTTTAAAAAGTCCCTCATATTACATCATTTTGGTAAAACAAAAGGAGATCTTAAGGAAATCTGACAAAGAAATCTAAACATGTATGGGGACCCATACTGTCCTCTGCGTCAGCTTCCTGCATGGTAGGTTCTGCTGCAGATGAACCTTACTGTTCTTGATTGAGCTGTCTCCAACCACAGGTCAACAGCTGGATTTAAGCGAAATGTAAGGCCTTGACTCCACTATGCGTTAGGGATGTTGACGCATCCATTGAAAGTCAATACTGCACTACGTCAACCTCCGGCAGAACGTGAGAACAGTCGGTGCAGTAGGAAGGTAATGTGGATTGGGTCAGGAATGCGCTTAGCGCAGGGAGCGCCAATGGACCCAATAACGGACCCACTATGCGTTAAGGATGCGCTGCATTAAGAGATCCAATTAACATAACCAATGTGTTAGGGGTCAGTCAGGCATGTGTTTGTGACATATCTGTTTTTTTACCATGAACGGATTGATCAACGCATCGAACAATGCATACCTTTGCGTTTCAACGGACTCAATTCATTTTCATACTTGCAGTGGCTTACGTTGCATTATTGTTGATTTTAGCGCAACGCAAGCTGATGGATCACACCATCGCATGTGTAGACACTTCCATTGACTTTCACATACGCCCAGCGCAGGGTTTTAACGCATAGTGGGGCCTAAGGGTATGTTTCCACTGCGTTTTGGTCCTGACACAAACATTACCTGCCCGTTGGTTGTCTAAACAAAACAAATTTCTGGGTTAGTAACTAACCACTAAAACTACCTGCAGTCCAAATGTCAACCTTTCAACATCCTTAGGAGTCCAACCTTTTTTTTTTATTAGTAATATCCTTTCCATTTTCGCCCCTAACTGCAACATTTTATTGTTATATGAATGTTTCCCTGCTCTATTTCACTTAACATCAATTGTATCAATTTAACAATAAAAACGGAAAGTATTATGGTAATCTAAAAAATGTAACTTTTACAGTAGTGTGTATGTGATGAAGTCAAGTTGTGTGTACAGCTCTTTCATTTGTTCGATCTTTAATCTCAATTGGAAAAAAAAAACCTGCAATGCCATCTTCAGCCACAGTATGCCCTTAGTGTACACTTGCCATCAATGTACAGATCCTGTCAATGCCTTCTCTCTGACACATTAGGGAAGATGGGGGAGGATCAGTGACTCATGCTACTGGTACTTATGCTAGACCTTTGCCTGCTACTCATGGTAGTCTTGTGCCCGCTACTCATGGTAGGCTTGTGCAGGGTACTCATGGTAGATTTGTGTACACTACTCATGGTGCCCGCCACTCATGGAAAACTTGTGCCATGGTAAATCTGGCCAGTACTCATGATAGACCTGTGAATGGTACTCATGGTAGATCTTTGCCCAGTACTCATGGATGACTTGTGCCTGGTATTCTTGATAGACCTGTGAATGGTACTCATGGTAAATCTTTGCCCAGTACTCATGGTAGACCTGTACCTAGTACTCATGTGCCAATAAACATGTGGAAGTCTAGTGTTTAAACAGACATCTCTGGATATCATTTACAAACCTGTTAATGCAGCCTCATCTGTTCCCATTCCTGTCTGTTCAGCTGTCATTCATTCTGTGTCCCCTGGAACCGACTGCTCACTATTACTGTGGCCCCTGGAACCGACTGCTCACTATTACTGTGGCCCCTGGAACCGACTGCTCACTATTACTGTGGCCACTGGAACCGACTGCTCACTATTACTGTGGCCCCTGGAACCGACTGCTCACTATTACTGTGGCCCCTGGAACCAACTGCTCACTATTACTGTGGCCCCTTGAACCGACTGCTCTCTATTGTATCCAGCAACTGTTATTGGGCAAGTGTAACATTTACCAGTTGTAAAGAAGTCATAGAGCAGGAGCCCACAAGATTTGTTTTTTACATTCTATTTAAGAAATGAATGGCACAGATGTTTATTTGACATTGGATGCCATATGTTTAGAATATTTTGCTTTACTTGTTCCAGATTCAATGTTAAAGCAAAACTCAAGTTTGTTTCCATATGAAAAGTTTCATTGTTCTGGTTTCATATCCAATAACGATGTTAATAGAGGGGTTTCACTTTCCCGGCCCACATCGCCGGTGTCAACGATGAGAGGGGAGGGCAGGGATTCATAGCAGAGTACCACCAGGGAGGTTAATGCTGATTTTAAAAGATGCCTAACATATATTAAGATTGTAAGCAGGATTGGTCAGGGTCCTCAACTTCTGTGTCATAACCTGTACCTGTGTGTTATCGTATGTTGTATCTCATTTTCAATTTAATGTACAGTGCTGCGTAGTATGTTGGTGCTATATAAATAAAGCGAATAATATTAATAATAATAGCATATGGCAGTGGTTTCCAAACTGCTGCACAGCTAGGGGAATGAAGAAGGGACAAGCTGGAGACCAACCATACAGGAACTGGCTGCAGACAGTAAGTACAGTGCATGTAATGAGTCATGAGTGTAGTGTGTGTCTCTATGTGAATGATGAATGTTTCTGTATGATTGATGTGTGTATATATGATACATGTCTCTGCATGATAATGTAAAATACATAAAGGTGTTTGAGTTGTATTTTAAATAAAGTTTGAGGATCATTTCACACTGGTACTAGTAAACAAAACTGCAACGCAAACACGGCTAATGTAAAATTGCCCTCAATATGCAACTGTGTAGTTTAAGTAGGGGAGCTCAATAATGTTCCTATCTAGAATAGGGGGGCCCTGCAGGGAAAGTTTGGGAACCATTGGCATACGGTAACCCTTTTTATTCACATAGATTTGAAGTTTGCAGTTGTAGACCTGACCTACAAGTTTTCGGTTATCAGGTTTGAAACCTTTAGGGCTTGTTTCCGATCTCCCATGATTATAAATGCAGGGCGGAGATCGCGGGCATGTATCTGATGGGGCTCATCCCCACATCTGCGGTCGGCTGCGATGGGGTATGGGCCTGGTGCGAGTCGCAATATATATCGCAGGTTACCGCATGTTGGATTGCGGGGCACCGATCGCCCCTGACCACGGTCATAGAGATGACAGGATTTGAAAAACCAACCGTGTAAATGAGCCGTTATTATTAATCTTAAGTGTACATTTTAGGTTCTGACATCTGATACGACATCGGACTTCTTTCAGTGTGGTTGGTTTAGGTAAGAGAAATCAGCTCACTGGGCAGCCAGGTATCTTTTTAGTCTACCACAGGCTTCCTTGCATTGCCAGTAACAAATATATTTTTTAAGTTTCTAATATACTCTACAAATAGGATGCTTGATTTGACAAAGAACTTCTTCGTTTCAAAGAAACTCGTAGCAAAACATACCCTGAGTTGTGTTGAAGGAAACCCTTCCCTTTCCCTTCACCTGTCTACCTTGTAACCCTCAGTGAAGATTACAGTACCCCTACATTTGAGTATGTAGATCAGGGGGCCAAATCAAGAATTTGGACACAGTAGAGGGCTAACCTCCATATTTATTGAAAAAAATGTCTACAATTGGAGATATTTTTCCTTCTTTGCATATACCATGAACCTTTTTCTTTGGAAACAAACTTTTTTTAAAATTTACTTAAACCAAATCAAATTTCGAACCACTTATTCATTTTGAACTGTATTGATTTGACCAAAAATGATGGAAAATTAGTGTAAAATAGAAAAAGTTGTGTTCAGTCTTGTTAGGAAATTTCAGGCAATGGTTCAGACAGTTTTTCTAGGTATTTCATATCCAGTCGTATTATAGGGCATGCGCACAGGCCTCAAGGTACCCATACACATTGCATTTTTTCGTGCGATTTTAGCCCTTCCGACCGTTCCGGTCGGTCGGGTAGGTTGATCGTTCGGGATTCGTAACATGCAAATGTAGTTTGACCGATGCTGTTTTTAGAAAAATTGGCCGAAAAGTCGGTCGGGTCCCAAATGAAGATGCCCGTAATTTTTGGTCGGTCGGCCACATTTAAAAGAGACTTTTAAAAGATTCCCGATCCAACCGGCCGATTGGTTGGTCGTTCGGTGACTATTTGGAGGCAGAAAAATTGTGCATCCGACCGACTTTTAAAAATAGCAGTAAAGCAAAAATCGGGAGTCGAAATCGAAATCGAATATTGCATAGGTCCCCGAAAAATCGCAACGTGTATGGGTACCTTTAGGAAAGGAAAATCTAGTTTTACAATTGTGTAGTAGTACATTGATAAGAGACAAAAAAGCTCATAAATTTGTATATAAAGTAAAGTGCCCAATTATTCCTTTATTCTGAAATCAACATAGTCCAAAACAAACAAATCATGATCTGATGAGGCTGCTCCTCCCTACGCAGGTGCATTTCACCCATAAGGGCTTATTTGTGGAGGAGAAATGCATCGTTATTTTACTTTTTTTTTGTCTCATATCAATAGATGCTGTCAGTACAAATGCAACACTAGCACCACCCCCTGCTCAACAACCCGGCCAGATGATTGATAGCACCCCTCTCCCCCCCCCCCTGCGCTCAACAGCATTGCCAGCCCAATGATAGCAATCTCCAGCTCAACAACTCGGTCAACCTGTGTACTTGGTCAAACTTTGTATCGGGCCCCCAAAAGACTAGAAACGGGCCTGGTGGTGAGTTTGGACCTAATGTTCTGTTTATGTGGCAGTACAATGGATGGACAATCTAATCAACTATTAATAAAGCAAAGGTTGATGTGTGAATGGCTAGCTGAACTTCCCTAGCAGAATACTAGGGAGTCATCGGAGGCAGGAGACAGGTAAAGGTCCCCACACACTCAACGAGCGGTGGCCATCGCCAAAATCAGCTGTCGATCGCGGGTACCCACATGGGGTGACGCAGTGTTCTCCCCAAAGCAGATTGGCCGGGCGGCCCGCCCGGGAGATTTTGGTCCCCGCCCGGCACACAAGTCCTCCGCGGCGAGCAGCCTGACAGGCGGCGCCTCCCATTCTTCAGGAGCGCGCCACAGCCACTGAAAGACTCTGGCCCGCGGCACACTACCGGAGCCGCGGGCCGGAGTCTTTCAGTGGCTGCGGCGTGCTCCTGAAGAATGGGGAGGCGCCGCCTGTCAGTGTGTGCTGCCACTGGCCGGCAGCCTATCAGAAAGGCCGCCGGACCGGTGCAGGCGGCGCGATGACATCATCGCGTCATGACGTCATCGCGCCGCCCGGCTGAAAAAAAAATCTGGGGAGAACACTGGGTGACAGATTCCTGTCACCCCAAAGCTTGGTTGGCCAGAGAATGGACATGTTCATAAATCTCTGGCCAATGCCATTATTTTCAATGAAGACCGGCGTCCCCATTGAAACTAACGTCCAGCACACAAAGGGTGCCCGCCAATGCTGTGAATGATGGAGAGCAACGCTGCACTCATCCCTGATCTCGTTACGTGTGTGGGGACCTTAGGTATCCCCGAGTATAGCTACACTCGGGGTACTGTCAAGGAGGTTAAAGGGAACCAGAAGGAGTATTTTATCCAAAATGGAAGGAGTTTGTTTGTTTATTTAACACATATTAACTTTTAGGGCTCTTTCTCACTATACGCGCTGCATCACATGTTTTTAATGCATGAATTTTTACAGCACTGTGTTTTCTCAAAGAAGACCAATGTTACCATTCACACTGCATGTGTTGCGTTTTTAAAAACACAGCATTAGTGTATGCGTTTTATAACACCCTACACGCATTTTCGATAAATTTTCAATTGCTTTGTTCAAAAACACAAAGAAAATAAAGAATCCTCCCTTGGGTATAGTGCTGGCAGCTCAGACACAGGAGCTCTCTATGCTGGCTTCCAGGAATTACAACAACTGATTTCCTACCGTACTAGCACAAAGGTAAATAAGAATCCTGTTCCTTATTTCAGAGGTTTCTACCACCGAAACCTGGATATGGACCAGGTGGCCAAGGAACCCACACAACACTTTCTTTGTCAGGATCCAGGATCATCAAACCAGCTTTTATACAAAGCCTTGCCCTAAACCCACACAGCAAGACTTAAGCAGGAAAAATGTTCCCTGCAGCAGCGTGACCACATCAGCATTGGCCCATACTTTCATGTGTGTACCCTGCTTTATCCTAGAGCCTAGGTGCCCAACCTGTGGCCCGGGGGTTGCATGTGGCCCTTTGGGAATTTTTCGGCGGCCCCCGTTCTTCCACTTGCACCCCCCGAAACCTGTTAATGCATAGGGCATAGGAACTCACCTGTCTGTCGATCTCTCTTTGATGCGTCCTCGCTCGGATCTTCTTAGAGCACGAAGAGGAGAAATACTTGCTAAGGCTCTTGCTGATTGGCTTGCATAAAAAAAACAATCGGCGACCAAGAAGGTGCCTGAGCAAGTCTCTCTCCTCCTTTTCCTGCTCTAAGTAATTCCCGGGCGAAGACGTGTGGGCAGGGGATCAGGCAGACAGGTGAGTGCCTATGCTCCCACTATTCCACCAAGGAGTGGGGGATGATTGTATACCTCAGAATAGGCACATAACCTTTCAATCAAAGTTTTTGTGCCCCACAAATATCATCAAAGGCTTAAATGATATATGTATGGTGCACATAACCTTTGATGATATATATGACCCAAAATGGCAATTACCATACTACAGTGTTCTCGAATACTTATAGTATAACTTAAAACAAGTTTTGTTATTTAAAATAAATGCCTTCTAGCTATGCATGCTTTCATTTTTTTATTTAAAAAAATGCTTATGTCAGAATAGATTGAAAATGTTATGTGCGGCCCTTTAGTGATGCTGAGGGCCGCACTTGTGGCCCTTCATATCAACTAAGTTGCCCACTACTGTCCTAGGCCTTAATATTGTCCACCTGTGTGCAATATACGTACCATCTTAAGCTGGCCATACACCTTTAGATCTCTCTGTCAGATATCCTTTAAGCTGGGAATAGACGGTACGATGTACCGCCTATTCCTTATGCGATTCTTTGCACTAGGAGCTAGTGCCGAGAATCAGCCAGCACTCTGCATCTGCAACTCATTAGTTTGACTGGGGGCAGCCGTCCCCAGCCGAACTAATGGGATCGGGCTAAAATTTACAGTTTTAGCTGATTTCAGCCCAATCCTCGTCAGTTGCATCCTCCAATTCCTGCATGACCCGATCCTTAAGGGATGCGGGAGCGCGCATGGCATCCGATCGGGGATCGGATCGTGCAGGAATTGGTACATGTATGCCCAGCTTTAGATCTACCAACAACTATGTAGTATAGGGTCCTCTGTGATTGAACACAGGTAAACTTGATTGTTTAGGGTCCCCATACACCTTTAGATTTCTCTGTCAGATGTCCTTTAGATCTCCTTTTGTTTTACCAAAACCATGTAATATGAGGAACTTTCTAAACCATCAAGTCTACCTGTGTTCTATCGCAGAGGACCCAGCACTGCATAGTTGTTGGTATATAAAGGATATCTGACAGAGAGATCTAAAGGTGTATGGCTAGCTTTAGAAAGTTCCTCATATTACATGGTTTTGGTAAAAAAAAGGAGATCTAAAGAAAATCTGACCTGAGAAAATCAAGGCGGAGTACACTGTACTTAACCGTGATTCCACACCCTCCCTCACCTCTCAGGCAGGAAAAAGCAGCACCACTTCCATTAACATGGAAGTCCATGGTGCCACCCCTTGCGCCCTTTGGCGTCACCTATGATGCCAAAGACACTGAGCCGGAAGATGCTGTGGGCTCACGTTCCCGGCATGGGCACAGTTTGATCCAAGGACTTACCCATTTACAGTTTGATCCAAGATCAATGTGACCTTACTGATTTTGGGGTGAAATGTCACCCAACCAGTACCTGTGCGGTGTGGCTGCCTGCTACAGGTGAATAAAAGAGAGGTCAGCTGACCTGATTAAAGGTACACACGTATCAGTGGGGATCAACAGATCAGCTGTGCAGAGCATCGTGATGATTCACGCTGCTCTCCATCGCTCACAGAATCGGCAGGCACCCGTTGTGTGTTGGCCATTAGTTTCAATGGGGACGCTGGCTAGAAAAAAAGTTGCTGGTTAGTAGAGATGGGCGAACACCGGCCTGGAGTGTCCGCGAACAGGGCGCGTCAAACTTTTAAAGAAGTCCGCCGTCCGCCCTGTTCGCCTCTAGGCGGGGAATTTGAATCGGAAAAACCGGATGTGACGTCAGTGACGTCACATCCGGTCCCTGGAACGCATCCTGGAACGCATAGTTCCTGGTTGCGGGAGCCGGCTGTGACGTCACTGACGTCACTTCCTGTTCTGAGCCGGTTTTTTTACTACAAGACCAGCTTCATGCCAGTCTTGTAGTGAAAAGATTCTTCTTCCGGCACGATCTCGCAGGTTCTGATCCTGCCGGAGGAAAAATTTAGATCTTCTTCTGGTCGGCGAACTGGGCGGGTCGATTCGGTCCATCCCTACTGGTTAGATGGTCCAACCAGGTCATTACACCAGCAGCCAAGATGTAAGTATAGGTAATTCTCATCTATAAAGACAAAATTTCCATTCCTGTGAAAGATTACTTTCTGTGACAGACAGTGGGCGAATGGAATCTTACCAGGAGGACACAATTTAAACTTTTCCACATGATACCTAAAGCTTTAGGCTATGTTTCCATTATACTTTGGGACCCCCTCCGCTAAGTGTATTGCTTGGCGGGGATCCCGATGGAGCACATATGTACCTGCTCGGGGGATGCTGTGTCTTCACTGCGCCGAGCCACTCCACCGATGCAAGGCTCAACGTAGTCGTGTACTTTCAGCCTCTGCATCGGCGCATGTATAAACACAACATCCGCTGAGCAGGCAATGCCTATGTGCTACATTGGGGAGCGGTCCCGACGTATAAGGGAAACAAGCCCTTAATTTCATATTATTTTATTTTATTGTTTTAGGGACGGTTGTATGTGGAGTTGGGAAGAGCATTAAAAGTTTTCACCGGGTCCCAGTGTGACACCAAATCAGCCCTGAGTGGGGTGGGTGGATCCCACAGAAACTGTAAGGACTGCACCTTGTGGGTATCTGACTCACATCTGTTTTATAAAATATGATAGAAAGAAATAGACGTCTTGAAAAGCAGACCAGTGAGTGAATTCAATTAAATGTCTTCATAAAGGAGACATTTGTTTTGTTCTCACTTTACAATGTACTTATTAATTAGAAATGTCAACAGCATGTAACAGTGCCTCCAGACTGAGCAACTGGATGTCATCCAATGCCGTGTTCTTGTCGGTAGCCACCAACAGTAAGCAATGTAATTAGCATATTCTGGTTACGGTGACCCTGTGCTTTACACGTGCAACAAACCCCCCCCCAGTAGTTCCAAGCCTTAATTTTACAAAGTGCTGAGGTCTCTCCCTCCTGCCATGTGACAGGAATAAAGCGGATGTTAACTCTAAAAAACCCCACCCCATTCAGATGTGGCTGGCTGTGAGCGCATGGGGACACGTCCCCTTGTGCGTGCCGTGGCGGTACGTCACTGGGGGGTTGAAGCGTTGCTGCATTTTCACAGTTATCCAGGTACAGTGGCTTGCAAAAGTATTTGGCGCCCTTGAACTTTTCCACGTTTGTCACATTACAGCCACAAACATGGCTCAATTTTATTGGAATTCCACCAATACAAAGTGGTGTACACGTGAGAAGTGGAAGGAAAATCATACATGATTTCAAACATTTTTTACAAATAAATAACTGCAAAGTGGGGTGTAATTATTCAGCCCCTCAATTCAATACTTTGTAGAACCACCTTTTGCTGCAATCCCAGCTGCCAGTCTTTAGGGAATGTTTCCACCAGCTTTGCACATCTAGAGACTGAAATCCTTGCCCATTCTTCTTTGCAAAACAGCTCCAGCTCAGTCAGATTAGATGGACAGCGTTTGTGAACAGCAGTTTTCAGGTCTTGCCACAGATTCTCGATTGGATTTAGATCAGGACTTTGACTTGGCCATTCTAACACATGAATATGTTTTGTTTCAAACCATTCCATTGTTGCCCTGGCTTTATGTTTAGGGTCGTTGTCCTGCTGGAAGGTGAACCTCCGCCCCAGTCGCAAGTCTTTTGCAGACTCCAGGAGGTTTTCTTCCAAGATTGCCCTGTATTTGGCTCCATCCATCTTCCCATCAACTCTGACCAGCTTCCCTGTCCCTGCTGAAGAGAAGCACCCCCAGAGCATGATGCCACCACCATATTTCACAGTTGGGATGGTGTGTTCAGAGTGATGAGCAGTGTTAGTTCTCCGCCACACATAGCGTTTTGCATTTTGGCCAAAAAGTTCCATTTTGGTCTCATCTGACCAGAGCACCTTCTGCCACATGTTTGCTGTGTCCCCCACATGGCTTGTGGGAAACTGCAAACGGGACTTCTTATGCTTTTCTGGTAAAATTGGCTTCTTCTTGCCACTCTTCCATAAAGGCCAACTTTGTGCACGACTAATAGTTGTTCTATGGACAGATTCCCCCACCTGAGCTGTAGATCTCTGCA
>CM070042.1:45626779-45659527 GCA_036250615.1 Ptychadena robeensis | reverse complement strand
GGGAATGCACCACAAGCAAACCCCCTCCCGCTCAACAACTCGGCCGGCGGAATGATAGCACACACCCCCCACTCCACTCCACCCCCACCTGGCCGGATGAGAGCATCCATCTCACCTGCTTATCATCTTACCCATCAGAAAGGCCCTGTGATATAACTTTGGCTAGAAACGGGCCTGTCTCAGTCTGCCTGTGATTTGACACTGGGATGGAAATGGCTGAATGGGGAACCTTTAAATGTGTTAAAATGGCCTAGTCAAAGTCCAGACTTCAATCCAATTAGGAATCTGTGGTCAAATCATACATCTTTACAGTTGTAGACATCAGGGCCACTGTCAGGCCAGTACAGGCTGCCCTCCTGTCCTGGTCCTGACCATCTAGAGGGGCCTGGCTGTCCTCGTTGCTGCTGTCAGGATGTACTGCCATAAAAATGATAGATAGTTTATTTACATGTGCGCAAAAAAAAAACGACTCCTCCAGAAAAATGACCTATTATGGGGCCCCAAAATTTCTGATGGCAGCCCTGGTAGGCATGTTCTGTATATGAAATAGTAACAATCCATTTTAGTTTCAGGTTGGAGGGACAACAAAACAGAAAAAATACAGGGGTAATTACTTTTGCAAGATTCAGTTTTTTCACATTTTATATGTAAAAATTAATTCAGTTTATCCTTACATTACATGCAAACTCTGCCAACAGAAATATTTTACTTGCTGCTTAAATAAATAATAGAAAGTGTGTTCTTATTTATGTTTTATCATAATGAAAAAGGCAGCCATGACACCACATGTCTTGAATTTTGGAGCTGTTGTCATGTCAAAGAGGAAATAAAAAGGGGTTCATATGTATCTGCAGAAAACATGTCACCCTTAATTGTATAGGAAAGTTGGAAGATATTTACTACTTGTTTATATCCCTATACATACCTTATATCAAGTTAAGGAATTGACAGGATGCCCTTAGGTTGGGTTAATGATAAATATTTAAATAATCACTCTTTTGGGTCTATGGTTAGCTTTTTATATGGAGGAGTATGTACACATGGTAGATTGGGAGGTTTGGGGGAGTTCCTACAGTGTATTGTGTTGGGATATTGTCTTCTGTAACAGAGACTTCACATTTCCACGATTAATAAATGGGGGTTTCCTTGTGGGTCCTTTTTTTTCTTGGGATCATATTAATGCAAACCTTAACTAAAAATACGTTACCCATGTTCCATAACCCTAAGCAACATTTTGTTGCATCAACATTTTGGTGCACAGCACCATCTCATCTTTCTGAAGAATATATTCTCTATTTCATTGGAGATGCCATCTTGCTTTTTGGCAAAAATGTCCTTTGCTGCATAGCTCATGAACCTGACTTTCTGACTGTAAAAGGGAAGCGTTTTATTTTTTCAAAAAAATTGAATATTTGCTTCATTAACCTTCTGTGTGGTTAGCCCGAGTAAGTTGGGTTTTTTATTTTTTATTTTTCTAACAATATTCACTCTGAATTACAATTGGGCATACTTACCTGTGCAGCCGTGTCCCCAACAATTAGCCTCTTGGGCGTCAATGGTGACACCAAAGGGGAGGGGGGTGGCATGGTGAACTCCATTTAAAGCGGACCTACCACCAGAAATCTATGTTTTCATGAATGGCACTAGAAGTGCCAATTATAGGGAGGAATGCAGTAAAAAAACTCAAAAACGTTCCTGTAATGACCAATTTAACAAGATTACCACACAGCTCCCTCACTTCCTGCTTCGTGGAGCCAACACATGAAACAAATGGTGGTGCAATATCGTGGGTGGCCACTGGGGGCGTTCAGTGATCTTCTATGGGAATTTTCAAAGCAGCTCACTGAAAAATCAAAGCTTCCTGTGACGTGCTGCCGATTTCTGCTGAGACCATGAACCAGGAAGTGAGAAGAAATGCCAGATTATATTCCTAAATTGCTCATTACAGGTACGTTTTTGGGTTTTTTCACTGCATTCCTCCCTATTATTGGCACTTCTAGTGCCATTCATGAAAACATAGATTCCTGGTGGTAGGTCCGCTTTAAGCGCCGTTGTTTTTTTCCACATATCCCTGGTGTCATGTGAAGGGGGGAGGAAGGAGGGTGGAGAATCACAGCGAATTGCATTGTTAATTTAAAAAATGCATGCAATGGGTGTAATGCCCAGAGGGTTACCTGTAACATTTATTTTTTATTATTTGCTTATCTTAGGGACTTTCCAATGTAATGAGTCAGCGGCACTGTTATCTGAGCTCCATCAACATGGCCAACATGCTTTTCCTTTTAAAAACCAGTTTGAAATGTTCACATAAAAGGTAGTAGTGAAATTTTTTTGTAAGGCAAATACACGTTTCGATTTTTCCGTTCGATCGGCCTAAACCAACCAATTTTAAAGTCGATCCATCAAAAATCTATGCCTGACCTAGTTTGATCAAAATTGGAACAAAGTGCGATCGAAAAATGATCGAACATGAAGGACAATTTTGATCAATTGTACATTGAGTGTTATTTTGTTGTGCCCGACGGATTCGGGTTAAATAATAAGCATACTTATACATCCAGTGGCAGACATTTTGGTGTGTTTACGATCCACTTCCTTCAATTATTCTTTTGATCGATCGAATCAACATCTATCAAATATTGGTTTCTCCATGTGGGAGGTAGCTCGATCGTACTTTGTTCCACTGAACCAACGGCGATCATAAATTATAATCAAATCTAACATCGATTGTAGGGAAATTTAAACGTGTATGGGGGCCTTAAGAGGTGCTTTGATGTTATCTACAAAAGTTTTGCTGGGTTCAGGCAGTGGCGGTCCTAGGGAGATCGTGGCCCCACTGGAAAAGCATCTCTGGTCAGAGGCTTGCTGTGAGACTTATGGGCTCTGTCCCAACCTGCCTAACAATCACTGCACCCCCCCCTCCTGCGCGCCCTGGAAAGCATCTCCGGTCACTGACATAGAGCTACGGGGGTGTTGGGTGCTGTCATAGACCTCCTCCAGACAATCTTCTTTCTCCCCAGGCAGCCACACGTTTCAGGCGCGCGCTGGGGCCCTGCACAGATGCCTCCCCCCAGCATGATGCCTTCATGGGCAACCGACCCACATTGCCCATGCCTAAAACCACCACTGGGTTTAGGTAAGGACATTAACAAAAAAATGGACTTGGTGACAACCCCTTTGAAGAATTGGGGAGTGTTGAGTAGAGACTGCATGCACGCCGCTCGGGGGAACACAGAGACTGAAGCACAAGATTTAACGAACACAGAGCAGCATGCATGCAGTCTCTGCCTCTGACTGGCAGTATTGGCTGGGAGGGGAGGTGAAAAAATGCTATACTATTTATCATTTTTTTTGCCTCACCCACCTCCCCTCCCCTTCCCTCCCGCCAATATCGCCAATCAAAGGCAAAGACTGCATGCACTGCACTTGGCATGCACACAGAAGGGAGAAATAGTCTTGTAAACCTCTGTGTCTGTTTTATGACTTCATCAAAGGACCCAAATTTGGTGACGGATGACTCGACCATACAAAATCTTAAGTCGTTAATGCCCTAGTTCAGGTACACTTTAAGCTACACACATGTACGCTCTAGCTTTTAGTTCTTTTCTTGCTTGTAGTTGTTGCTTAGTTGTTTTCTTGTGGTAATATTCAGCATGTCTACAGGTCTCCCTGAATGTTTTATGTTCTGCCATGTCTTTGTTTAGACTAAATATCTTAATGCCAATGAGATAGCTTGTCCTGCCTCCTCCTCTCTCCATAGAACAAAGAGAGTTGAGCAGCATGTCTGTACAGCGATCGTCTGAGATTACAATAATTGAGCAAGACTGAAAAGCTTTACTTTAGCAAAGAACTTACAAAGGTGCAGAGATTTATATGAAGCACAATCAGACTAAATAAACTAATATAACGCGAATTGTGGTTTGCAAGATTTTTTTTGTAATGCGGCTGCTGGAATCTTAGACGTTAAAAGCAGCTTGATATAGTCTGGAGACATGCATTAGAAGCAGCCACATTACTACCTTCTTTGTTATGTAAAATCAGCTCACACTGCCACTCATTGTTACCAGAATGTACTGACAGCCTCTTCTGAAAACATGGAGCCCAATAGCAGATTGTGTTACACTAAAACCCCTGTGTAGTTATGCCAGCTATTTGAAAAAGAAGACCAGCCAATGACAATGGATTTTAAATTCCAGCCAAAATTAATAGAAGTAATGCTCATTTAGATGCTGGACCAGTATTGGCTGTGGGGCATTGAGTAACACACCAGGGAAGTGACTACTTTTAACCAGGAATTTTTTTTTATTAAATCCAGAAAAAGCTCATTAATAATACATGTCTCTTTTGTTTGACTACTGCTTATGGTAGGCAGAGTTTAACACTAGTTTTTTCTAGAACTAATCTTCAGTGCCCCCCCCCCCCCATTGGTGCATCTTCTGCATCTCAATACACTGGTTATGGTTTGCAATTCATCACATTGCATCACATTGCAATGGCATGTGTTATGGTTTGCTAGTTTGTCTACATAGTTGTGAACGGCGACTTTAGGCTCCATTCTTGTATTGTGGGAAGGCCATCCTTTATTCTGGGGCAGCCCTTTCCTGAAAGCGCATTAGTAATATTTTATATGTGGAATTAGAACACACAACAATTTCATCTGTAAGTATACTTTATGTCATAACATGAATTACCATGTGAAACCATAACACACAAAGGGTGGCGACAATAAGGCTGACTATGGGGACAGACTATAGAGAAGGCAATAGAGAGGCAGCATAAGCTGGGCCTAGTATTGCAGAATAACTCATGGACTGGGGGCAGTTTGTTGTGATAATAGTGGATGGAAGGTGGTGAACTCATGTAGGACTAACCTTACCTAAGAAGTAGGGAAGCCACAATTTTTTTGCCATGCAAGGCCAACTAGGCCAATGGGACACATTTGCACCAATCATGTACCTTCCAGCTATCTTCCCAACTCTTTCCCAAAGGGTATGGCCAGCGGAAAGCCAATATATTTAGCCCCTGCCAGCATTTTATCATGGACAGTGAATGAGGATGATGTCAATGATAAGGCTATGTTCCCACATAAGACACACTTTTTCACCCCCAAAATTGGCGGAAAAAAATGCCTGCATCTTATGGTCTGAATGCCCGACCCCCACGACCACTCGGTGCATCTTGGCTTCCCGTCAGCTCTCCCGACACGGAGATTAGCCGGGAAGCTGGAGGAGCTGTCAGATGTGAGATGCCGGCCGGTGTCCGGCTCTCCCATCTGTACTGTATAATTGCCTATGCCAGCAGAGCTCAAAGTACTATTCACTATCTACCTATAGTCTGTCTACGTGGTTCAGACATGGGCTTTGTAAAGCCAGGCACACATGTCGCGATTTTTATAACAGTGAGTGGAAGTCTGCCCGCGGCACGATATCACCACTCTGTGCATGAGCTGGCTTGATATCAAGCCGCAGCACTTCTGCTGCTGCCAGCCTATCCCATACTTTGGAAACCTGTTCGACCAAGTGGGATTGATTGACCTCGCTCGAAGAAAGGCACACACGGCTCAATGTTACAAAATCTTAAGACTGCTTTCCTAGATGATGAAAATATCATCAATAAACCTTACTCGATATTTATTGAGTTCAATGTACACATTTGCTGGGTAGATATGTTGGGTTGATATGGTGATGAGGGTCAGGGGTGCTGGTTTAGCAAGCATGGTTTTGGGTAAAACATTATTAAGGCTGAGTAATGTTGGAGGGAGGCAAGATAGGGTTAGGATCAATGGCAGGTTTAGGTGCATTGGTGACAGTGGTAGGGAGAGCAGGGTGGTGAGTGTGCAGAGGTAGTTCTGGTCAGGTGTAATAATGAGTCCATGTCATTTTTTATGTACTGGTTAAATTTATCTTTCTATTTGCCTTGCAGACCATTGCCACAGGGGATGAAAGAGGAAAAGAAATATTTAAGTTGTCACCAGGGCAAAAATATACTTAAAATCTCTCAAAGGGGACCTGTGTTAAACTCCCCTTACATGGGGTCGATTTTTCTGTTTAATTGACATAAAAAAGATCATTTGAGTCGATCAATAGAAATTCAATAGTAATAGAGTGTAAATTCTGTGATTTGTCATGTTGGAAAAATTTTAGTCTATCATCCAAGTGGCTGACTTCTTCCTAAGGTGTATGATATGTGTCCAATCATACTTTGGAGCATGCGCACACACTTGAAAAAGGAATAACATTTATTGAATGGGTTTTGCATCGATTACACATTTTGGGTTTTGCATCAATTAATGCTCATTTGATATTAGATTGACAGTCGATATTTAAATTGCTCAATCAAATTGAAAATCTGTTGAGCAAAATTAGCTAGCTTTACACTGACAACTGTCTAAAACTTCTGATCACTTTGGAGAGGTTTTCTTTCACTTACACTTTTACGTACAGGTCAGGAAGTGAAAATAAATCTCTTTAAAAGAACACAGAAATAACAAATCTCCACGTTCTCAGGGATCAATACATAATTTTATAGGGGAAAGCCTTAAAAGGATATAAGTGAACAGATAGCAAAGTAAGTGACCTGGTTCACTTGCTAGTTTATTAACTGGCTGCTGCACTGTGGCTACGCCCAGACACAAGTATCAGTATGGTGTTATTTATTTGCAATACAACTATAATGCATTAAGACAGTGGTTCCCAAACTGGGGGGCAGGAGGTGTGGAGGTATTCTGGGGGTGGGACCCAGCTAGTGTACTGAAGTAGAAAAGCAGGAAGCCAACCATGGAGAAACTAGCTGCAAACAGTAAGAATGTATGTAATGTGTGTCTTTGTGTGTGAGTTTGTCTCTATGTATCTATGTGAATGATTCATGTCTCTGTATGAGTGTAGTGTGTGTGTCTCTGTGTGAATAAATCATGTCTCTACATGAGTGTAGTGTGTGTGTATCTATGTGAATTATTCATGTCGCTGCATGAGTGTAGTGTGTGTGTGTGATGAATGTTTCTATATGATTGGTGTGAAAACCAAATAAGGTTGTACGAGTTGTATTTCAAAAAAGTGTGAGGGCCATTTCACACTAGTACTTGATAATGTTCTTATATATAGAAGGGGGGGGGGGAAGTTTGGGAACCACTGCATACGGGAAAGGTACACTGCAGCACACTCTAGTTGTGGTTGTTGTGATCTGTGTTTTTAATGAATGGCCATCCATTTTCTGGTTTGTGTGGTATTTTACACCCTTTTTAAATAAATTCAAATTCATTCAAACACTGCAACAGATCAGAAAGAAGTTCTCCAGTATGCAATGAACTTGTGTCCAGCAAGAGGATAGATTTGCTTTAAATATTCATGATATGAATGATATGTAAAGCTGCTCTTTCAGTAATTCTTTGTTTTAGGCTATGTTTTCACATGGGTGATTAATCGCCTCATGCTTGCGATTTAAAAAAATAAAAATCGCCCCCATTATAAAAAAAAATTGCTTCCATAGAGAATGAATGGACGAATTTTTTATAATAATTTTTTTTTTAAACGTGAGCGCGAGACGATTAATTGCCTATGTGGGAACATAGCTTAATTGTCAAATCATTTTATCTAACTACACTATCCCACCCAGAATAATTAATGCATTTCTATAGGGTCTGATAAGGTTTAAACCACTGTTTGATTTTTATATTTTCATATAGTAGTTCAGAAGTAATTGGCTTTATTTTAAACTTTAAAAATTAGTGGTTGCATCAGAAAAAGTATGTAAATGTATAAAAGTAGAATAATCAAATCTTTTTCAGTAATTGCCACTGTCTTGTTGTTTCGACAATATTGACCCATTGTATTCACAGAAATAATACTTAACTGCCCTTCTTCAAATTAAATTCAAAGCTAAATAAAAATAATGTTAAGTTAGGTATAATAAAATAAGTTATAACCTGCTATTTCTGTAGAGTTTAGAGAATGGGTGGACTTAGCTTTTATAGTAGATATTATGAGGCCTGTTGAAACAACGGCAATACACAATTACTGCCAGTAGGTGGCGCTGTGGTACTTTGGAAGTTTTCTGCATTGGCAATCATCACCACTAGACACCAATGCATTGCTGCATCACAATGGTATTAGTGGGTCTCCAGTTGTATTTTTGGTCTTGTGTGCAGTTGTAACTAGTCAAAACTATTAAACTAAATAATCATATTGGTTGCCATATAATACAGCAGAATGGAAATAAACATTGCACATATTAGCTCAGTACACTCAATCTTACATTTTAGTCTGCCATGGATGTTCATATAGTTCATATACCCACTGGTTTCTTACACTATGTCTTGTGGATCCAAAAATTGGGAATACATTTTTACACTACCCCTTGCTGTCAAATTTTGATTTTCAGTCGGGGGATGAAGATGAAAAAAACAGCTTCATAAACTAAAAAATAGATAGACTAAAGATTTTAATGTATGTATAGCCTAAATATTTTAGCATAAAATACTGAAGACTTAAAACCTGTATCCTATGGAGATTTCCCTTCACTTCCTGTACCGGAGAGTGAATATGAAGTAGGAAGATATTTTAATTAGTGTTGTATAGGAAGACTCTTGAACTTTACCCTCTTATTTTGTGTCTCAGTGACAGAGGTAAGAAGGAGAAAACTATACTAATTATGTATGCATTAGCAGTTTTTGGGGAATATACAGGAAAGTGTAGCATATACAGTATACCAGGATATAAGGGGGGTTATGGCTACTAGAAAAGAGACCTCTAAACTTGGATGGTGTTTTTACCACTCTCACTTTATTTCTAATCTGAATGATAGGGATATATATAGGATATACATGGTTGAAATGTCTATAAGTTTGAGTGTATGATAATCATTAAATAAGGATTATATTGTTATTTCTGCATTCTAAATATGTAATGTCCTGACATAAATGACAAAGGCTAAAAGAAACATGTGTAGCACACTTTTGTAATTAAGAACATAGATGTCCTTTAATAATGATAAAAATAGAGAGTTTACACCTAATTAAATGAACTTTACGCACACACGCACTTGCCAATTCTCCAGTGGCCACATTAGTCCAAGCATACCTTTCCCATCTCTCACTGACCCTTCTGGCTCAGCCCTGTAGTAATTAAACTGTGTCGGCAGCCGTATGATGGATCAGTTTCTCGCTCCTCCCTGGAGGGGCCAGAGATGTGTGCCCTGGTTTATTGCTTGCTGCAGGCTTTCATGGAGGAGGAGAATGGGGTAACTGCCTTGGGGATAGTACTACCCGTGCCTTTACATGTGTCTGTAAAACCTAACTTGATGTAAATAGCATTAAATCAATGCAACCGGGCATCACACAACATATAGTACATAGGAAGTTAATAAACCAAATTATAAAAAGTTGGATAGAGCTAAGAGGATATACAAAATATCTGAAGCTGGTTCATTTCTGCACTTTAGCCTAATCCAGTGTCTTCTAGATTACCAAATTCTGTTCTATAAATGGTATTGATTCCATGCCGTGCCCAGCAAACCTGCATTTCTGGGAGCACAGTTGACCCAGAGAAACAAAAGAATGGACTGCATTGTAATCCTGTCCTAAATGAGGAATAACATTATATATAATGGATGTAGCACATGTAATATCTTTTGGCCAAAACTCTACTACACTTTGCCAAAACACAGAAAAACCTTCTTACGCACCCCATCCAATTCACACAATAGGTACCGTACATACCCATGATGGGGGCAATTATTGAAATTAATGGGCTGCGTACCAAGAACATGACCACTGCGATTTTGCCATGTTGTGCCATACTTAGAAGATAAAGGCATTTGTTTTTACATAAAACAGCGTTTCACCGCCTTTATTACTATTATTCTATGTCCCTATGTTTTCCTGTACCAGTGCTGCCCCATACTTCTTATTGGGGGGCTCCCCCTCCTGTATATGCAAGGGCTCCCTTCATGGACTACATGTCCCAGGAGGGCTTGTGTGAGTGACTTGCTGCATACGCATGCGTAAAACAGTGATTTGAGTGACGTGCACACAGAGGTGACTACTTACAGGCCTTAATGGAAAATAGCCACAGGAAGTACCTGGTGCATATATGAAAGCTGCTCTTTGAAAAAAATAAAAAATAAATGCAGTAAGTGCAAAGAAACCCACAAAAGCAATACATCTGTTAGTGTATGGACATGATTTCATATTTTTACATGAGGCTGTTTTAACATTTTAACATCAATTGAATCAAATAGCTTACTGAGATTAATTTAACAGCCATGGTGTAAATCCGGTTAGGTGAACTTGCCATCCAGAAAAATCACTCACTCACTTTAAGCTGTAGGAAGTATTTATGTTTTGTTATCAGTTGTGACATTAGATGGCGCTGTATGCAGACTTTTCTCCTGTAGCACACTTATAATAAACATAGGTATAGTATATTATCTACAGGCCTACAATTCTAACCATATTAGTTTCTGTATCAACTTCTTTTCCACAAAGGTATTTCTTGAAGTATTGTTAAACTTCGCTCTTCCCCTAATCAAATGGTGAACGGAACAATTATCTATTTACATACATCTGTTATGTATTTAAGATATAGGTTTCAAATTTTTTTGTACTGTGATTTCACTGTGTTTGGGTTTTAACCAATTACTTAAGCTAATCAAGTTCAATAAAGCAGAAAAAAATTATACTAATTATAATAAAAAAAAAAATATATATATAATTTATTGACTTCTGAGCTGCCATAATGGTGCAGAGGAGCTTAACAAACTGTAGAGGTTCCCAAGGGTGGATCCTGGATGGGAAGTATATCTCCCCATATTATAGGCTGTGGTCCCAGCTGTATTCCGGGTAAGGAGTCCGGGAAAATATATGGGCAACTACGGTTGCTATTTGTTTAGCTTTTTCGGGTCTCGGACTCGAGTGGGAGGGAAGGAACTGGGTGGGCCTTCCCACTCCACCCGGGGTACAGTCCAGGACTTGGTGTTGGTTTTCAGCCAGACAGGAAGGATGATTGAAAAAGCTCTGATTTCAGAGAGGGGGTGGAGGAGCTGAGGTCAGGTGTGCAGCCTAGGTGTGTGGAGTCCAACACTCTCTCTCTGGAACAAAGTTTCCATGTGGAAGGCCTGGGAGGCCTTGCAGGACTGTTTGGGTGAGTCATAACCACTGACTGCAAAGGATATCTGTGTTTGGAAAATGCATGTAATACAAAGGTGATATATGCTGCAAGATTTGATTTGTTTTCTGGTGAAATAAACCGTAGTTTTTTGTTCATCATATGGCTGTGCTGGTGATCCCTTTCTCCTGAACTTTACAAAACCTAAAAAGAAATATATTTATCTGCAGTTCACTTGTATCATATGAGAGATTCCATATTAAGCTGGGGTTTAATTAACTGTGGTATCAAGAGCAGCCACTTGGTGACGCCAGACAATGATCGTTTTCAACGAAGAACCCAAACATCACTTGGTAGGAGGTGATGAGGGACATTTGGATACGAACAAGGGATGTGAATTACAAAGAGTAAAGGTCTGCTTTAAATAAAATTCATTAAGGACAAAAACATTTAAGGACATCTTTAAAAAGCATATCTGTAAAGGAAATGTGTGTTTGTGTATATTTGTTATATTCTGCAGGAGTAAACTATACATTTATTTTATAGCTAGGGTAATATTAAATTTTTTTTTTGATTATTTTCTCATAAGTTACTACCTCCAGTCAGGAGGGGGAGCTCTAGTTAACTTTTTAAAACTTTTGAAGCCTACCCTAAGGCAGTGGTTCCCAAGCTGGGGGGCATGCGCTGAGGTATTTTGGGGGGGGGGGGCTGAGGGAGGGACAAACAAAAAGCCAACCATGGAGGAGCTAGCTGCACACAGTATGTAGAGTGCATGTAATTTCTATCTCTGGGTATAGAATGTCTCTGTATGTAGTGTAGGTGTCTCTATGTGAATGATTCATGTCTCTTCATGAGTGTAGTATGTATGTCTCTATGTGAAGGATTCATGTCTCTTCATGAGTGTAGTGTGTGTGTCTCTATGTGAAGTACACGATATTTCAATGCAAAATCCTCAACTCCTTCCTATTTCATACCTGTGTGTTATCATGTGTTTGTATCTCCACTCTAATGTATTCTACAGCGCTGCGTAATATGTTGGCGCTATATAAATAAATGATAATAATAATATTATGTCTAGTGTGAAATGGCTCTTAATCTGAAAGTGTGTAGTTTGAATAGTAGGACTCAATAATGTTCCTAGGGCAAGTATGGGACCCACATGAGCAGAACGATCGCCAATTTTCCAGACAAGCAAACAATCTTTCTTTCCTTTCATACACGGCACAATTGTAATATTTTCTATATTTTCCAACTGCTCCAAGCCTAAAAATCTACAATGAGTAAGCTGCTGAGCTTACTTCAGATTTGATCTGATTGTTCCATTGGCCTAAAGCAGAATGCCAAATAGGAAAATAAATGTCATGCCAAGACAAAAAACTATAGCAATATAATAAAAGGTAAAAAAATAAATAAATCCCTGGAACAAAAAAATGAAGTGAAGTGAATGACACAGTACACAGTGAGTATATATTGTTATATAACTAGTAAAGATACATTTCGACAATGTACAGCAGAGCTCAGACTTTGTATACATACAATCACACATGCTCTAGTTACCTATATACAATCACTATAACCAGCGTGGTATATTGCTTCCAATGATTCACAGATTTCACACTTGGACAAACTAGGCTACATGGCGATCCATCATAAAACCATCTGTGACCCAATTTGGGCCCTTGTTTAGGAACCATTGCCTTACATAAGTCATTATTGGTGAGGTTATTACGTACCCTATACTCCCAGTGTGTTACCTACCCTTCAGGTGTAGCTGGATATCAGCCAGTGCAACCACATGTCTATATCAGCCAGTGCAACCATATGTCTATATAAGCCAGTGCATCCACATGTCTATATCAGCCAGTGCATCCACATGTCTATTATCAAGCCAGTGCATCCACAGTGCTATATCAGCCCCGTGTCAACAACATGTCTATATAAGCCAGTGCAACCACATGTCTATATCAGCCAGTGCACACCACTGCACACATTATGTGCTATGCACTTTGTTCACTGTTTGTGGAGCTTTGGTGTGATCCTTTTTGTTTTAATAATTAAAATGTTCAATGATCTAGTCACATGACCCCATCATTTGTTCCCAAAACTATGAAGACTGATGAATATCTAAAAAAAAAAATCATGATCTTATGGGATAGAGAAGCTTTCAGGTGTAACCCAGAGATGTCTGTAAGTGTCAAATCAAACACTTTTTCCAAAGAAAAAACCCAAGTATGGTGTTAGCCAAGAGGGCACACTTGGGCCTGTCTAGAGAGATACACATATGATAGAGGGGTGAGCTCCTGATTTACTCATTATAAAACAGGTTGTTCCCTTCCTGTTCACTCACCCAGAACCTGGGTCGAGCGGGGGTGTCGGATCAGGAGTCTATGGCAACCGAGGGTCTTCTCCCAGAGCCCCCCTAGGAGTAGGCAGGGATCCCTTAGGGACCCTGTGGTCTTTTTCCACACCGGTGGAAAGGTCTGCTTCCCTGACTTACCCCCCAAGTAGGGTGGTACGAGGTCCTAGGAGGAGTCCCCTTAAGGAGGAAGACAGGAGGAGCTCGTCCGAGTCACAAGCAAAGGTCGAGGCAGGCCGAGTTGTGGGTAGTCTTAAAAACAGGCGTAGGTCAGGGCGGGCGGCAATCGTAGCAAATCCAAATAACAAAGCGAGGTTCGGGGCAGGCGGCAGGCAAGTAGAAGAGTCAAAAACAAGAGAGGTCGGGTTCCCGCAGAAATCAGACGAAAGCAAAGCCAAAGCAGGGTGTCAAAAATACCGGGTGTTCAAGTCCAGGAGAGCGAGATCAAGCATAAGTCACACACCTAGCTGTAATCATCCAAGCAATGGTTGGAATGACATGGCTTATATAGGAAGTGCATCCCAGCACCACCCCTGGGAGGGGCGCACCCGGGGACACACCCTCCTGTCAATCTACTAATACTCCGGCGATGGCTCGCGCACGCACGTGTTGGCGCGCATGCGCACTGGAGCACGCGCATGCGCACGTGCACGACAGGAGCCGGATGGGATGGCCCCCCCGAGGGCCCCAACAGAGACCCTGGAGTCTCGCCTACGGTTTGTCCCCAGGCGAGGGACGCGGTGAGGACGCCCGCGACTGAGGGAGCGACAGGGACCGCGGCCGAGCGGGGACCTGACACCTCCTAAGTCCACCTTTACACACGTACATCTCTAATTCAGATTGGTGGGGGGAAGCGTTGTCAGATGGGCCATGCTTCTGCAGCATATGAGGACTATTAGGCTACAAAAGGCAGTAAATCCACCGGTTGTTTCCCAGAGGCAGAACTCTGCCCTCTTCAGTCACTACCCCCAAACTGACCTCCTCTTCCCCACTGAATAATGTTGGGGGCGGCAGAAAAAAAAGTAAACTTTGATGTCGCTTCCACCACGATGCCACCCTGGGCAATCACCCATGTTGCCCACACTTAAAACCAACACTGATGGGATGTTAGGATGGGCCAATGAGGTTAAAATCTAAGAGAAAAAGGAAGAGAAGGGCAAAAAAAATGGAATGTAAGAAAGATGAAGAAGAACTCAAAGAAAGTATAGGATAAAATGTCAAGAGAGATGACTAAACCAACCCCAAAAATGTGTAGAAAAATATATATTTTTTATTTAATAGTAGTCACATAACCTGTATTCCATAGCTTCAGATCATCTTTTCTCATATATAAGCCATTTTTGGTTGAGCTGAGGTAAAAAAAAATACAGATAGTAATAGCTGTCGACTGTAGTTTTTTAGTCCATAACATCCAAGCATTTTTCTAGTCCTCTGCATCCTAGGATACTGGATTTTTTCCCATTCCCTCCAGCTAAGCCAAAATCCACTGGCAAAAGATTTTAGCTGTATTAGCACTAGCAGTACCCATTCTCTGAACATGACCAACAAGCTGGGTGAATTGAGCCTTTTTAGATAGCATGAACTGTGTATTTACATTTATATTCTGCCTTGCAATAAAAAAATAGGCGAAACAGACTCCCATAAGTAAAGAGCTGTTCAAGGGTAAGTTGTTAGTGCTAGATTGTAAAATGCGTCTTTCCATAAGTTGGCCAGTGTGAGAGAATGGGTACTGCTAGTGTATAAACACATTCTTCAAGTTTCAGCCCTGCACATTCTACTGGAACTTAGCTTTGCCTCGTAGCACAGGTCTTTTGGTTTGGCTGGAGGAATATAGAGTGAATACTGCATGGACCAGTCCTGCCTATTTTGCTGGAACATTCACTTTATATTTAATGCTTTATTTTTTTTTCTTTCAAAATTATGGGCTGTGTCTTATGGTCTGGTGCATCATATAGTGCAAAAAAAAAAAAAAATGTAAGCAGCAACTTCTATGGTCCCTTTAAAAAGCACCACCCTACAATACAGTGAGTTCTGGCTTTAGTGTTCTAGCATTGGATTACCGATACATTTTAGAGACACTTCCTTTACTTGCTATTCCAGACTGTTATTCAGTGTCTGTAAATATCTTGCACGTTGCCGTATTTCATATGCCCTCTTCGGCGTGTTCTGAATTCCTTTTGGTCCTTTGTGACACACAGACGCTGCCGGAAATTATTTAAATGAATGTCAGGTTGAAAAAAAAAATAAATCAGTATTTCCCAGATCCTCATTAAATCTGATATCACTTTGGAGAATGTTCTATATACCCCTATAAAATCCCAAGATCAATAAAAGACATTTAAAGGTTTTATATTCCTTGATCCTAGGTCTGCTGATTATGTCTTTGCTCAGAGCCAAATGCCTCTTAACCCTTCCAGAAATGTGATGACAGGCAGCGCTTCCCTATCAGTATTAGGCAGTGGAGGGTGGCACGGAGGGGATGTATCGGTCCTTGGTCTTGGAATTCAGAACAGACGTGACGTTAGGGAATGATGTCACAAATGTCCCTTCAGGAACAAACCTATTAGAGTCACTTCTTTATGTTAAATAATTGGTTTCACCAGTCATTGCATGTTTACTGTGTCATCTCAATCCCCATATGCTGTTTAATTTACTTTTTATAGCACCATATAATGCACCAGTGTCATTAATTTAAATATTCAGTCCTAGGCTGCGATCTATTGGTACATCGTTTTTCCCCAGTTATATAGTGTCAACATATGCTGCAGAATAGAGAAAAATCTACATACAAGTTGTCACTGCGAATGTACATAGAAACATAGGCACCCCCGATGGGGGGGGGGGGGATGGGGGGCGGTGGGGGAGACAATGAATTCAGCTGTATGAGTTAGGATTGTGGGAAAAAATGGCATTAATGAATTATACCTACCTAGGCCTAAGTACATTTAGGAAGGTTCTGTGTAGTTCCTTAAACTCCATGCAGATACTACCTTTCTATATCTATATCTTTCTGTATATATATGTACCATATTTTTCGTACCAAAATATGCACTTTTTCCCCCCCAAAAGAGGGGAAAACAAGGGCGCTGAAGGTGTGGAAAAGGATATTTTTGGGGGGTCTCATGCGCCCACATGGACTCGTCCAGTCAGCCTCTTAAATGGACTATGTGATGCCACTCAGTGCCCTGAAAGGACCCATCATGGTAGCAGAGACACACATAGTCAGCATAGTCAGGGCAGTACATATTTGTCACATCTGCTGTGTGGCTGTCAGCCATAGAGGGTAGAGGTGCAGGCATGTGAGGAGGCTGTGATGTCTTCTGTATACTGATGGTGAGTGTTCACTGGGGGCCTATCTTGTGGCTAAAATTGATATTACATTGGGGAAACTTCCCCCAATTGAGATAAGTGCTCAAAATTTTTTAATATTTTTTTTCTTGTTTTCCTGCTCTAAAAACTGGGTGCGCCTTCTGGTCAGGTGCGCCTTATGGTCTGAAAAATAATGTATATTAGGGCATTAATGACTAATCATTTTCTAAAGTTGAATTATCGGTCACTAAAGTTGTGGTCAAGTTGACTAGTCATTACATCATCACACAGACATCACCTCCCATTCCCTCCCACCAATTCTTGCAGAGAGAAAAAGCCTCTGATTGGCGAGTTTGGGGGGAGTGAAGGGGAGACAATATTATAGGTATTGGCTATGCTTAACTATAGTTCTTCCATGTAATATATATACAGATGCCATCATATAATCATAAATAGGTTAAATTAGAAGGATATATATATATACATATCTACACACACACATATATTATTATTTTACTTGCTTAATGTGTGACTGTTTAGTGAACTTTGTGATACAAGCACCCATGCGACAGACATATAGGCCTCCTATGGGACTTCCTGCTTTTGGGTAGACTGACCTTCCTCTCAGCCAGTCAAGCAGAGCAAGTATGCAGCCAGTGAAGTATGAAACATTTAGATCCCCCATATTGCATATGAAAAAGCTCTAAATGTGCCCATGTATGCCATGGCCTTCATTGTGAAGGTCTCTTCTGTCAACCTGAATGAAACTATTCCTGTATGAGCTGTTGCGGATGTACACAGTAAATTACCATATGTGTTCAGCCATTATTGTAGCAAGAAACTTAAATGAGCAACTTGCAATTGGTATAAAATGATCATTACACCGCCACAAAAACAGTAAATGGTATTTTGGTTAATATATATATATATATGTATAGATATATATATATATATATATATAGATATCGTATATATAATATCTTTTTGTTCACTGAAAGACTCATATTTGGGCACCGCATACAGCATGGCTTTACAGTCATTGAATTAGCGTTTGGTGGCACAAGGAATTTGGTTTCCGATCAAGGTTTGTGATTGGTGTGAATTTTTTATTCAATTTATTTCTTTAAATTCCTTTATCAATCCAAGCAAAACTGAAAGTAAGAGGACAGAGACAAACCACTGACAGGGGGTAATAAAAGAGATTGTCTGTTTTCAGATCATAAAATCAATTTAAAGATGAATAGTATGAGTAAAGCCCCCCATACACCTTCAGATTCCTCCATACAACTTTCATGAGACCTACCAACAACTATGTAGTATAGTGACCTCCCTGATAGAATACATAGTGATTGGAAGGTGTAGAAAGGTCCTCCTATTACATGGTTTTGGTAGAAGAAAAGTTGGTTGTACAGAAGTTGCATGGTAATTGTATGTGGTGTATGGGGGGCTTTAGGCCACCTATATAAATCTTTAAGTCTAAATAACACTACCCTTTCCATAGGATGATGGTGTTGCTGTGCAAGGGGGGCCGCTTGTGTCATGTGATGACAATAATAATGAGTTAAGGTAAACTTTTAACGTTTTATTATTACCAATGTTTTGTACATAAACATTAAACACATTGACATTCAATGCATTATTAGAATTACATTGATTTTGTTTATTTTTATAAGAGGCAAGATTTAAACAATCTCTCTCTATGGCTGGGTTATCAATGGTAAATGCTTTAAGAATAGAAAGGGTTAATTTCCGAGGATGATTGGACTTCTGGATAGCACAGAGTTAATTTTTTCCATGGATGGCAGCTAAGCGCTCCAGGGCAATATCTCAGCATTAATTCTTTCCCCTCCCCCATTCCAAATAAATTCCCTTTGGTTACACTCCTTTTTTTTTAATGTTTCTTTTAATTAGGTACAATTACTTCCCAAGAATTGCTTTTTATTTGCCAGCCTGGGATTGAGATGATAAAGTTGCTATCGGGCCAAACAGTAATGTGTGACATGCCTCATTTAGTGGGTATACGAACGTATATTGAACTAGAAAATTATGCAGAGTGAGAGCTATTCATTCATTTTATGATGCCCTCACTTCTCGCTGAACTCCTCGGCTTGGTGCCGTGTGCGTGGAATGGGGTGCTTTTAAACCTTACTAAGGCCCCCTTGCCGTAACTTATTTACAATTACAGGACTTTATTCAAGGGGAAAAAAAAAAGTTTGAAACAAAAGTAATCTTAGATCAATGATGAGAGCTGGATTGGAAAGTGATTCCCTTGGAGGCATCAGTGGCCAAAAGAACATGATTTGTACTTGGTTTCTAAATATAAGATAAGACTAGAGGCTTTGCTTTTCCAAATATAGCTATAAAATTTGAGTTTTTCTTTCATTTGCATTAGTGCTGGAGATTAAAATACCACTGAACTAAGTGTTGGGGTCACTAACAGAAATGGAAGTTTAAAATAAACCACTGTCAACTGTCATCAGTGATTACACAGTAGAAGGGATGTATGTGGCCAGAAAGGCCATCAGGTGTTGTATGGAAGCAGACAAAAATCATAGGGAAAAAGTGGGTCAGTATGAGGGGTAGGTAATGAAGTTACCTGGAGGTATGCAGCTCCCGTTAATAAGGGGGAGTGCCCCCCCCCCCCCCATGCCTGTAAAAGACAAATAGGAAAAGGACAACTTACTACAACAAAATAAGTTTTGGTAATGATATAGCAAATACTCAGAATAATGAGACAGGTTACTCCTTGCTAAGCCTGCTTTATACCTCCATTATTGTGAGTATTTTATCTCTCTCTTTATCATTTACAGAATTAAATTTTGTTGCACTAGGTGGTGTGCCTCATGTCCTTGTTCTTACCAAAACATTTAAGTTTGCTGGTGACAATGTTGTAAGGACGGTTTAGCAACTCGTAACTTGATGTAGAAATGGATTTTCCCCTGTCCAAAATGTCAAAATAAGTCTGTGCTCAGCTGCTGGGAACTGATACAAAAGAGTTGGGCTAAGGAGAAACGACTCCCTGTGATCTTCTGCAAAATAGTGCAGGCGTTTACAGGTTGTCAAATTAAGGACCCCTTAGAGGTCCTATCGGGCGGCAGCCCAAAATCTGACCTGATGCCTAATGTGGCGTCTGCCTGTTGGTCACGTTAAAGGGTTGTTTACCTGGCGGTTAAAAACTGCCAGTGTAAATGGACCCTAACTCTGTTTGGCAAAAAGTTGGAGAGCACTTGTTCTCTGGTTCCTGTGCACTCCCCCTAGACCAGGGGTAGGCAAACTTTTTGACTCGTGATTTACATTGGCTTCTTAGGTTTGAAAAGGAGGCCGGAGCAAGATCTTGTAAAGGCTGACCTGCCACAGGTGTGCCAATTCCATGCATCGCCAGCACCACTAATGATGGGGGTGATGTGTAATAGGCGATGTGTGACAGGGACATTGTTATCTATTAAAATTTTCTGCACATAAAAAAATCCTCATTCATTGCAATGAGCAGAGATAATTCCTACCACCCCACCACAACCACTGTGTCATAATGACTGCTCTGCATCGTCCCCAAGGCCTACGTTTTCCCACCCCTGCCCTAGACCAAGGCCTCAGCTCCAATACATAATGGGGAAGATTCTCATTGATGCAAGTGGTGTCACTAGGTTTGGTGTCACCTGTTATGCTGCAGGATATGAGACGTTGCAGTAATTAGCAAAAGCCTAGGAATTTAGGACTGTACCAATCACAAGGGGAGGGTTGGGGACAAGCCAAAGACTGCTGCAGCTGTCACACTAACATTGCAACTATGGTTGTTCAAGAAGATTGCAGTTCTTGCATACAAAAAATGAAAAAAAAAGAAGAAATTTCTTTATTCCCATATTGGCTTCAGAATGAGCTGTCCTCTGAGACTACTATAAGGGCTTGTCCTCACTGGCCAAGCTGGCTGCGCGGCGGCGCGGTTCTGAGCCACGAAATGAAATGCAGGCGGCTGCACCCACTAGCGGCTTAAGCTGCGCCTGCTAGCGGCTGCATTGACAAGTATTAAGCTGCGGTGGTGACCGCTCGTTCACTTTGTTCAGCTGTTAGATTCTTCATTTTCAAGACACAGAATGACAATATTTAAGGCAACAGAAGGAAATGTTAGTCATCAGGAATAACATAATCTGGTTTGAAAACGGCTACAACATTCTATTATTTTCCGTTTAAAGTTCCTACCCTATGTTACCTATAAAAATTGCAGTCCTGCCTAGAGGAAACTGGTCAGGAATGGTAAACTGTCTACATAGGAATGGGTCTAGGTGGTCTGTATGGGTTGTCTGTAGAGGTCACTTTATTTGTAAACTCATCACCCCACAGCCAGGTTCGCTGCAGCAGCGCGATGACGTCATCACGCTGCTGCCCGATATTAGAGGAGCTAGATACACAGCACTGCTGTGTCTACAGCTCAGCCAATGCTTTGCATGAAGACCCACAGTCTGTCCAATATCCCACTTTGGTCCCACTTTGATTGGTCCAACTCAAAAATAGGGATGGCCACATATGATATGGGCCAGATAGATGGCCGTTAGCGCACATGGTGCTCGAAGTGGCCATCTATCTGGCTCATATCTTCACATGTGTTACCTGCTTTAACAATTAAGCATGCCAAATAACCAACCATATGGAAGTTTTTTTTCCATGGATTGTATACCTCTTTTTCATTACATCATAATGTGGGGCTGCCAGTTGCTCTATTCTGCATACTTCTTGGTAATTTGCAGCTCTATAATATACAAACCATCACAAGGTTAACATTTTTATTTAAGCCACAGCTAACTAAAATTGTGAGATCTTCACCCCACCTTTAATCAAAAGAATGGCTTCACCAGAAGAAAAATGACCAAGCCAGAGTCTTGACCTTAATCTAAAGCTAGGAATGGCCATCTATTCCATATCTAATGCGCCCATTCCTGTTTTTGAGCGGGAACAATTAATGCCGCTCAAATACAGGGATATCGGACATAAATCACCATCGATGTCCATTGCTTTGCATGGAGACCATGGTGTCTCCTTGTAAAGCATCGACGGAGCTGGAGACACAGCAGTGCTTTGCCTTCGCCTTCAGCTCCTAAGCAGCGAGATTATGTCATCCCACTGCTACCGGAACCTCAAACGACTTGTATATCGTGTGTTCCCTGCTTAACAGAAAATGTGTGACCTGAAGAGAGCTGTGCAAAGTGACAGGATGTGCCAACCAAATATGCTGCAAAAAAAAAATCTAAAGAAGCTTCAACAAAGTTATTACTTTATGGGTATACACACTTTTGCCACCAACTTATTGTATTTTCTTAATTATATTACATTTTTTTTTCACTTTTCACTGTGTTTCTTTTTCAATTAAACTGTACAAGTTATATGTCACACTAAAGGTGGGAAACGTTTTGATATTATTTATTGTGGTCTTCTTTTCTATATCACCAAAAAATGGCATTGTAACAGAGGTGTGTGCACTTGTTTTTATCTATTGTATCTCTCACATCTAACCACCATCTAAACATTGTCAGCAGCTTTAACTTGCAAAAAAAATTAAAATAAATCGAAATAAATAAAATTATTTTGCAAGAGGAAACTGTTTTGCTGATGAGCAGAAATTACTGGCAAGGGGACTTCCAATCAAGAAAACATAGGTTTACATATTTTTCTCCAGTAGCTGACTCCACTACCATTAGAAAGAACTGAAAGAGAGAGACTACTGAAGAGATACTCTCATACAAATGACATTTCTTGTCTTAACTTTATACATCACTAGTGGTGGTCTGGAGAATTTGTTTCAGAATGTAGACACATTGCCTCAAGCAGTGGTTCCCAAATTGGGGGGTGGGCCCCCCTGGGGGGGGCGCGAAGGTATTCCATGGGGGGGGGGGGTGTTTGAATAGGGTGGGGGGGCTTGATAATATTCCTAAACAGAAAAGGGGTGCCCTGCAAGGAAAGTTTGGGACCCACTGGCCTTAAGCATGGAGATTCCCATGAATAGTCTATAATTCCAGAATCTAGTTTAAGTGGGTTCATGTGCCATGTTCTGCATGTGACTTGCCTGCTGGTATTGTGGATCTCCATAAAAACCAGTAAAAATACTGACGATGGTTGTCAGGAGGGCATCACACTTGCACAAGAATCTACGCATACACATGCTTAGCAAAGGAGGCCTATTCGCTGGATTTTTAAAGTGAGTATAGGAATCACAGGAATCAACCAGACGACAGAGGTGGCTGTTGATGCTCAAATAACTTTTATTTGACAGTGAGGCCCTAACGGGGTCTCGAAACACAGGCAGAGCAGGCAATAGTACCTGGGACCATCACCCGGCAGGGGAGGTCCTCAGCTAGCTCTTCAGCACAGGAAGGGCCACAGCTGGTCAGCAAGTCCCCAGTGGTGTCTGGAATAGACCGGATGGCTAGTTGGCAGGACTGCTCCAAGACCACAGAAGCAGTAGGTATGCAGGCACGGCCCAATACAGCGGGGGTGGATGCCACCCCACTCTGAACGTGGCAGTCTCAGCTGGAGGCAGGGAAGGTGGCAGGCTGCTTGGATCACCATGTGCTATTATGCTCGCCAGCTGCACGTATACCGGCCCGGTAGGCCACTCAGGAGTACCGTTGGGGAAGAGGGGCACCTGTCTTTCTTCCTCGATCCCCAAACCGTTTCAGTTATTCTCTTCTTATCTTGTCTGGCAGCCCCATTGCATGCTGGGGTGCTGTCTTAAAGGGACCTTCACTCTCCACACACCACTGCTCTCTGCTACACCATTATTAGAAATCAGATGTGGAGGTGGTAGGTCCGCTTTAACAGAAGTTTTCAGCCTACCATGCCCAAATATCAAACCACTACTCTATTTCAACTTTCTGTGGCTCAGTACACAATGTTGGATACAGCAGTTGTGGGCCAAAATGTAAAAAAAATGGACTGTAATCTGCTTCATATGTTTTCATATGAATGCAAAAGTTTTCTCATGTGGGTCGTTGTGGTGCTCTTCATCTAGAATAGGATATTAATGCACAACTTTAGTAAACCCATGCATGAAGACCATTCATAAGAAAGGTTTTATTCAACACAACACACATTAATTAATGTTCTATATTCAAATGGATTATTATACTGTAAAGGGCCCTTTATACAAACAGGGAAAATGTTAACTACAGCACGGCAGTAATTTACCCCGTATAGTATTAGCGGGTTACAGATTGATTTCACTTGTTGCCTGACATTGCTCTTTAGCAGCTGAAATTCCTTAATAAATGATTAGTGTAATTAAGAATAGATAATCCCACTGGGTATTCTTCATTAGTCCTGATTAATATGGCACGTGGATTCTTGATGTCAATTAAACTCTTTTTTTCACAGAGTAATATATGTATTATAACCTTCATGTTCAGAAAAATCATGGTTACAGAAGTAGAAAAAAAATATTTTCATTGGAATGGGGGAACTTTGTCATGAGAGAGAGTAAATTAAATTGAGGATATGGTACACTGTTATCTCAGCTTGTCACATGTCTCCTCCATCTGCCAGTGAAGTAGCAGCCCATCCGTAGAGTCAAACAACCATGTTAATGGGATTGTGTGTCATTGTGTCCAGCGTCTATAGCCGTGGCGGGTACATGGCAGCCTGTGATATCTTTATGTACTAGTCAGCAATCTGATTCAGTGGATCCTGGTTAATATTTTATCCACTACTCCATAGAATGATTGGCAAGTGATGAGCAGGACAGGAAGATAGCTTGTCGCTCTCTAAAAAAAGGGATATCACAATTGACATCAAAGGAGGACAATGGCCATTTCTAATACTTGATGGATTAAAGGGGTTTCTGTAACCCCTGCTTTGCTGTTGCCTTTGTGAAACCCACACATATGTATTTTTTTCTAAAGATATCAGTATATATTATACAAATGATCACCCCTACATGTATTTTGTTGGCACGTGTTTGTGATTCTGTGTTTTGTAATACAATTGAACCTCACAGTAGAACAGTTGCATTCCAAGATGCAGTTTGAGATCTGCTAAGGGAAATTGCCTTGTGGCATCCATTACATCTTTCCTCAATCTCTCTATTGGATACAGGGCACCATATGCAGGTATGCCATATCAGCATTGCAGCAGACACCAACTGACTTCATATCTGCCCTTGCTGATTGTGAACCAAAAAACATATAAAGCTAGCCAGAGAGAGACTTAAATTGTGAGGTCCATTTTCGCACGATCGATCGCAGTGAATGCGTATAGCGATCGATTGTTCAAAAATGGATCTCACAATTTTACCTGCAGGAATCAAGGCTGCCCACATAGAGCCATTGATCCCTTTTTCCTGGTTACCAGGGTCCCCATTCAAAGTATTGAACAAGAATCAATGTGCACACTGGAGTGCATCAATTCCCAGTCCAATCGACGGACGCTTGAGCACAGAGTGGTGACCCATATATCTTTGTACTAAACCACAGTTTCCTTTAGTGATAGAGTAGTGTGATTGTGCTCTCCTGAGAAGGTAATAATGTTGATGTACCCACAGTAGCATGGATAACATACACAATATGGCCGCACTTTCTGTGCCTACAAACTTTCTGTGCCTCTAGAAAAGAGGGAATCTGGAGGCATACACTGTCCTAATGGATTCACAGAGTTATAAAAATAACAGGTCCACCAGCCTGCCATCTTGGATTTTTTCTATTCAAAAAAGAAATGTGGGACTCCATCAAAAAAGGGAATGGGGTGGTGGGGGGTTATATAGATATTTATATATATATATATATATATAGTCTTCGAAGTACAAAAGATGATTTAAGGTCCCAGGATCCTTTTAAAAAATTATTGCTAGTGGCCTTTTATGTTGCAGTAATACAGTATAAATTCCCCTTACTGATATGACTTAAAGTATGTGATGATCCTGAATCCTTTATAAAGACGATAACTTCACATCCTGCAATATTCTGTATAGAGACAGTGTGCCATGAATAAAAATGCAACAACCATTGCAAAAATTTTATATATGGATGTATATACACACACAACTGTATTGCATAAATCTTCAGTGGTAACTCTATAGCTATGAATGAAAATAACAAATATAGTGAAGTCTATGAGGAGGGGATAATATAACATAGGCCAGACTTTGAAAAATGATCTGTGTGAAAAGCTGGTGTGAGTGATGAAGGAAGTCATAGGGAATGATGGATAGAGACCAGTGTGGCTGTACTCAGATCCTGTACGGATGTGATGTAGTTACTGTATAACCGCACAGTGAATGTCCCTACATGTTTAGGAAGTCATCCCTTGTCTTGAATGTCACTGTCTGTCCTCTGCCCACGAAGCCTTGCCACCTGCCTCCATTGTCCACTCACTTCTCTCTTACAATCCATTTCCTCATGCTACTGTTTTCAGATTTCCTCTTTAACATTTTTATTGCTGCTTGTGGTCCTCACGGTGTAAAATTTAACAGAGCTGTTTCTGGAAGATGGATTAGAGGATGTAGACTGTCCTGTTTGGGAAGCATCTTCACTGGCTGAGATCACACAATGACAAGCTCTTCAGCCTGTTTGTTCTGGACAGAAACATTTTAGTACTGCTATTTGCTATGCTACCAGGCTTGTTATTTCTTGCTATAGTTTATACTTTATTAAGGACATATAATCACGCTTAGCATTAATAAAAGGTCATATCTGATTGGCTGCTATGGTTAAATTTATTTTGAATATCATCACAGATCTTGAAATTATCATTTGTTTTCTAATAACAAGTCATTATTATTTTGTAATATAGATAGATAGATAGATGGATAGATAGATAGATAGATAGATGGATAGATAGTCTTTTATTTGTTTGCTATTTACAATCATATATATTTAACATTCAGCAATGGATAATGTATAATGTTCTAAGCCACTGAAAGTTCATGCTCATGTGTTTTGTTAGATTGGGCTAGTGTGGCCAGGCAAACGGCATTTTTACAATGCAATATCAGCAACGATAAGTTATATTTAAAATATATTTATAGAAGTATGTTATGTCAGTACCAATCCCATACTATTTTTTAACCACTGATAAACCACTGATTAACCACTGACCACAGCAACACATATTTCCAAAAATGTTTTTGTGCTCTGTTGACATAGAGAGCCTCAATTGTTATAACAATGAACTGGTGTTATAACAAAATGGAAAGAGAACCCAGCCATATGCCTTGTCAAAGGTTCACAACCAGCTTTCAATCAATCACAGAGGGCACTCCATGAAGTGCCAAGGGCTCAATACCATGGTTTGCCTTTTTATGAATGGGACTCAAAATGCAGACTGTGCTATTGGTATTAATGCTTAGTATGATGATTACTAGTCATAGCTACTCTCTATGATAAATCTCTACAAAAATTCAATTTCATTCCCCTATACATAGATGAGATAGATAAGATAATAAAAAAAATAACTTAAATATAATTTGCTGCAGGGGATTCTTGTCATTTGACCTTCAGTTCATACCCCTAAGAGAAAATGTATATAGAATCCCTCCCCCGCTAGACTTATGTATTGCAAGGTAACATTATTTGAGTTTTTAATAGTTAAAGAAAATAGAATAAGCTCAAATGCAACAATAATTATTTAGCCAGCTAAATTGCAAAATGCATGTCTATTCTATATGCTATATGTTAATGATATCAAATATGCAAGTTATCCTTTGAGTTAGGGCTGTCCAACTCCAGCCCAACATCTTACTTCACTAACTAGCATCCATTAAATTAAATAATTTTAAGAATATGTTGAATATGTTATTTGAAAGATGGAGTTGGACAAATATCTTTAAGCTGGCCAACATCCGGCTGTGATTTCAATGCCTGATACAAAGGGTTAATTCTCCTTTGTTTCAGTGCTTATGCGAAGCTTTATTTGCGTAGATGGCAGGGTTATTCTGAAAGCACCTGGTCCTCTCTTCCCATTGTATCATTTTGGAAATAGAAAGCACAAGCACAGCACTTTCTCATGCCTTATGCCAAAATGCTCCATACACAACTTCTGTGACGTTTCCCCCCAAATTCTTCACATTTCTCTAATGATTAACCTGCTGAATCCTAAACTCGTTCTCCCCATTCCACACACCGATATATCATTGTTAATTCATGGCATATTGGATTGGCAATAGAGACAATTAACAACATTTCTGCTGACATTGACTAGGAACCAGCTCTCATGGTAACTTATACATCACGTTAACTGCTTTTAGCTGGCCTTGTCTATGCAATTTCACCTAAATCTGATTTGAGGTTCTTTATGTCATGTCCTTGTATCAATATTTGTGCATTTTAATCTGTCGGCGTTATTTGTTGTGATTTAGGGCTCATTGTGCCCATCGTGCATTAATAAAGTGTATACCTTTTTTTCACCTCTTACCTCTTTTTGAGCCTTTAAAGTCCCCTAGCCCCTGGCCTTCACAGGGGGAATGTTCTGGCATTTTGTGGTGTTAGGGTATCGCCCATCACCTGATGCTAAGTTTTTTTCTTACATAGCAGTGATATATACCTTCCAATCGCTATGCATTCTATCAGGGAGGGCCCAGCACTACATAGCAGTGATATATACCTTCCAATCACTATTTATTCTATCAGGGAGGACCTGGCACTACATAGCAGTGATATTTACCTTCCAATCACTTTGTATTCTATCAGGGAGGACCCGGCACTACATAGTTGTTGGTAGATCTAAAGGAAATTTTATGAAGTGATCTAAAGGTGTATGGGGGGCTTTAGCCCAGCCTGCTATTGGACAGAGAAGGTCTAGCAGGACATCTTTTTACTTCTATAAGCTGGACATAGACGGGACAATTTCCTGTCGATCCCCGACCCTGACCTAGTGGTCGTAATGACGTCATAACGCACGCCTGCTAGTGCCGAGAATCGTCCGGTACCCTTTGTGTGCCGCCCATTACTTCGGCTGGGGACAGCCGTCCCCATCGGAACTAAAAGGATCGGATCAAAATTATCCATCATGTCGGATCACTGTGGGATCCGACATGACGGCTGATTTTAGTCCCGCCCCGATCCAGATCAAATGCGGGAACACGCACGGCGGTTCGCACAGTAATCGGCCCATCTATGCCCAGCTTTAGGCATTTTACAGTTTTGGAGAAAACAGATTTCCTCAACAGATTTATAAGATAATCCCTTCCTCTCTTCACCAGTGTGAAGTAAGGGCATGATTGCAGTTTTGTCGAAAATTTACCATGTGAGATTTGATGCATTCTAAATTAAAATCACAATAAGATGAATGTGCACCATGTTGAATGTTATATATTGTATAGTATATGTGAAGACTTAGATAGCATCCAGGTAAATATTCTGTCAGTAGATAAGGGGAGATGAATGGGGATCTGTGGGGATCCAGGCAAAGCTGATCATATTAAATTCCTCTAGAATGTGCTTCTGCATTGTGCTGTATCAATCTTCTCATGAAATTCAAAATTCCTCAGCAGGATCCAGCAAGAAGGTGGGCCATTGATACCACCGATTCTTGGTAGCATTGAGAAGTAGGGTGTTTGTATTTGTGGTTCAAAATTTTCATGGTGCTTCATTTTTGCCCAGAAAAAGAGTCCCCCCCCCCAATCAGGAGACCACCTACACACAAAGCATGCAGGCCCGCTTCCACCTAACAAGAGGGGATATGTCCCCTTGCTATATGAAATGTTCCCAGTTTTGGACCGGGACGGGTGGGAAGTTCGAGAAGAGTACAATGTACTCTGCTGCGATCGTCCAGGGGCTGAATGCTACAGGGGGGTTAATATTTCAGTCACTTCCTGTCTGTATTCTTTTTTACACATTGTCAACTGCACATCATTGCTCTTGAGAGGCTTCCTGATTGCCGTGTCTATATGTGGAGTTTAAGTAGTTAGGATCACCAGGTATTTTTATGACCTGGGCAAGGATGACTACGGAGAGAGGTGTTAATACACAATAACCTACCTTCTCCCCCCACTAAGCTGCCAGTCCCATCCCCTAAGGAAAACACACACACACTTTAACCTTTTAACTTGTGGATGTAACTGGCCACAGCTTTTATTAATAAATAAACACAAATGCAAAAGACGAAGAACCAGGTCCCCCAGGCAGTGTCCCCACCTCAACAGCAAGTCCATCCCACCAGCCTTTGATGTTCCAACCCGGTGGGTGCTTGCCATACCAATTGACTCCTTCCGCTTGTTTCCGGTCCCACGTGGGTCATTGACCCCGGCAAGAGCTCAATTGTTGTGGGGCTGCCCTGGACCAGCACACTGCCCCCAGAAATGATGATTTCCTCGTCAAAAATCCTGGACACTGCCTGGACCCGCCTGCTGCGACAATGAAGGGCCACCAGCACAGACGACGAACCTGAAAGAAAGAAACAAGAGAAACAGAGAAAAAACAAGAAAAAGGGGAGGGAGGGTGGGACTCTCGGTTTCTTGAGCGCGAAGAGGCTCCTCCTCTTCCGCCACCGGGTTTTATGCCCGCGCGGCTCCTCCTCTGCTCCCGATGTCACTTCCGGTCCGGCGCCTACAGCACTTCCGGCGCGACCGTCTTCGGCATCCTGCCCCAGTCAAGCACCCTGCGCCTCGGTGCCCTGGCTGGGGTGTCCATGACCTGGGCAAGGATGACTACGGAGAGAGGTGTTAATACACAATAACCTACCTTCTCCCCCCACTAAGCTGCCAGTCCCATCCCCTAAGGAAAACACACACGCTTTAACCTTTTAACTTGTGGATGTAACTGGCCACAAGTTTTATTAATAAATAAACACAAATGCAAAAAACGAAGAACCAGGTCCCCCAGGCAGTGTCCCCGCCTCAACAGCAAGTCCATCCCACCAGCCTTTGATGTTCCAACCCGGTGGGTGCTTGCCATACCAATTGACTCCTTCCGCTTGTTTCCGGTCCCACGTGGGTCATTGACCCCGGCAAGAGCTCAATTGCAGTTGTGCGGCTGCCCTGGACCAGCACACCGCCCCCGGAAATGATGATTTCCTTGTCAAAAATCCTGGACACTGCCCGGACCCGCCACCACATTCAGTGGTCATCGACCCTGGATGCCCGCCCCAACAGGGACAGCGCTGCCTCGGCCCCCTCCCGCAGCCCGAAGTTAAAGACATCCAGGCCCAGGTCCGTCAGGTGGACCCCATCATTCTGGCTAAATCCGTGAGGCTCCTCCAGCAGCACGTGACGAACAGCCACGCCGCAAAATCCCCTCACATATTTGGTGACAGCTCTGTTCAACTTGATCCTGCAGCAGGAATCTCGGACCTCCAACGTTGACCCCCGAACAGGATTCCCGGACCCTAAAGAAGAACAACTTCACGTCCCTGATGAGGACGTGCAGCGGTCTGGCACCCAGGTCATTCCCCCCGACATGGACGATCAGGACGTCCGGAGATCCCCACAGTTGAACCAGGTGGGAGAATTTCGCCAGCGCAAGCCCCGGACCCCCAGCCAATGAACCTCTGCGACTTCCACTGGAAACCCGAAGTTCTTGCCTGATGCCCGCACTCCAGCTCGCCTCTCAGCCCAGTGGACAAATGAGTGTCCCATAACCCAGACCACCAAAGGACGCCCACCTGCAAGAAAACAAAGTATAACCAACCAGGGGGGGGGAAGGAAACGTTAAACTCACGCCCCCCCCAACTCAAGTAGGAAAAGCACAGCCCCAAAGCCCTCGAAACCTGCAGAAGGCCCCCCCCCTAAACTAAATGAGGACGAACGTACTTCCGGAAACACCGCAACTCCCACCGGCCGATCTGCATAATGTCAGCATCTGGAAGGCCCCAGCGAGATGCCTCTGTAGCCGCCCCAATCCTAAATGAATGAGTCCCATAGTCCGACACGTCCCGTCCGGCACGGACCAAGCATCGTCGAAAAACGGACAAAAACTGAAAACGCGAAGCGCCGAACAATCCTGATGTAGCAACAACGCCCCCCCGACCCGAGGTCGGACCAGCAAAAATTCGTCAAAACAAAGAAGGGGGCACAGAAGCGACCCCGGCAACCCCTGCAACCGAACCACAAAACCTCGACCCTGCTGATCAGTTTTGGAAAAGTAAATAGTAAGCGACAGGAATCCATCGCCCCTAACCGAGTTGGCCACCAGAAGCCCCCCTTGCACCCCCCTGCGCTGGGACACCAGCTCCCCGACCCGGAACGCCCCAAAAAACGCCAGAGAAAAGGCAAGCCGGAAAAGCCGCAGCTCGTACCCATCTGACGCAATGTCCAGCAATGCCTGAAACAACTCCCCCAGCAGAGCCAACGTGACCGGGCGACGCCGATCCACCGTGACCGTGCCCTTCCGAAACCCCTTGACCGCCTGGCAGATTAGAAAGGTCTTAGTGTAGTCCTTCCAAGACCTACACTTAAAAAGAAAGGCCAAGGCTGCCAAAGACCGCGACACCACCGCCGGCGATGCCCCAGACAAAAAGAAATCCAAAACAAATGATCCCAACAGATCTGCCCTCGCCTCGTCCGAGGCAGGGAACCCAGCCGACCGCTCCCAAGCACTCCAGCGCTGCCAGACGCCCACATAATATTTCCAGGTAGACGGCGCCAACGAAGCCCTCACCCAACCGCCCAGGGAGCCGAGCCCAGATCCCAAAGATGCTCCGGCCAGGGCGTCGGTTCGACATCCGCCTGCGGGGCCAGCCGCCGGACACGCTCCTGCTGGAAGCGAGACAGCGCATCAGCAATTTCGTTGCTAACCCCCGGTACATGGACCGCGCAGAAGCGCAGGTTCAAACAAAGACAAGCCAAAACAAACCGGCGCACGAGGGACACCAGAGGCGCCGACCTGGCCGACAAGGAATTGATTGTGCAAACCACTGCCATGTTGTCGGACCGGAAGACCACCTCCCAGTCCCGAAGGTCGTCCCCCCACACCGTAACGGCCACCAAAATTGGAAAAAATGCCAAGAAGCTGGTCAAACCCAGCGCCTCCCAGGACGACGGCCAAGAGCCCTGGCACCAGCGACCCCGGA
>CM070042.1:45590066-45624807 GCA_036250615.1 Ptychadena robeensis | reverse complement strand
AATCTGAAACTGAGGAGTCGGAGTTGGGGAATTTATCGACCGACTCCACAGCCCTGCAATAAACGGTATCACTTGAACTCCAAACTTGCTGGACTTTTAAGAGACATTTAAAGTAAACCCATCATAATTCAAAGTATAGAAGTTGCCATTGTTAACATCTTTCTGAAAATGCTCATTGCCTGGCTCACTGGAAATTTTTTCAGAAGTCTAATATACAACCATTTATCGTTTATAAAATTAGATTTGACCATGTATGACCTCTATGCTTAAATGTGTGGAAGGTGATGCAACAAAGGGAAAAAACATTTTAAAATGGATAATGTTATAATGCACTGTTTAAGAAGTTTAAGAGACATGCTATTTATTGTAGGCCTTATTATTACTAGGAAAATCTTTCCTTACTGTATCAGGATCACCACAGATCCTGGTGTTAATGGGCCCTAACAGTTTACATGTACTTTAATAACTAATGCTTAACCTGTACCCTTACACTAATCACTTTAATCCCTAAACATGTACGGTACCTTAGCCTCGAGATTTAATGTAATTCAATATAATATTGTACTGCGTCAGTTAATGGAGCCTTCCCAACTCAGTATGAGAGTTTTTTTTGACAATAGATTTATTTTCAGTGCCCTATGGGAAACGTTCTCAGTTATATTTATACACTATGTGTATCCATATATATACTTTAGCATTGAATTATTTAAAAGGAAAAATGGACAGGCTCATTAATTTGAATATTCACTCAATTAATTTTAATAATTTTTCTTTAGTGTAATTCGTATTTGTGGCCCTATTTTTAAATTAATTTTTTTCTCTTTTTTTGAAAAAATCTATTAAGTGTGGGCTAATGACACAATGACATACATAGGAAGCACTGGAGCATCCATTGATTCATTCCAATAACATGGTTGAACCTTCCTGTTCTTGATGTATTTCGGTCAGGGATGGTTGAATGTTTTTTTGGAAATTTTGACTTGATGAATTTGGGAGTTAATTGTAAAGCATAGTATAATCATCAAAAAAGAGATGTAGAGAAGTATTGTTCTAGCACATGTGCTTTTTGCATAAATTAGTTTAAAATCAAGTTGAAATTACGAATTTGGAAATCAAGTAGAATTTTCAAGTTGAAATTTTACCGAAATTTTAACATGCAAAACCTTTTATGTTTTATGCAAAAAAAAGTGGTGATGATACGATGTTCAGGGGCTTTGCAATAAATGTTCAAATTCAGCTAGTCAAAAATTTTTACCTCTACTCTGCCCATGGGGCTTATTTGTGGAGCAAGAAAGTCAGTGGACATGCATTTACATACATATTTACAACATAAATCAAACATAAGACAGTTAAAGGTGTAAACACAACCTAAATGCAATATACCCAAATTTCTAATTAAAAAATGTTATTCACAGTGACAATTCACATTTTAATGGATAGTAATATAGAATATATACTAGCATTTTAAGCACTAGTGAATAATCCTCACAAACTGTGGCTCTACACATTTAATCCAATACATCACAATTTCTAATGCAATCTTGAACAGATCTAATGGCAATTCCATCTCAAAAGATTTTACTAGGAGGAGGCTGGGGAAGGTTCATGCCCACCACCTACATGCACAAATATGGCAACCTCTCACTTGGGCATTATAGTGGTGAATGGAGCTATTTACACACTTAATAGTCTTGCCCATTAGTAATGTTTGTTCCCATCAACTGGAGAACACACAAGCACTGTACATGCAGCACTCGTTCTTTTCTATAAAGAGGCACAGAGAAGCCAGTGGCTACCCATGCTGAGTCCTCCCTAGTAGAAGACAACAGCACCTTGCCCGACACCCGTACACATCTGAGATTTTTCACCAAGACAATCACAATAGATTGTCTCAGCCAACTTAACCTTAAGCTGGACATACACTGCTCAATTATACAACAGACTCCAGCCCAACCAAGCACCGCGTGCGTTCACGGCACTCGATTGTGCTTGCATCTGGTAAAACATAGAGCCACAAGTACCCTTCTTCGAGTAGGATCAATCAATTCCGCTTGATCGTACAGGTTTTAAAAAACCTTGTTAGATTACCAATACTTTGGATAGGGACCACGTGTCTGGCTTCAAAGTATCGGACAGGCTGGCAGCCACAGAAGCGCTGTGGCTCGATATCAGACCAGATCGCACCATGGCCAGGCTTCCACGATCTGTTACAAAATCAAGCCATGTGTGCCTGGCTTAGGTTCTTTTAACCATCTACATTACAGAGACTCTTTCCATGACTTCAAAATCAAAAAGCTTAATTATGGTATCTTCATTAAACTAGTGACTTTTAATCTTTTTTAATTTGCTAGTAATTTTAACTTCTTTAAGAAGAGTCATTCATTACGCATACATCTCCTTTATACACAACTTAACTCTATTGAAAATTTTGAATTCGAATTTTCAAGTAAAAAATTTACCTTAACTTTAAACCTATTTATGCAAAAGAAAAATCATGCGTTAGAACAATACTTTTTGTTATACCCTTCTCTAATTTTGACTTCCTTAGGAAGAGTCATTCATTACGCATTCATGTCCTTTTTATACAACCTCACTCTATTGGAAATGTCGAATCACTTTCTGTGCTGGCCTAGCTCCTCTGCTTTTTTCTTTACCTCCCTGCCTAATGTAGCTGCTGGGGGACCAACAAAGGCAAATGCTATAGTATGTCACATGAGTGACAGCTCTGAGTCTGCTGAAGTAGCTGACATCATATTAAAGATGGTGAGACACAACAACTATCTCAAGGGAATACCTAAAAGATAGGCTAAATACTATTCCTTCAATATGGTAAAGGCACATGTATTCTTTTGGGATCATTGCTGTAAAAGATTTCGTGGAAATAAGGTCTCTTTAAGAAATGCATATTAGTAATTGCAATAGTACCTTATTACCAGACACCTTGGTAAGATCTCAGCTATGTAATGGTTAATTGTAGGCCTCTCTTTGACAGCCCTGAACATTAATTAGCCATCTCAGGAAGAGTAGCACAGCTAATTATTCCTTTTCTTCCCGGGCATCCTAGCCAATTCCTGGCATTTAGTGTGACAGTGAAACTGGGTAACATTTTGAGAGCTGACATCTCAAAAGATAAATGATGCTGTTTGGGCCTTAAACAAACTATATTTATGTCACATCACAAGTTCCACTCATTTTGTTGGAAAAGGAATTGCAAATTAAACACTTATACCTTTTTTATGGCTGTTCTACTACCTGTAACACTCTAAGAGTTTTACATTTCCATGTTGAAATTTTAATATTCTTGCAGCTTGCCAGCTGCAAAAAGGGAATCAATGGACTTTATGGTCTAATATTATTGTATTTCAGAAAATATAGTATAAAAAGACCTAATTATGGTTTACTTATTTACTGTTAAAATAACCTATAGTACTTTTTATAAAAATTAGACTTTGTGGTGTCATTACATACAGCTAGGAGGATGCTGTGTTATAAAGGTAACAACATGTTGCCCATAAAGATGTGTGATGGGATATATGTGGCTCCACAGTTTCCCAAAGAATAGGTTTACCCTACTTTTCTTAATTCCCCATGTGATTCCCTATTCTAGCCAACCCTTTACCTTCACAGATCTAAACTCGCCATCAGCAGGGTAATTGAGATACAGCCCTTTTGCCCATACCTGCACAGTAAAATCTCTACAGATTACTATTGGCGCTCTCTATTGTAAACAGTTGTAGGGAAACAAAAAATGCTCCAAAAAAGATACATAAAGGGGGCATTTACACAGACCTCTGGAAACTACAAACTACATTTTCAGCACACTGATGCCTGAAAAGTGACAAAGCCGAGAAGGCGGCCCACGGACGCGACAAAGCCGCAATTAGGCAGTCCACAGATGCTTTTCGAGTGCTTGCTCGTCTGAGGTAGAATGAGGTCCAGCAGGAAAGCATACATATAAATGTTGCCTTACCAGTCATAGAAAGATTGAGAGTCACTTTTTATCCAGACCCCTTTACCTATGACAAAAAATTATCCAACAATGGTACCTGAATTAAATATTGCTGGGCGTGTTTATCAGTAATGAAATTTTTTTTTCTTAGACCTACTATGCCTAATTAAAGCTGTACAGAATTAGCCCATGCCACTTTAAAAAAACTAAGCACCAACTTTACTTGTTATAGCCCTATGTCAATGTCTAGTACCACCAACTTTAGTTATGAATTTGTGATGCACATTGATGCTTCTGAAGACTTAGCAGCAGGTTTGTTGTAGGTTGTAAATGGGTTGGGAACAACCATTGTGGAAAAAATGTGTCTAGTCATTAAGTTATTAATGTGCATGTTTACCAGAAAAGAATGTGATGGAAGTTATAAGTAGTGTTGATTGTGAATATTCTTAACGCAAAGTTTTATTGCGAATATCAACACTTTGAGAATTCACAAAAGTCTCCAGTATATATGCTAGATTTTTTACATCAGTACCCGAAACTACTGTGCCTTGCGCTCGCAATATGGACCTGTACAAGTGCCGCAATAAAGGTAATAATGACTGGAGATCACAAATTCTCAAATTTCCAAATATATTGAATACTAATTTGTGATATGTTACGATATTTTGCAAAAAGAAATACTGCCTATGCTGCGTATCACTAGTTATCAGGCCCCACTGTCATTGAGTCCTGTTGTAACTGCACATTGCCTGTTATTTACAAATTGTGTATGGGAAATTTACTAGTGTGTGGGTTTTTTGAATGCCGCAAACAGGCAACCAGAAACAGGAGGGGGGGGGGGTTATTTTAAAATAGCCAGTTCATTCATGGTCAGTGTTTTTGCATATGCTGTTGAACAAGCTGGGGTGCACAGTGATATGTGTTCTATTTAAGGATGCCAAGTGGACTAGAAATGTGCATATACATAAGTGTCCTGCAAATGCACTAAGACCGCAATGCTCAAGACCCTTGCACAAATGTGAACATGGGTCTTTAAGTGTTAGAAAGAAAGAAGTGATGCATAGGGTTAGCTAGCATGACAGGCATATACATAATAACAACATTATGGAAAAATCCTCTGGCCTGTATATATGTTGGTGTGGTTGTATTTGCCATAGTGGCACTGGCAGTTGGTGTATTTTAGGGTGGACATTGTCCTTGGTGTTAAAATGGTTGCAGGACACATCTTTGGGTAGTGTCCCATGGCCAGTTGGATCAACAAAAATGTATATGTAAAGTGTTTACGGGTATGCTGTGACTTTTTTCCGTCATTGAGTCGCTTATGTTGTGGCTGGGGGTCATGGCAGACCTATCGGTGGTGGTAAGAACCTTCAAAGGCTGGCGACCTTGTATGGGAAGAGGGCATTTCATTGTTAGGTTATGTCTGTTATGTACTGATGTTATTGAAGGTTTTTTTTTTAAAATATTGTTATATATTGTAAATAAATTCTAAATCAGCTGTCTGGTCCATTTTCGGGTAAAAATAAGGTTAGTGTTATTGTGTTTTTGTGCGGTAGGTCTGAAGTGTCTCAGACGGTTTATGGGCCATGGAACTACCATGGTCAACAAGAAATTGTAAAACTGGTGCCTTTAAAAATGAAAAACCCGAATCTGACTGGACTGTAGCTTTAAAGTGGTGATTTTAGTTAACACATTTTAGGTGTGTCGACCTGTATGTGAACAGGGCCATTGTGTATAATGTGTTGAGTTAACATGCATTTCATCAGAAGAGATAAGTGTGAACAGGACCTTAATTAAGGTGGGTTTACACGTCTAGATTTTTGGTTCGATCAACCGCCGATACGATTTTTTTATAGATTTTTTTTATCGGATATCGTTCGTCCATTTCTCGAATGTAACATTCGATTTTTGTACAACCGACGCAAATATCGAATGAAAAAAAATCGGCGGATACTCGAATGAAAAATCTTAAGATTTTTTTTTTTTAGGAAGTGATGTATTCTGTGGGCGTTGCTGGGCTACAATTTCTTCGAGGGCTTCTCAGTGCTTCCTTGGAATTTGAAGAGGAAACATGTCTTTGACCCCAAACGAAAAAAAAAACGGCTTGGAATGGCCATTCTTTTTTCACACACACCTGTATATCCACTTCTACATACTGTACACACACCTTTATATCCACTTCTGCATACTGTACATACACACCTGTATATCTACCTCTGCATACTGTACACACACCTGTATATCCACTTCTGCATATTGCACACACACCTGTATATCCACATGGACTTTCTGCAAAAATACAAACATTTATAGACACTTATATACTACAAACTCATACATATCACAATTTACAAAGAACATTTGCTATCGAAATATATATATTTTTGAAGCACCATATACCACAGCTATAGACAGCACGTTGTTACGTTCGTCCACAATGCAATTGTTTCGTTTGGAATGTTCTACTTAAAAATACAATAAAAACAACATAATAGACGAATAAAATCACACATTGTAAAAATCCCACCATTCATTGCGCAGGAAATACGTCATGCTACTGGTAAAAAATTGAGTGAAAACATATCGAGTGAAATAAGGAGCATTCGTTTTTTACTCGAAAAACGAACGACAGATGAAAATTTACGAATTTAATGTTCGATAACCTTTTGAACGATTTTTGGTTCGAGGTCGAACAAAAATTATCCATCGAACCTATGAATGCCATTCTAGATTTTTCTATAATCAACCAAAAAATCGTTAGTTTTTCGTCTATCGGACGAAAAAATCTAGACGTGTAAACCCACCTTAATTCTCAAATCTAGAATTCCTGAAATATCATATATATATCAATAATATATAAACACCTGCCTTCCAAAAAGTATAAAAAAGAAGTATAAATATTTTTGTATACTTGATTGTATGCCTGGCAAGAGGTCAGGTGCTCACTCTTTGAGGAAGATCTCATTATCTGGCTTGCTGGGTCTGGTCCACTGATAAGATTAAGTTAGAGGAAATTGAAAAATAAAGTATACCACTGCTCTACACCCCCCTGCACTAAAAAAACATGTATCCCTGACTATTCAGTGGAAGGGGTGTGTGCAAACTTGTTTTTAAAGGATGACTAGAGTACGTAATTTATGAAAGAATAAATCTCCTGCCAGGTCAAGTTTAACTTTGAAAGATTAGATTAAAGTAGACTGACCCTTTAATGACAAACCATGAACTTCTGCATCGGTTGCCCAGAAACTTCTGGTTATGACAGTACACTGCATCACACAATTTGACAGGAAATTCCAAAGATTGACTACTCTTACTGTAAAGCAGCATTTGCAATGATTTTGCTCCTTTTGTCTCCTGCTTGTGAGTTGGCATTCATCTCTTTGTGAAATTTACATCCTTCCTGTAAACCTTTTGTGTTACAAAAAGTAAATTAGTAAAAAAAAGTAAAGCACTATCACTCTCCTCCTAATATATACACACAGTGGTGGTGACAATAGGTTCAACATTTAGTATCAGTGATCAGTCTATAATAATAAGGAAGTACAAATGAATAAATGTGATATTCATATTATCAAAGATCGCAAAGTAAGAAAGGGAAGGTGAAACAAAAGGAGCTAAAACATTACAATAATCAAATAAGACTTGTGACTGCAAAGGAACACCTTTAAAAAAGGATAAAGGATAGATAAAAGATAGGAAGATAAAAGTTTAAACAAAATGTTTCCATTTTGTTGGATCCTAAATACCACATTGCTTGTTCTATAAGACGGACCGGACAATAAGACCATAGTTTTGAAGAGAAAATTTGGGAAAAAGTCACAGACAAAGCACATCCCATATAGAGTGAATATACAGCATGTTCCAGGAAAGTATGCAGGGCAGGACCATGCAGTCTTTACTATATATTTCTTAAGTCAGATCAAAAGGCCAGCATCCCAGGAGATAGGGTTTGGTCTTATTCTGTGCAGGGCAGGAACTATTCGTCTTTATATATTATAAGTAGAATAACTCTCAAAACTCATAAACACAATTATGGAGAGTTTTACAAGCTGGGTGTCACGAGCCAGGGGGTGTAGACCTCCTCTAAGTGCGTTGTCTAAGTAAACCCACACGTTCTTCACAATACCACTGATGGTGGGGATAGACTTTCCCAAGGGGAACACCAGGTCACTACCTCTTGAGGGGGGAAGACACACAAAGTAGCTGGTTCAGAGGACACCAGGATAAGGTACCAAAGACACAGGCTTCGTCAGCAGGCTGGGTTTTAACCAGGAGCAGCCATGTGGGACCAAGAGATTGTCAGACAGGCAAAGGATCAGGGCAGGCAGCACAGGTACATGTCAGGCAGTCTGGGTTGGCAACAGAAGAGTCAAGGCAGGCAGACAAGGGTTAAACAGATAGCAGAGTCTCAGAACACAGGCATGAATACATGAATACCACACTGCTCACGGCAGTCGATTTGCCAAAAAATCAGGATGAAGTCTAAAGCGTAAAAGTGTAAAAGGCCAAAAATCGGCCGCCATATCGATCTAAGCTATTACAGACATGTTGGAAATTCTTACATCAATTGAATTACTTTAGTCATGTCTCCTCTGTGTTCTCGGCTCTGTCAGGTCCCCGCCAAAGGAATCACACGTGGTCAATTGGATGAAAAATGGTGTCAAAATCTTGGATCGATTCCTGGTTAATTTATTCCCCATGAACGAGGAACCGGCGATTAATCATTTTGCAACGATGGCACACCACTTTCGAAATCAAATTTGGGGTTGAATTTGACAGAAGATGATTGCAAAAAAGGCAGAATTCCTTGATATCGATCAGAGAGGCTGCTGCATAGGGAGCTAAGGGTCAATCGCACTGGAACTGGTCGATTTTCTCCTTCAATGTACTTCAATTGACAAACGATTAACAAAAAAAAAGACATTTCGGATCAAAATTCGATCCGATGTTTGGTCGATTTTTATTTTTGGGGGCCGATCATTTAGGGTGGGCAGCACTCGATTGATCGCCGATTAATCGTCTTAAACATGCACAGTGACCGATCGAGTAAAAATCAAGTGAAAAATCTAACCAGCTACCTTAAGACAAAATTGTGGAATATTGGTCACAGCTTTTATAAGAAAAAAAATGTTTTACAAAGATGTCCCTGGTACCCACCCATTACAAAACACAAATGTATACCAAACTACTGTGTTTTCCCGAAAATAAGACAGTGTCTTATGTAAATTTTTGCTCCCAAAGATGCCCTACGTGTTATTTTCTGAGGATGCCTCCACGAAAAGAATACGGCACTGGGGAATCAGAGTGGAGGGATCACTTAAAATGACACAGGGGGATCAGAGGGGGGAATCAAAATGGCATAGGAGACTCAGCGGGGGGGGGGGGGGGGGGGGGGGGGGGGGATTGCCATTTTAGTAACCCCTTCTGATCCTAAGCAACCCATTGCTTAGGGCTTGTTTTGTCCATTAGAATAAAATCAACGTGAGCATATCTAGACTGTAATTGCTCACATGTTATTGTACTCACGGTGCACGGGAGGGCGATATTACAGACGTTACTGACCTATTACAATTTACCTAACATGAATACCTGGTTTACTTATGACCTCTTCATTTGAGAACCTAATCTACCTTACACAAACCGTTAACAGGTCTTCTGTGCTTCTGGTGGCACACCGTATCTCTAGCCCCCCGATCTCTTTTCAGGCCGTATAACTTCAGGGCTTCTGAGGGCAGTGACAGATGACATTCTCTGTGGCGCATTTGAAATCGTTACGACATATGAGGATAAAGGACACCACCCATGAGGAAGTTCATATACGAAACGCGCGTTGGGGTGGGGTGAATCCTAGCGGAACATGTTCCCTTATCCTGGCTTTATCAATAAACATAACTTTATTATTTATGATGTATAACTGTATTTAAAAAACAATCAATGAACTTAAATTAAGGAATTCAATGTGTCACCCTCATGCGTACTGAGTATAGAAAAAACAGCTCTACACTGTCGGTCATCGTTATATGCCTTTTATACATGCAAATAATATGATGTATTGTATTTTATTCACGCATTGGTTACTATTTACATTCAACTAAGACCAGAGGCCGTTCAAAGTCCCGCTGGCCCCGGAACTGCTGTCAGGGGGAACCTCCACACTAAGTGGGTTCTCCAGCCTCCACTTGTAGTATTTCATTGATATTTGGGATGTGGGCCACCTACATGATTAAACGCAATTTTTTGTATAATTATTGTACACTTAGTATTGCCACATTGTTGCCTATATATTACTGAGGTTTACCTTTAGCCCCCACCCCCATAGTTTTTTCTCTTTTCTTTACCCTCTTTTATATTATGTTCTTATCTTTATACTTATTGCTCACTTTTTATCAATAAAAACTATTGAAACATAAAGCAATACAAATGTTAGTATATGTATTTTATGAACATGAGGGTTTAATGACCCTTTAAATATAATTGGATGATATCACAGGACGTATTTACTATTCCTCCAATTGTTGTGTTAAAGGAGAACATACATTCATTGAGTGATTCTGTGTTCTCAAATTCTGTGTTCTTTTTCACAGTGATCACTTCCGGCACCGCGTCTTCTGCATCAAAGTTGATACCGAAGGGGCGAGGGGGTTATGCAGCGCATCACTTTTCCCGGCCCGATCGATTCACTTGAAAATGGGGCATGAAAACGCCATAACGCCAGGGAGGTTAAAGCATGGCATGTGCTTGATGGAATACTGCAGCTATTTGTCATGACTTTTTCATTGAGTTCATGTTTTACCATGCACTAGGGAAGTTAAAGCCAGGCTTACTACCTGATGCAAGGAGGATTGTGATCATACAACAAATGTCAGTAAGGTGATTCTTATGGGCTCAAAAACAACCTTTACCCTACTCATAACCTAGAAGAATTATAGTAAACTGAAACCACTGCCTTCGTTCTGTTTCATTTTGTATCTACAGAAATGTGCTAAGGGTTGCAAATCAGTTCCCAAGAATAACGTGTAGATTTTGAGAGTTGTGTAAATGTGGGTGTGTCTTTATCTGAACCACACTGTGCATGATAACTAATGGGTGTGCACGGAGTGGATGTTGCAGGGGACACTTCACTCCCTTGCTAAAGTCCCAGAACTTTGTTACACTTATATAACAGGGTATCAAAAAGCCATTCATTTTGCCCTGAATTAACTTTGAAATGGCATATTTACCTTTTTATGCCCCATGAAGGCTAATACCAAAGCAACAGCAACATGGGCTGTCACCATGGGTCATCATGGGCATCGAAAAAATGTAAACATCATCCAGCGGCCAAGAGGAGCTCAGTTTGGGGGGGGGGGGGGGGGGGTGTGACTAAAGAGAGGCAGGGTTGTGTCTTCAGCCACTGTCTGGCAAAATGATTGCCTTTTACAGCTTAACCAGAGTCCTCAGCTGCTGCAGGACCTTAGTGGAACCCCCAACTTGACGCCCCTAACACCGGTCAAATAGAGATGGTCGAATTTTTTTTCAAAAATTCAACCATTTCGATGATTTGGACTTAATTGCAAAGCCCCAGAACATGGTGTCATCACCAAACTTGCTGGATATGTAGAGAAGTCAAGTCAAAATTTCGAAAATCGGAATTCACACTAGCGGGGGAGAGGGGGTTGTTGCCCAGGGCACCAGACAGGCTAGGACCACCCCTGCCTGCACCAACATCTTACAGTGCTGATATTTGGCACCAGTTATAGTGATACCACCTACATGGTGCATGCCTTATTATACTCATAAACATTCTGTATAATGAACAATTATAATTATCAGTAGAACATATTTTTCAAGATTCATTGTTATGACTAATTTACAGTGCAAATCCATATCCCCCCCCCCTTCATTCAGTCATTACTTTGACAGTAAAAAACTATCATCACGGGTTCATGAATCACATGTTTCTTCTGGTTAACATACAAAAGGACAATTTGATTTAAACTGAATTATATTATTCTAAAGAACTCGTGCTGGTTGTGAAATACACAAATTAGGCTTTCACACAGCCTGCTGAGATAACCCTCCCTGTTTGAAAGCAGAAGTGATTGTTCTGCGAAAGGAAAACTGTGACTGATGTACAATTGTAATGTTTTGTAGTCTGTCTGATTGTTTGGGATGCCAATATACATATTTCACATTTATTTATATCTCTATAGGATTTTGTATTATGCCATGCACAGTCACATGCCAGTGCCCTGCAGCCCCATTCATTCTGTATGGCACCGCCATGGAAAATTTGTATATACACTGCACTGGAAAATCTGTATTGCAAGCATTGCTCCACAACACACTGTGTAAACATTCAAGCAAGGAAAGTCGGGGCATGTGCTTTTGCAGTAGACACCCCATTCACTTGATTAGGCTGCCATATCACATCCCATGCTATCGCAGTATGCATTGCTGTACTTAAATATATGCTACAAAAGATTTCCCTGTTATCCTAGTTATGCTGCTAGCTCGAAATTTGTATTGACCCTAAATTTTATCTCTTACCTTTAATTTGTGCAGATGGTACTAAATACACAATGCAACGGACCAAACTTTAGGACAACCGTGTCCAAAGTCTGGCCCCCGGGCTAATAGCAGCCCATTTTTCACATTTCAAGTTGCCTGCAGATGTAGCCCAAATGGTAAACATCCAAGGGGAAGATGCTGCTGAACACCCCACTATCAAGTCAACAGGGAAAGCAGTCCTACACCCCTGCAACCACCACAGCTGACAGGGTACTGTGCCCTCCACCCCTTCCCCTGGGAGTGAGATCCCAAGAATGGAGGAAAATCCACACCCCCATTCCAGGGAGCATGCAAAGGAACTGACAGGATACCATGCGAAGGGCACAGTAACAACCTAAATCTTGAAGCCACCCAGGGACAGCTGAGGTGGGGACCCTTGTGTGAGGAGGCTGGTGGGTATGGCAGGGAGGGAGAAGGGGGACCCTGCTAAATCTTACCCCCTGCCCCCCCCCCAGCAACCTGCAAAACCCATGTCATGCTCAGGATTACTGGGGACCCTTTGGAGAGAGGGCATGAGGGAACAGGGAGGGAATGGCAGGGAGGGAGCAGACAGGCAGAGGGACCCTGCCGAGCCACACTCCCCGCCCCCAAATTATTTCCCCTTTCCAGCTACCTGCAAGATCCTTGCCTTAAAGAAAAATAGTAGGGCTGTTTACCACTGTAACATTGCATTGTGTACCGGCAATGAGCGCACTAATGTGCTCATTGTACAGTACACACTACACAAGTTGTTGCATGGGCTACATTTATACCTCCTTTACAAGTGTATAGCAAATCCTCCTGCTGTCATAACAAAATGCATGCAGGAGGGTGTTGTGAGTGAACCCAGTGTACACAAGTATTAAATGGTAGAACAAGTTTATTTTAGAAACCTATCTATCATGCAAAAACTCTTACACACTGCATCGTATCTGGCCCTCTTTGCAAAAAGTTTGGACACCCCAGATATTCTTAAAATCCTAGCCAGTATGGAGCATGTGCCTGACGGTGTCATGTAGCTTGAATAAACTGTGCATTGAGTGACAAGCAGGACGTTATTATATGGAGCCCTATATTACTCTCCTCTTATTGTAAAAAAAAGACGCATTAAGCTGAAAATAATGCCCATGACAACAAATTACCATCACCGAGCCATTAAATCATTGCTCTTTATCTATACGTTTTAAAAGGGAACATCTGACCTGCACATTGATCCATACAGCTAAAAGGGGAAAAGGAAATTAATTATGCAGTGTGGTGTGTTCATTATCAGCGCCTGCATAAATACTCTGCCATAATAAACAGCATGGTAAGTTTACAGTCCCTAAATACTCCAAGCACAGTGTTCATTATCGCAGAAAAACTTAAATTAGTACCGCAATTTAATTCATGACACAGTGTGATAATATCAAAAATGATATATTCACTGAGCTGGGTGAATTGGTGGGCTAATGTTAGTATACTTTCCATCATAAAGAGTATTTCAAAGATTGTTTTCTTGCAGTCCAGTACAGGCTGTCGCTTCTATTGCCTTCTCTTTACTCATGTTTTAGAATATAGAGGATATACACTATACAGGGAACAACCATGAATTACTCTAGCCCATTTACCTCCTTTATATGCTGTCACGCTATTTGAGCTCTTATTTATTTTGATGCCTAAAGGTACCCATACATGTTGCGATTTTTTCGTGGACCGATTAGATATTCGATTTCAACTCCCGATTTTTGCTTTACTGCTATTATTAAAAGTCGGTCGGATGCACGATTTTTTGGCCTCCGATTAGTCGCCGACCGACTGACCGTTCAGCTGGTTGGATCAGGAATCCTTTAAAAGTCTCTTTTAAATGTGGCCGACCGACTGAAAATTACGGGCATCATCATTCGGGACCCGGCCGACTTTTTGGCCGATTTTTCTAAAAACAGCGTCAGTCAGATCAGAAGGGCTAAAATCGCATGAAAAATCGCAACGTGTATGGGTACCTTAACACGGTACAACACTCTACTATAGCTCTTATTTATAGAAGACTTAGGACAATTCCACACTAGCGGTGTAGTGTAGTGTACTTGCATTGGATACCTAAGCCCTAGTTGTGAGGAATCCCCTCCTCCTCCGCCACCCACCAGTGCTAGGGTCCAGTTTGGTGGCCCCCAACTCGTGAAGTACTCCTGCTCATCGCTGTGGATACCTGGTGGACTCAACAAAAAGTGCAGCTTGCGTAAGGCAAAAGAAAAGGTTTGTGCCTTTCACACTTTTGAGTTTTGCTGTAAACACTCTGTAGCATGCATTTTTGGAGACGCAGCGCAAGCATCTCCCACACACTTATGGGATACACAAGTGCAACGCTGTTCTGTTACCTGTAATGGACGTAGCAGCATTACTACTAACGCGCCTGCTACCAGAAAAAGAATCAGCTACTGTGAAATGGCCCTCGCAGAATTTCATGCTCAACCGTCCCCTCTAAGGCTCTATTTCTACAGCGTCCGATACTTTCTGCTTTTGACGTGTTTCTTTTACACACCGTAATTCCATCCGTGACCTTTCACACTATGTTTACTATGGTGTACCTTGCATTAGCTGCAGTGTTAATTCTGTATTCAGTGCTGCACTGTTAGCACTCTTGGTCAGGTCAGTTATACACTGGTTCTGCTTTCACAACATGAATATATAAAAAGGTCAAGAACCTCAAATGTAGGCTGATGTGGTTTTAGTGCAGTGGTTCTCAACCTTTTTAGATCCATGACCCCCGAAGTGTCACTTTCTGTATATGGAACGTATAATTGGCAGTTGAGTGTCACTTCCACATTTCAAATACTGGAAGTATACTGGAAGTATTTGGAAGGGGTGGGAAGTAAGGACGGAGAGTAACACCCCATCCCTCCTTTGCAGCTCTAGAAGCAGAGAGAAAGACCTGCACGCCCCCCCCCTCCATCCCCTCGGACAGAGACGTGCTGGCTCCGCCCCCTGCAGCTAGCTGATCACAGCCTGTGTACCGTTCAGTTGGCAGCACGGCCATTACTTTGAATAGTGATCCGCTGTTCCCAAGTAATGACTTTCGACCAAGGTTTTCCAACATGTTGGAAATCCGCTCTAGTCTGTTTCTTGATCGAGCCGCGTATGGCCAGCTTTACTGCTGCAGCTGTTCAGTTAATTGCATCAAAACTTGCACAATAGTTAGGCTGGCAGTTTAATCTCTATTTATTTGATTTAATAAAATTGATATCGATTTAAGCTAATATGTTAGGAAGTCGATTCCTAAGTCGACTTTCCATAGATCGTACAACTATCTATTTTGTAGGTATTTTGATTAATTGGTTTACAATTATTTTATGGAGGAGTGAAAGGATTTGAGCAGTTTTGCCTAGATAACACTGTGTGGTGGTACAATCGATCAATGTGTGACTAACAGTCGATGTTTAAATTGCACAAGTTGATCGATATGAAGATCAATCGAGCAAAAGTAAAGGGGGGTATGCCTACCTTTTAGCTGCAAGCTTATCTTATCTGTAACTACTAACGCAAAAATTCCCCATTACATCTAGGCAATTTACACTCATATGAAGAAGTTAGGAAGTGGCATCTTAGCCCCTATGGTGCTATTCCCAAGTGTAGCTTTGTGTAGATTTTACCTAACAAAGGGGCAACCCCCCGAGCCACACTTGGAATTGCTTACCTGTTCGAGGAGAGCAGGCAACATCTGCCTACAATGTTGCTCCAGATGTAGGGGACATGGAGGTGCCTTCACATTTTGCCTGTATTAAAGTGCACACATATGAAGGGCAGATGAGCAGTGCTAGGGCAGGTGAGAAATTTAAACAGATTACCATCAGCGGATTCCCTACACTTTAACAACAAAACGTTGCTGCCAGTGAGGTTAATGATCATAAATTCAACATGGGCCCATGTTCACATATACTGTTAATGGCATCATGCCATTATACATACTGTATACAGGTTATTAAAGATACATGCCGTACATTAAATTATCTATATCACCATTATGATTGATAACGTTATTATTATACAGCCTGGCATGTTCAATAAGAGTTTGTCGATTCTTTGATTTATTAGACAGTATGTCACAAGTGTAATCATGCAGTACCGATATCTTTGCTATGTCCATCATTCAATGTATAGATGTCTTAGGGTTGTTGATCACGTCTAAATCACTGTGAAAAAAAAATGCTCAAGGGGGTTAGTGATAAACAGCACATTCATTCCTGACCCATGCAGAGCTGATGTGCTCTGGTGACAGCTCTGTGGGTGTATGAGTGGGAGGACTGCACAATGTCACCTGCTTCTTAACTTCAGCATTCATGTACTCAACACAGGGGCCAATCTGTCCTCTGACCAAAACACAGGGTCCAGCCTGCACATCAATGACAAGCTAGTTAAAGGTCTACCGGCCCCTGTGTGAGGCATTAACAGGACTCTCCAGACTGAGCAGGACCCAAACATGTTGTCCCCATCTGTTTTTTGATGACAGCTACATTGAAAAGAGAAAGAATGGACAGAGGAACGAGAGAGTGGGTGGATTAAAAGAGGGGGACAAAAGCTAAATGAGCAACACAGGATTGTCTAAATTAGTGCAATTATGTTGTTGAACAGAAAATAAAGCCATTTGTAATGGGCTGGTTATAAATAACTGCTGACTACGAAAAAGAATATGGGATTCACTAAGTATTCTATTCTATATATGTATATGTATATATTCTGTAACACTTTAAGGAACATGATTCTCACCCCCAACAGCACATCAAGCTTTATTTAAAGAATATGGCTGGAAAAATCTTCAACTTCAATTGAATGTCTAGCTACACATATTAAACCAAAGACAATACGTAATGTGAAAAGAAGGGAAGGGGTCTACATAAGAAGGAGGTGAGAGCGTAGGACACTTTACAACTAGGGAAGACTATGCACACTTGCTTTTATTTTATTATAACATTATAAAAATATATATATACTGTATATATTTTAAATGTTACTCTGTCCACAGGAACATCTTAGGCCGGCCATACTTTTTTGTGTGTGAATAACTTAATGAATGAATGACATTTAAGTTGATTGATAGGAAATAGGTTATTTTTTACTGAACTGATCAACCAACAGTGTTTGAAATGGAGCATTACATGGAAAGAGCCATGATTGTCAGGTTGGAAAATTGTAGTCAATTGTGCAAGTACCAGACAAGTTTTTAAAATGTTTTAATCAATTTATATCTGTAGCATGTGCACAGGTCTTTATCTTTATAACAGGAAAGAAATTGTCAAGCAATCAGGTTTTTTTTTTTACACACTGTATGATAGTACTATTAATCAATATTAGATTCACAGTCAATATTTACACTGCACAATAGTCCACAGTACCTTACCCGCCACTTCAATTCAGCTGTACAAGTTGATTGAATCGATAATTAATAAACCAAAAGTTCATGTGTGTATGTCTTCCTTAAGCTGCATGCTTATTTGAGATGTATGATTGAAATTACTGAAGCTAAAAGATCAGCTTTACATTTAAGCAACAGACATTCTTAAGAAGGAAATAAGCAATATCATCATTGATGATCATAAATTCAATATAGGTCCACTTTAACTTTTGTTGTAAACTGTATCATTCCATTATACATTCAACAAGTCCATACAACAAAATATTTAGCAAACATTGATGTGTGTATAGCAACCTTGTTTTTATATTTACTATGCTTTGTCTCAATGTCATTTTTCAAGCATTCCTATGCATATCCAAACTTTAGTATTTACATAGACGCATATAGACTTCCCATGCGATTGTGATCCGGCATTATAGTAAATTACAAAACCTTGAACTTTAGGGGTAAGGAGGTATGTCTTTGTTTGCCTGAAAGTAAACAAAGTTTATAGATCATGTTGTGAGCGATACACAGGTTTCTTTTTTTTTTAAAGTATGTTTTAAGGAATCTGTCTGGTACAACACATCATTGTTGCAAAATGTTCTTAAAATGCTTTACAGTATATATTTGATCTGATTAAAATTGCTGCTTCTTTAAAACACTTAAAATCAGCTCCCTAACAACTATTGGCCAATCCCTGCTGCTTATTAAAACCAACAGTTCACCACTAATTATCAATGATGTTGGTTAATTGATACATTGTTTTAATCCTGGTTAACAAATGCAATTAAGGTAATATAAATTATTTATCTGCCTTTTACTCATTGGCCGGTGTATGGCCACTACTCCTGTGCCACTTGTACAAAACCTCATTGAATGACCAGACCTGTCGGGCGAGTCATAAGGAGTGGTCATGATTTTTGTCCACAGTAAAGTGGAGTTTAAGTTTCTCCTGCACTGGGCATACATTGCTGAAATGACAAAATTCTAAAGCTTAAATTCCATTGAAAATATTTATTGGCTTAGAATCACCTAAGCTATGGTAACTCAATGATTTCACATGTCAGTTCTCATTATTTAACACCCCTGAGGATGAGCGAGGGTAAGAAAAATCCTTTTCTTTACTCTCTAGGGAAGAAAGATTACAGGACGAATCAGCTTGTAATGTTGCTATTTCTCCAACATTTACATAGCTGGCAGTGTTAAACATCACAGATCGATGCAAGAAAAGTGTCATTTTTATGAGCACTGGTGGATGCTCAGCATTTCCTGTTCATGTGATAATATATTCTAAGGCATCTGCTGTACATTCCAGGGCATCGCATCCTTTAATTGTGGATAAACTTTTTTTTAAAGCAGTTAATGGCCATCTACACTACGGCTAATCAGACAGTATTTTATCATATTACAATATCTCATATTTGGTAAACTGATGTCTGACTATGGTGTGCACATTTTGCTCATGCACACAACCAAATATTTATATCATGCTTAGCCCTCTTAATAAAAATACTTAGGGTCCCCATACACCTTTAGATTTCTTTGTCAGATTTCCTTTAGATCTCCTTTTGTTTTACCATAACCATGTAATATGAGGGACTTTCTAAACAATCAAGTCTACCTGTGTTAAATCTCAGAGGACCCGGCACTACATAGTTGTTGGTAGATCTAAAGGATATCTGACAGAGGTGTCAGAGATGTATGGCCAGCTTTAGAGATATTGCATGTGAGCCTATTTCTCCTCCCAATGCATACGAATCAGGAAATATATATGTACTTTATCTGAATGAATTGACACTAGAATGTACCCCAGCCTTTCCTCCTGGCATGCCTCCTTTTAATTGATGACATTATGACATCAACCTTCTTATTTTCCAATAAAGTGGCATTGAATTATCTATTCCATTAAAACTTAGTTTGGATACACAGGTTTTAGGCTATGTACCCCACTTCCTTCTAATACATTGGTATCAAAGGAAATGTACCCCAACATCCTCTCAATAAGTAGACATCAGAAAATATGCTAATTCATTCATTCATATGCAAATTGGGCTATCTTCAAGGAGCACACATGGAATATCACCCCCACTGTCATTCCCAGATGTGCTCTTTGAAGTTAACCCTTTCAGAGGTTGTCAAATGCCATTGTATTGGATACAGTGATAACTGTATCCAATACAATTCAAAGTAAAACAAAAAACAAAACACATTTCCAATTGTAATAAAAATGTTATTATAAACAAACATAAATACTGTTTTGAAATCTTTCATACCAAATAGGTATTCAAGAGATTTTAGCATTCAAATGATACATTTTATAATTTTTTTAATGTACTTTTTTTTATAATAATTGTGTGTTTCAAACATTATTATATTCAGGATGTCTATTAGACCCTTGTACGGACATATTTTGTGAAGTTACAGGCCTACAACATAAAGAAAAATGTACCATTGAAGTCTATGGTGTGCTTTTGGAACAGAAATCTGGACCGCACCAGTGCGCTAGGGAGGGTAAAATGGGTCTTGTGTTTTATTCCTAAAGTTAGCCATCGACATCTCTATTTTTCATGCAATTTCTGAGAGATCGATTGATGCGATGCATGCATAAGGTGAGCATTCGAACAAAAAGGCGAGAAATCGCACAAAAAATCAATCCTGCAGGGATCGGACATGTCTGAAAATTTTAGTTGATTGTTCGTGAATCGAAGGATGTTCTTAGAGACTTGCGATTGTTTCTATTGATCAACCCATGGTGGCCATATCCCACTTCCATTATTTCTGATTTTTTTGTGTAGTCGACCTTTAGTTACAGCCAATCGATCAGTGATAAATCGGCGATCGGATACCAAAAATGGTGCACTTTTCGATCGATTTATAACTTATGGTCATAAACTCAATTGTTTAAAACATCAATCTCTGGGAAATGGAGATGTCTATGGCCAGCTTAAGGCTTTCATTTATGCTTCTAGGAAAAGTTAAAATGTCCAGGAGACCTCAATACTCATTCCAATACACTTTATATGTAATAATATGTGCATTTTTTACACATAAACATGGATTTTAGAAATTTTGAATTTGAAAATTTGGCTTTAAATTTAATTTCTGAATAAAACAGAAAAACTTTTCTTCTTCCTTACATCTCCGATATTTGTTCAGAAGTAAATTCCAAACAAAAAACAAACTGAACTGGAGAACAGAAGAACAAGACAACATAATAAATTGTGGCTATTTTTATCTGTGTAACATTTCATGCTGTTATTACTGCTCTATTCACTTTAACTTAGGTACAGAATTATTTAAAGTTATAGGCCCCTGTAAGGTTGGGCAAGGCTCCACCTTTATCGAGAGCTTCACAAATAACAGCAATCCTATTCCTGTCTATTCTGGCCTCCTTGCAGATAAGTCAAGAGCCACTCTGAAATGCAACCTCCCTGCCCTCCGTTACTGTCTTCCCTAGGGGCTCCGAGCGCCTCTATAACTCTGAATTAGGGAGACAGTTCTCACTGTTTGATACATGAGACTCCGGGGACATAAAAATGAAGGTTATGCACTCAGCACGATATCAAATAGAGCTGAGAATTAACGGTGGTCATTTAGCTGCAGAAAGGAGTGAGGCAATGATTAACCCCTGCACTGACCTGTATATGCAATGGTTTATACGCAACATGACATGTACCCTGTATTGACTGCGATTCATGTACAGTGCTTATGTTCTGTCGAAAATGAACGTGAATATTGGATGTTAGAAAAATTGGAGCATTCAATGCTAATGGTAGCCATTGCATACAGTACTATAAAATAATTCCAATCTGGTGTATCTGGTGGTTCCAATAATTCCAATTCAGAATTCCAACCTTCGCCCAAATGTAACATATTGAGGTGCAAAATTTATTGGACCACCAGATACAGAAAGGATTCCTGACTGTTATACAGGCGGTCCTTGGGTAACATATGAGATGCTGTAGGTTTGTTCTTAAGTTGAATTGCTAGCTTTGCAGTGACTATAGGCCCAGGGTTAACACTCAGCCACCCATTAAGAGGGATAAATGAGCAGATGCCTTTCCATTCTTAAACAGTGCTGTCCCCATCCAATGTAATGGACAGGCTGAGAGCTGAGCCGTACACACAGGCAGATGAGCCGCACACACAAGCTGTGTGTTCATCTAGCTGCTCTGTGTGGGAAGGGGGCGTTGCCAACACAGACCCAGCTCTGCCAGAGGAGGAGGGGGGGGGTTGGCTGCAGGCCCGAAGAAGCTGCATCTTTGGCTGTAGAGAGACCCGGGGGACCGGGAAACCTGGTCCCCATTGTACAGTAATTGATGTGCCCATGTGGTGCACGTTGATTACTGTCTGATTGACCGGCGCTTAATCACAGCATGGTGACGCCAATGCATATATTGGCAGGAGCCAATTAGGAGTAGTGTTGATCACAAATCTTCGATTCTCAAATTTTTATTTAGAGTATTGGCACTTCAAGAATTTGTGAAGATCTCAAATATAGTGCTATATCTTTGTAATCGCGAATATTCAAGATTTTTACACCAAAAGTGTTAATCATGAAAATATATCAGCACTTTTTATTGTAAAAAATATTTTTTGTAATGAAGGTAATAATGACAACAAACATGAATTTGTTGGGTGATATATTAGGTGAAAAATGTGCGATATTGTGCAAATACCAATATTGCTTATGCTGCTCATCACTAATTAGGAGCCAATGAAGGTAAAAATATCCATAATAAGGGTTCCACAGTGCACATTTGCTCTTTTAAATGATTAAAATGTGATATTCGCAGGTGAAACGAGGATTGCATTTTGACAGCACACTGCCGGTCTTCTTTCACTTCTGCAGTGGTACCCCAGACTGCACGGAACTGCAGGGCAGTCAGTAATGGGCACTGGGGTTCTGAAAACACCCCTTACATGATGTTGCAGATATTTCATTGTAAGGGTCCCGCAAAGCCAGTTTCAACGCCAGAGCACCAGGAGCGGGCGGGTAAGGATAAGCATGTAATGGGGGGGGGGGGGGCACTCCTCCATCTCACCCATGGCCTCCAAGCTGGGGCAAAAAAAGATTATTAAGAGTAGCAGTAGATGGGGAGTTTGCATGGAGGGGTCTGGAGAAAAGTTATTATAAGGAATGAAGGAAGTAAAGAATTTGTTATTGTTTTTTTCCTTGATTGATTAACTTACATTTAAATTTTGTAAACTTATATTTAGCCGTTGTTTTGTTTTGCTTATGTCTGGTAATTTACTGTGTGCAGTTTGTCACAGCACAGGCAATGAAGAAGAACATGGATGATGAATGGTTGCTTGTGACGTGTCTGCTAATGACAGTCACAAAATATGCAATTTGAGGTAATCTCTTAAGGGGTTAATCCCCTATGTCATGTAGTGCATTGTATGTTTAAATTTGAAAGATGTACCCACTGAGCTGGTTATGGCTAGCGGCTGGTATGGATGGTATTAAGGTTAAAAACGAGGTGGCAGTGTCAAGTGGCCTTGTTAATTAATTTGGTAATGTGAGCACAGTATAATTTTTAGTTGAATTGTGAATTAGATGTTGATTATATATATATATATATATAGTCTGGTTCAGACTTACCCAATTAATGTAGGAGAAGCGCAACACACTTCTGAGTGCTCATTTGCACTGTGCACCTTTCAGTGATTTATTACATGTGATTTGTATATTTCCACAGACATTACAAACACACTTTATTGTTTGTTTTACCCATACTCTTTAAATTGAAATTCAAAAGTTTGTATAAAAACATTATAACTAGTTAAACAGATATCACAATGTATTCATTCAATACAAATGAACACTGCAATTTATCAATGGAAACCATAGTCTATGAAAAAGAAGAATCTAGTTTCAGTCTACTTTTCAGTTCACACTTCTGTTAGCAAAAATACAGAGGTTTTAGCAAAGATAATTATTCACTGTACATTTTGTATCACATTGGAACATTAATCTTGATACTGACAGACCTGGCAAAAAGTAACTTTGTCTAATTAGTGAACTGCTTCATGTTAAAGCATTCTTTTATACATGACAGATTCTATTTAATCCATGCCTTGTACCAGTCTTAGACATCAATGGCTGATTACTATAAATCTTTATGGTTGACATGAAAATCATTAATCACCAAGGATCTGTTAGTTATGAGAGGGGATGCATCTTCACCTTTTTGTCCCGTATTCTGCCCCATGCTGTGCCTGCATCCTGCAGAGAGTTAAACTTTAACTGATCCCTACTGGCTTTTACAGTAGCCTGAGAATCCTTAAGACACTCCAGTCCTCTCACCAGTATCCCCATTATATACCACCCTGTTAACTATTCTTCTCCTAATCAATAAGATGTGTCCTGAAAGAGCCCCACAATCCGTTTTCTTATGTTCTCCACCTCCTAGTTAAGACAGATTGGACAGTCTAATGAGATAAATTACACTTAAGCTATTACACGTCTCTCTGTTTTACTGAGACTTAACATACTGCTATCAGGCAGTGTATTCTTATCAATCCCCTGACAATTATTCACAAGAAAAATAATAGGAATACATTTAGAATTTTTATTTTCTGCGCAAACATTTAGCAGTTTGTTATTTCCGATCCACAGTGAATGTATTTCCATCTCAATCCTTGCCATGTTAGGCATGCAATAGAGAAATATAGTTATATATTTTACTGTTTATAAAATGTTATACGGTAAACTTAACAAAGTTATGAGTTTAGACACATTTTTCTTTTTCTTTTTTTATTATTTTTAAGGGAATACACTTGAATTGATGTAAACTATCAAGAAAAAACAAAGAACATTTTATATTTTAGATCCTTCAAAGTAGCTACCAATTGACCTCTTGACAGCTTTATACACTCTTGGCATTCCCAATATCAGATTCATGGGGTAGTCTCCTGGAATGCTTTTTCAGCAAAGAGTTCCCAGAGGTACGCAGAACTAGCTGTTTGTTGTGCCTTCAAACTGTTGTCTGTTTTATTCCAAGCCATCTCATTTGGGTTTAAGATGGGGGACTGTGGAGGCCAGGTCATCTGACACAGCACTCCATCACGTTCCTGTGTGCTCCTTCTAGCCCTTACATAGCCTGGAGGTGTGTTAGGGGTCATTGTCCAGTTAAGAAACATATGATGGCCCCACAAAGCTCAAGCATAATTGAATGGTGTGGTAGCCATGCTGGTTAAGTATGCCATGAATCCAAAATACATCATCAAACAGTGTTACCACCAAAACATCCTCTACACCACCTCCATGCGTCAAGGTAGAAATCATCTGCTCACCATTTCTGCAACTTACCCAACATAATGGGTGGACCAAAGATCTAAGTTTTTCACCGGTCTAATGTTATCACTTGTATTTCTAGTTCAATCAGTTCTCTTGTTCATGTTGTTCTTGCAGTTTCTCTTTGGCTGGTAATTCCAACATACTTATGGTTCAAGTAATTTTTGGTCTTTCTTTAATGAAGTGGTCTTTATAAGAGCCAGTTTTACCATTGCATCAACAGTTTTTGGATAGATTGAAATCTCTTAAAATTATTCATATTATGTCTCCAACATGAATCTACTGTAATCTCCAACATGAATCTACTGTGTCTATATTAAAATAATATATGTACAAAGGATTGTTGGCTTGAACCTGTAATATCGTTATAACATTCCCAACCCGACTATTATTCAAGAAAAAAAGGAAGTTCCCCTCCAATGGGACTTTACTTGGAATGTATGACATTATCGCAACATATTATTTATAAAATCTATTTTATTTGAAAGAAAAAAAAACACATCATATAAACAAGAAAACATAAAAAGCATAAAACAAAACAGTGTAAATTTTCCTCCTGTTGGGGGCCAGAAAGGCCTTTCAAACCCGACAGGAAGATCCCAATGATTAGTTAGCAATAGTATTTTGTGTGGATACACTGTATGGATTACATAAAAAACATCAATAGCACATCATGTGCTTGATGGAGTTTTAGTATGTTTCACCTAAGTGGCTTCTTCAGGCTATGCACTGTTTGATTATCTCTATGGAACACACATGTATAGATGTTATGCGTCCAGCGATGTTGCACCAGGGTGGGATCGCCGAATAGAGATCTCCCTTTAGTTTGGCCAAGAGTCCGATGGGGTCCAAAAAAGTCCAAAAGAGGACAGTAGGCATAGATGGCATTATGTATTCTTTTAAATGATATCCATGTAGGTATTCCTCTATGTCCCCAGAGGAGATATCTTAAGTGTATTACTTATTCAATCATAAAAAAGGGCGCTAAAGGTGGTATCTTGCCACTTTATATAATCTTGTACAAAGAAAAGAATATGGTCTAGATCCATCCAGGATGGAGGGATATCTCTGCAGGAAAGCCAGGAAAATAATACAAGGTAACCCCCTGAGAATCCTCCCCAATCGGACTTATAATCTTAGAGGTTGGGGAACAGAGTATACAACAGGTGGGGGTGTGTGGCAGGGTAATGTAGTTAGGAATGAAAAAATAGGTAGACCAGCCTATAGAGGGGGCGTCTCCCTGGCTCTGCCGATATCTGACAGCAGCGTGATGACATCATCACGCTGCTGCAGGGTACATCTGACAGCTCGAATATCGAGCCATCTGTACCCTGCTTTAGAGAAGTCTTGAAGCCGCTCATGCAATTATGTACCAGATTAGAAATGTAAGTGGGACAGGAGGAGCAGCAGAGTGATTAAAAAGGCACAGAAATGTGATTCTCTGGACAATTGGAAGCCAGTGTAAACATTTTGAGAGAGGAACAGCAAATGAGCGGTTAGAGGAGTAAATCAGTCCAGCAGCACCATTTATGATGGACTGAAGAGGTGACAGAGGCAGGCCAGGGTGGATGATGTTGCAGTAATTACACATTATTTGCCACCAAGGGTGAATAGAAATGCCCACTACTTACATAACTGAGTTTATGCCTTCCTTCATTTTACCACATATAAGTGCTTAAACTGGTGCTTAGTGCCGCACTTTGTCACATGGGAAGAGGGAAATGTTGACTTCATACTGACAGTGGGCTTATTCTCTTGGCTTCCAATGGGCAGTCTAATGATAGGAGAAGGTAAAGCTATGTTGCAGCAGCACTACATTTTCAGGGACTGCTAAGTTACAATTATAAATTTAAGATGTTCTTTGCAACTATCATAGCAAAATATCTATCACAGCAACACATTTATAAAAAGGAAAATGTAATTAAAAAGACAGAAACATGTACTGTATACTTGGTAAAGAGCAGTGGGCACTAAACGACACGAATGCAAAGCTGTGGGCATAATGGCTGCAAAACGGTTAATCATTTCCCGGGGTCTATGGCCCTTTTAAGTTCTTCCTCTTAATTTGCCAGCGGGCTCATTGTGAAGGATTTCTTCATAGCCGGGCACAATTAAAAACAAAAGCAATCAAAAAATAAAGCATAAAATACATGAATCGAAGAACATTAGGGTGAATTAATGGGCTACACAAAAAAAAGCAGCTCACAGAAAATCTCCTCCTCCTGTTTCATTTCACAGCTCCCAAGGGAAACAAGGAAGAGAGATTGAGGATAGTGAAGTGAGGGAAGAGAAAGCCTGGCACAATAGAAGAGGAAAGTTGGTGGAGGATGACCATTTATAAAACAGACATTACTTTCTTTGTGGCTAGTTTAGCTGACGATTGCTTTTATGTACGTTCAGAAAAGTGTTCATAACATTCGCAAAAACAGATATTTCTGTCTGTGGCACGCAACACAAATAATGTGTAGTAACCAATCATAATTCACACAAAGTTTGAAGGAAAAGTGTAATTTCATAAAGGCCACAGCTTTAATGAGAAGAAACAATAGTACAAACATTATGTCTCTGGCAGTGCCAGACCCATTTTAATGGTAAAACTTTATTACCCCCCATAAAAACGCACCCGCCACCAGCCTTAAAACTTAACCAGCTCGGTGAGTACCCAAATAATTGTGACTCCTATTCCACTATTAGCCAAACCAAATGGGTCATTGACCCTCTTAAGAGATAACAGATTGTCCATCCTGATGGCCTCCACCAGCACGTCACCAAATCATCCATAGATGATGGATGGGCACTGCTGAGGACCTGTCAGCTGCTGTGACAAGGAAAAAGGCCAAAACAACATAAAAACAGTATATACAAAATAAATACAAAATTCCTTAAACTAACCCCACGTAAAGAGAGGGAGGGTGGGTCACGCTCGTCATCTCCAAAGAGGAAAAGGCCAAGCTAAAACTTGATGCCTAACATATTTTCCCATATAATTTTTTTGTTGTTAAATATTTATTGAAATTTAGGGTACAAACACTGAGTAATTAATTACTTTGACAAAATGGAAACAACATTACCATATATAAAGAGGAAAACCAAAAAAGGGGGAGGGGGGTAAATTCCCAAAATTTTAACCAAAATTTTAACTTCCTCAATCCTACAGCCTGCTCCTCAAGCAACCCTACACTGAGGATGCCCCTTGGGCTTTGTTTGATCATTCTTTTTTTCCAAAGACCCAAACTAGTGAAGTGAGAGGACCGCCATGACTGGCAAGAAGCTGCAGGTTAAGAATGAGGTTGGCCATGGCAGAATGAGGTTGGCCATGGATTTGAAAATAATAAAATTATATAGACTTATATACACTGGTGTAAGCAGAATACCTAATTCCCTTTAATATGATATTAGAAGTTTTATGTGTGTCAGTTATTTTTAGATCTACTATGGGGACTGCTTAATAGAAGTATATGGTGAGGCAGATATGAATGAAATGTCCAATGGAGGCAAATCAGGAGGTTGTTGCATACACAATCTAGGCACACTAGCTCTTGTGATATCTTTGATATGAGGCTCACTGTGAGTTGCCTATAAATACACACGATTGCTCATATTGATAATGCTTGCCTCCATGAAATGCACAGTTGCGTGCATGCCCTATGAGCTGTGTCAGTTGCATGACCCCTGTCTATACGCAGTAATCATGGTGAACCATTATTGCTGAGTTAAGGGGTCACACTCCTCTGCAGCCTTCTCTGCCTCTGGCTATTACAGCAAAGGTCACAAGCTCTGATTGCAAAGGTCATTGCCAAACCAATATGCCATGTACGTGAACCACTGAAGCTTTAATATAACACAAGGGCCGCAGGGAGAGCATGCACAAAGTTCAATTAAGTTTCTATGCAAAGGTATGTAGGTGTGAAATCTGAGAAATATGTAGTCACTTATTGTGTCGAATAAACACCACTTCAGCAAATAATACATGTGTCGGGGGAAAAAAATCCCAGAGAAATGTTTACTTCATTGGTCACCTGTTTTTTCCCATTCAACTATGTCTTCTGATTATATAGAATTTAGGGTAAGGGTCAACAAAAGTCTTCATGTTCATTTCGTGGTCCATCACAATGGGTGACTACAGGGTGATTATAGACCTCGATAAAATATTCACTGCCTCACTTCCTGAGTTTAGATCAGTGGTGGGCAACTGAGTTGACATGGAGGGCCACAAGTGCAGCCCTTGGCATCACTAAAGCGCCACACATAACATTTTCAATCTATACTGACTTGTATAAGCATTTTTTAATAAAAAATTTACAGCAGGCAGAGGTAGAAGATATTATTTTTAAATAAAAAAATTTGTATAAAATTTTACTATAAGCATTAGGTAACACTGTAGTGTGTTAGTGGACAAAAAAGGCAATCAGCTATCCAGACGGTGGCTGAGCAAGTCCCTTACCCGTCCTCCTCTTCCCCCTAGAGCTAGATCCCGGCCAAAGACGAGTCAGCGGGGGATCGGTGGACAGATGAGTTCCTATGAATTAACAGTTAGGTCTCAGGGGCCACAGATGGAGGACAGAGGGGGGCCGCTAAGGAACACTCAAAGGTGGGTGTTCTTTGGCAGCCCCACTTGGTCCTCCCCCAAAACCTTACTGTTATTGCATAGGCCATAGGAACTCACCTGTCCACCGATCCCCCGATGACAGGTCTTTGCCCAGGAACTTTTTAGAGTGGGGAGGAGAGGCAATAAACTTACGTGATAGGCGTACATAAAAGCCAATCAACGACGCGGATGGTGCCTGAGCAAGTCCCTCCCCTCTAGTGTTGGTGGGGCATCCCTCTATTTCACCAATGAACGGGGGGTGATTGCATAATATATATGCAACAACCTGAGAATAGGGGCATATAACCTTTATAAGCAGTATAGGTTGAAAATGTGATGCTGAGGGCCCCACTTGTGGCCCTCCATATCAACTTAGTTGGCCACCACTGGTCTAGATCATGGCAAATGGGTAGAGAGCAGTGCATGCCTGCCATATAACTGTAGAATGGACTAGAAATTCTCTCAAAATGTTTGCAATATTTCAAACTTGGTATCAACAACAAATTTGCTGGAGATGTAGAGAAGGGCTGTGAGGGGGGAAAATTCTGCTCTAGCACATGTAGTTTTTGCATAAACCAATTGTCTCCACACACATAACAAGTGGGGACCGACATGAGCTGTGGAGAGCAATGTGATGACATCATCACGGTGCTCTCCATTGCTCAAAGTATCAGCGGGCACCCTTTGTGTGCCGGTTGTTAGTTTAAACGGGGACGCCGGTCCCCATTCAAACTAATGGCATCGGCCAGAGGTTTATGGACATGTCCGTTTTCTGGCCCATCGAGCCGTCGCCCCATGTGGGTACCCACGATCTGCAGGCGATTTTGCCGCCGACCACCACCACATCGGTAAAATCGCCCACGGCTTGTTACCTGTGTGGGGCCCCAACGTTCAAAGTCAAGTTGAAACTTCGATCTGAAACATTTTGACATAACATTAAACTTCATTTATGCAAAAACTGCATCTGATAGAGCAGTAAGTAGAGTTAACTTTGAACTTAATTTAACTTGTGGGTAGACATACACGGATGGACTTTTCAATCGATTCCAGAGCAATTGATCACTGTGATTGATTGTTCGGGAATCAATTGTGACGCAGCATGGTGACATCATCAGTCTGCGCTTGAGGGTTCACCGATTGAATGAACATCGACCTGTGTATGCCCACCTTTAGCATTCCTTCCACAGCCCTTTACTACATCTCTAGTTTTGTTGACGATAACCTGCCCAGAGGCTGTGCAATTAACTCACAAAATCAGCTAGTCCAAATTTTGGGACAATCGCTAGAAAGGACAATCAACTAGTCAGCAATAGCTAGTGTTAAGGTAGCCATAAACTTATAGATTTGTGCACAATTCGACTATAGATCCGATCTGGATATTTGATTATTTGTTAGAATAGCGATCTTACATATATCGAATGCATACACTCAATTTTTGTTCGACTGAACACAATGTCAAATGAAAACTCGATTGTATGTACTCAAATGAACTAGTGTTCAATTTTTATTACTATTATAATTTTATTTAATCGAACAAAAACGATCAAATGAAATTATTTTACATGTTTGATATGCATTTGATGGTTACCAATTTGATCAAAATTTACTATGAGAAACTGATACAGCAGTGATCGAACATGTTGGTAAATTTTAGTAGAACGTACTATGTAGCAGAAGTATCTGACATGTTTTCTAGCTAATCGATGGTTCTATGGAGTATGTGCAGCGTTCAATGTATAGGAATTGATCGGTTTTAAATGGATCACACTGTGTGGTGGTACAATCAATTGATGTTAGATTGGTGATTGATATTTAAATCGCAGAAGATGATCTAATCTAATCTATCCATAGACAAGGCGATTCAGCAGGTCGGAAGGGCACCCTTTGTGTGCTGTCCCAATCCCATCCGTTTTGCAACCGCCCGGCAGGAACGCGCACGGCGGTTGATCAGCAGAAAAATCTGGTGAAAATCGGCCCGTGTATGGCTACCTTCATGCAAAAGTCTAAAGCCGGCCATAGACGCTTTGATCCCCATTCGTTTTGCAGGCGACTCATCACAGCGCGGTGACATCATCACGCAGTTATCAGTCGTTCGCCCAACTGGCCCCCATCCAAAGTATCCCAGCCAGAAAGATACAGCCAAAACGGATCTCTGCACCTTGCAGGGCTTAGGTCGATATGTCAGGGTGAGTGCCTTTCGTTTTTAAGGCCAATCCACCAGTGTTCGACGTCGATCGGCTGCAAAACGGCCATGGATCGAAGTGCCTATGGCCAGCTAAACTGTGTATGCCCAGCTTTAGATCAGTAATTGTATGGGTACTTTGAGACGTTTTCCTTTGTAAATTTTAATTAAACCAATTTGTAAACTTTATGCTATTCATCCAAAATGTTTGATCATATTCAACAGGTCAAAGTACTGAGTCAGATAATTAGATTAAACTTTGGACAGAAACTACAGGAAAGTTGGTCTTCCATTTTCAATAATGGTCTGCAACATAAAAGTAAAATTTTTAATCTAAAATTAAACTGTTTACAATGGATAACTGTGGCTTTTGTTTTTATAGGCTATGCTTTTATAATGGTTTAAATCCTGTCATATATCATCTTCTCTGATTATAAGGGAGAACGTAGCTTACTAAATAAGAGTTGTCACAGAAAAAGGGGAGTCCTTTCTCCTCAGCTCCTGCCCATTGTTATGACATTAGCAGAATCCCTGTTATGTTTGTTATTGTTACTGTATTGTAACTATGTTTCACAGGCACCTTTTGCTTTATTGAGATGATGTTTATTAATCTTCAATACTAGCATCCAGCTCACCCCTCACAGAGCTGCCTGTGAGGTGAGAGCGCGCGCTCCCGATTTTAGAGGTTGCGCTGCTAGAACACGGCTGTGAGGTGAGGTGTGCTGACGGGGGCGCGCCTGCTCTCCGAAGGCGGGAACGTGTCAGCTCTTCTGCGTCACTCCTATGACTGAGACTCGTCGGTGGAGGAAGGCCGGTGTAGGCGGGTTCTTGTTACCTCAGTAAGCTCTGCTTTGAAGTCACCTCGGTTCCATGTCTCTGCCGAGTGTATGGGAAGAGCTCTGCAAGGTATAGGAAGACAATTGTGTGACGTTGCTTGTGCGGGTCCCCTCAGTTGTGTGGTGAAGCAGACAATATATACACCCACCTCATATTTAATACATATGTCAATGGTAAAGCAATGCCCTAACATATATATCTATATGTTTGGAATTAATGGTGATTATATATGAGCTCCACCCGGTATGTGAAGGTGGCACTACTCTGTAGGGGCCATTTACACTAAAAACGTGTTGTGAACTGGAAACCCGCTAACGCACACATCGCCGATACAGGACCCAACGTGTTATTGCATGCACTCAGGCTGTGGTAATAAAATGCATGCAGCAGGGTGCTATGCAGGTGTTGTGCATTAATGTTTAACCACGCACATGTAAATGGCGGGCTCGTGTACAAGACCCCTAAATTTGCAGTGTGAGGGGTTGTTTCCTCTTGGGCAATCTCCCACAATTAAAATCACGGGACGAATATCATGCCCATACATTGGAATGTGGTCATCTCCACAGCTGCGGTTGGATACGGTGCCTTACTGCATTTTGGATGGTGGACCGCGCGCGGCCGGTCGTCCCCTGATGGTGGCCATAGAGAGTGAATGGGCGCGATCAGCCAGGAATTGGGAAGGGTGGGACAGGACATGTTGCCCCCCCCCCCCCCCCCCCCCCCCCCCCTTTCTGCCTGCAGGTCTGTGCCCGCGATTTAAATCGCAGGAGACCATGGGAGATAGCTGGGTGCTAACAATCTCCAGCCGGCACTGTGCCACGATTTAAACCGCGGGCAAATGCTGAAGTGGAAACATGGGCTAAGGCAGCATTCACATGTATACCGTCCAAGGAGCCGGAATGTGCCCCCCACCCACATTCTGCCAATATAGGGCAGGGACCCAAAAAGGGAACCCCATGTTGGGGCTTCAATGTAATGACTTGATAACCTGTGTAGTAATCTTTGTGAGCTGACTTTTTTTTTACATTTGCTGTAAAGACTTATTTATAAACTGATTTTATTCAGTTCAGTATTGTGAACCGATTTGCGCAATGAAGGTAATAATGACTGGAGATAACAAATTGTTGAATTTATTGGGAGTCTTAGGCGAAAAATGTGCGATATTTTTCAAATGTATATATATTGTCTATGCTGCTCATCACTATCAGCTAGCTCAGATGATGACATCCCAAAACTAAAGTACATTTGCTGTGTGTTTTTGTGCCTTAGCAGCTACATTACACACCCTAGGCTTATACTCAAATAATTTAGTTTTTCCAGTATTTTTGGAGGGCTGAAACAATACAGTTGAGCCCACAATTATTCATACCTCTGGCAAGTTATGAATACAAGTTACTTTTATTCAACCAGCAAGTCATTTTTTGACAGGGAATGACATAGTTGTCTCCGAAGAGATAATAAGACGATGTACAAGAGACATTTTTTGTGAAAAAAAAATGTTTCAGCTTTTATTTACATTTGAGCAAAAAGTGTCATGTACAAAATTATTCATACTCTTCTCAATAATCAATAGAAAAGCCTTCATTGGCTATTACATCAATCACACGCTTCCAGTAATTGCAGAGCTTTTTGCATGTCTCCACAGGTATTTTTGCCCATCCATCTTTAGCAATGAGCTCCAAATCTTTCAGGTTGGAGGGTCTTCTTGCCATCACCCTGAGCTTTAGCTCCCTCCACAGCTTCTCAATTAGATTTAAGTCAGAACTCTGGCTGGGCCATTTCAAAATGTTTATGTTGTTGTCTGCCAACCATTTCCTCAACACTTTTGCTGTGTGTTTTGGGTACTTGTCATGCTGAAATGTCCATTGGTGCCCAAGGCCAAGTTTGCAGACCGCTTGATGTTGTGGTTGAGAATCCTCATGTATCGCTCTTTTTTCATGGTGCCGTTTACTGTGATTAGATTTCCTGGTCCATTGGCTGAACCC
>CM070042.1:45522667-45551183 GCA_036250615.1 Ptychadena robeensis | reverse complement strand
CTGCCCCCCATATATGCAGCGCACCTCTGCGCTCCATATATACAGTGCACCTCTGCCCCCCATATATACAGTGCATTCCACTGCTATTTTGTGATCGGCAGTGATCGGCAATCGGCAGATCATGATCTTGGTGATAGGTGATTGGCCCCAAAAATGCTGATCGGAGCATCTCTAATTGATTCCCGATCCGATTTTCTTATATGGCTAGTATATTTTCATATATATAGTCTATATGTATTGTGAGGGTTCAACTGCAAACGTTGCTACCAATGAGGCAACTCCACACAGCAGGACTTTCTTTGGGGCTCCTGCACGAGTTTAAAGTCTTTAGGAAAAGCAATAGAAAATACCACAACTTAGGTCCACAGCCTGCTGGCTTCTAAACAAAACAATATCCTGTCCTTCTCAGAGCAGAGACTATTTTACACACAGCAGCAAACTCAGCACCAGTGACTTTAAAGGGCTCCTTAACTTCTGGAAAAATTTACCCCGAGATTGGAAATTCACCTCACCCTGCTCTTCAAGATTCCCAATAAACCCAGCCCCAGAACAGAATTAAAAAAATACCAGCAGAGGAACATGAATGTTTCCTGCAAATAAAGACAGTGCTGGTCTCACCCCAGAATGAGAATCTGGGATACTGGGGTCCAACATATCTCCTATCTAGCACTCTGCCCAGTAACACATGAGATCTTGGGGTCACTGTGTTACAGTATTTAAAATGACATTTTGAATATGAATGCTATATACAATTACTTTTTTGGTTAACACTTATAGGTAGTAATTATTGGTAATGGTAACCACTCCTTTTGTGTGCCATTTTCCTTATTCTGCTTTTAATAATCCAACCCAATACTTTTAGGAACTTTTTTGTTTGTTTTTTCTCAAGATATTAATGCCTTTTAAAGCTTTTGAAACTTTCTCCTCCAATGCATTTTAAAAAAAAACTTACACATGCTTCCTGTATCTGTCAAGTACTAACTTATGGCTCATGTCCTCTTGATGTTATTGGCCATTTTACCTTTTATATGGACAGCAGGACATCTTCCTGTCCATTTCATCAGCTGCCACTTTTTCTGTGTAGAAGGAGATAAAATATTAACCAGCATCCAGTGAATCAGATTGCTGACTGGTACATAAAGATTCCGCAGGCTGCCATGTACCTGTCACAGCTATAGATACCACACACAATGACACACAATCCCATTAACATGGTTGTCTGGCTTTTGGGGGAAAGAATGGCTTCAAACTCTTATACCATACCATATGATCTGATCATGGGAGAAAATAATATTTGTAAGATTCCAAATGACAAAATGTTTTGACTTTTGGTTTAGGTCTTAAATGACCATAAACGTCCATAGTAAATATAAAGTAGAATTCACTGTATAAGGATCTAAACATCTGTGTGTGCCTTTTTTTTACTGTCCACATGATAGTTATAAATAGCTTAGAAAATAATAAAAGCATGTATTATCTGCAAAGTAAGAGAAAATTTAATATTCATATAGAATACCATTGTTCTGCTGATGGATAGTGCCATATGGTGTTTAAAGCGTACCAACATATGGTGCTCATGAGGAGGTCAGTAACGTTAGAAAATGGCTTTTTTCTACTAGTGTAGATACATGCGTCTTTGCTTTAGTTTAGTTTGTATATCCAGGCTAGATATCACTTAGGCTGGGCATAGACCGGACATTTTCCCGTCGACTGCCCAGCTCTCTCGACCCGACAGATTTTCGGGAACACGCACGGCAGACGATAGGCTGTCTGAAAAAAAAATTGTTAAAAGATAAAGACCTATATAATGAACTTGTGCTATAACTATCCTTAAGTTATGAGGATTAGCTAACTATGAAGTATCTGCTGCATTTTAAATACCATGCACCAAGAAGTTGAAGTAAAATTTCATACATTGCTGCTTGCTTGATATCCTGTGGCAAAGATGGTATGGGATGGACCATGTTTCCCTGAAAATAAGACCTACCCTGAAAATAAGCCCTAGCAATATACATCAAGATCTTTGCTGCTAGGAAACATCGAGATCTTTGCTGCAAAAAAAGCAATGGTTGAGAGTTCAAATCAACTGAACTTGCTATGTTTATTTCTTGAAGACATTTCGCTAGACATCCGACTAGCGGATGACTAGCGAAACGTCTTCCAGAAATAAACACAGCAAGTCCAGCTAATTTGAATTAAACACTACAGATATGTTTGCCAAGATGTTAAAGCGGTTGTAAACTCAAAAAATCCCCCACATACATTACATAGACATATTACACACCTGTCAGCAGTATACATCTGTGAAAACTGCTACACAGAGAAAAAAAAAGGTACTTACAATCTTCACTTCCTCATTCCCTAAGGCACCATCTTAAGTACTGGCATCTGAAGCTACTTCCGCCCATTCTGTTGAACATTACTAAGGTGCCCCTCCCCTGCAGACATATTTACCAATCCCAAAGGGTTTGGTATGGGAGGACAGTTCTGGTCGTTCCAGAGATCTATGTGCTGCAGTTTGCATAGGAGATGGGAGTGAAGCTGAAGGAGGACACTGTAGGAGACAAGAGAGATTGAGACTGAAGTGGTGTGCAGGTGATATGGGGGTGACATGGATTTGGGGGGCACACAGTTAGGCTCCGGATGAGGTTAGGTTGAGGTTATAAAATATCTTATTACCTCCTCTGCTGCCAGTCCCAGCAATGTCTCCACTACACTTCCCCCACAATCACCTCACAGATGACACTCCCATGTCTGGGAAGGTTCCCATTCATCCAGATCATGGTATATGGAAAATGAGGACAGACATGACTGGATTACTGGGTGAAATATAAAATAATATCTTATTACCTCCTCTGCTGCCAGTCCATCAATGTCTCCACACACTTCCCCACACAATCACCTTCAAGATGACACTCCATGTTGGGAAGGTTCCCATTCATCCAGATCATGGTATATGGAAAATGAGAAGACATGACTGGATATGGGTAAATATAAATAATATTAATATCTCATCTGCTGCCAATCCCAGCAATGTCTCCTCATACACTTTCTCACAATCACCTCACAGATTACTTCCATGTCTGGGAAGGTTCTCATTCAATCAGATCATGGTATAATGGAGGATGAGGACAGACATGACTGTTACTGGGTGAAAAATAATATAATAGATTATACTTCCTCTCTCCAGTCCAGCAATTCCTCCTCTAATATCCTCACAATCACCTACAGATGAATATATTCTTAATTTCATTATAAATCATTATATAGGACAGAAGAATGATTTTATGAAATATAAAATAATATTTATTAGTTCTACATAATACAATTTTTACAGTTAAAATTACATGAATTTTTAGAAGTTAATTAAATCAATCATGAATGAGAATGAGACAGAGAAGGGGAGGGGAAGGGAGGGGGGATTTTCTGCTGACAGAGAAAGAGAGCACACAGTACACAGGGATGCACAAGTAAATCGCTTTGATAGTGACGTCACAGAGAAGAGGCAGAGCATTATGGGGCCCCACACACAGCTGATGTTTTCCCGGCAGCCCTTTCAGCTATAACAAGCGCCGAGGCGCAACGTCACAGCATGGGAGGGGCTACCTCGGAAAAACTTGTCTTTCCTGTTTTAAGATTTATTTATTTTTCTTTTTGGACAGTGATTGCCCTATCTATTGGCAGCCTGATGCCGATAGTGCAAAGTGACCTACAACGTGGTAGGTCCGCTTTAAATGAATAGATCCCATCTGCTGTGGACATTTGAACTTTAAGCAGCATTAAAAAGAAACCATAACAAAGAGGATGTATTTTAAAGTTGCAATAAAATCTGTTTTTATTCAACAGTTTTCAGAAAATAATACATTTTAATTTAAAAAAAGAGTTTAATTTTAAAATGGATTTTTGTCAGAATCGAGAAATCAACGATTCAATTCACAGATAAATGTGATGGGGACTTTGTCACTAGTCTGAAATTGCTCATTTGGTAGGTCACTGTGTTTACTTGTGTGCGCACAGTAAATCCAAATGTCATTAAAGGCTGCCCTACACGCACCGAGCGGCGGACACTTTTGCCACCGACCAATGGGCAAAATCGGCCGCCGATCGGGCGTGTGTTGCCCCACAGCTTGGTCGGCCAGAGAACAGACATGTCCGATAATCTCTGGCCGATGCTGTTAGTTTTAAGAGACCGGCATCATAAAGGGTGCCGGCCATTGCTGTCAGCTCTAGAGAGCAGCATGATGACGTCATCATGTTGCATCCCAGAGCTGATCTGAGCTGCTCTGTTGGCCGCCACTTGGTACGTGTGTGGGGGCCTTAAGGCTACATTTACATGGTTGTTTCTCGGGCTGCTGTCAGTCCGTAGCAGCTGGAGAAATTACTGGGCATCTGCAAACTTGTGCAGACGCTCACAGGACATTTAGATCAGACAAAAGCCTGAAAACAGACCAGTGGACGCCTTATGTTGCATCGCTGGTCGTTTGTGCTAATTAATTGTCTACTGGGTGGTTATGGTGAACAACCCTTAGATCATCCAATATTGTTGATCAGGGCTTTTTTTCTAGGGGAACGCACTGGAACGGAGTTCCGCCACCTTTTTTCAGCCTGGCCCCTAAAAAAGGGCACTGCCTGCAATGCGTCGTGGGTGGCCCGCCGGGGGGGCCCCGTGTGTGTTTGGTTTAGTGGGGGGGTGTTGGCCATTTAAAGCGGGTTACGGGCACACCACGGGTGGGCGATTTTGTGCCTCCCCTCTTCCCCTCCCTCGCGAGGGAGGGGTGGCACCTTCCCATTGGTTATGGGCGGTGGCCCTATGACGGGGAGTCTCCTCCCCCATCCATGCTGAAGAGATCTTTCTCTTCAGTGTGGACTGGAGTTCTAGGCAGCCCTGTACGGGGGTGTGGGGGCGCACGCCTGCCTGCGCCGATGGGGAGCTATTTAGGGGGCGGTCCTAGGGGTGGGTAGGGTGTGGCCAGGGCAGAGGGGGGTGAGTGAGTACCACCACCTTTTCTCTGAGAAAAAAAATCACTGTTGTTGATGCAATATTCAAAAAAAATTTTTTTCAAATATTCCAGCCTTTAAAAAATGCATTATCATTATTTGTCATATTGGTGACAAGTTAGAAAAACTCAGTGTACTCAAATTTTTTTATTTTTAGGACCCTGGGGATTGTTGGATCTGCATTTAAATGTTTTTTTCTGCTTTTTAAAAAAAAGGAAATTCACATGTCTTATACGTTTTTTTTTTCATAGGTTGTGAAAGGTGCACTTATCAATTTGTACAATATACCAAACCTTCCTGTTAATATGTGTTAATGTCATGTTGCTGCTAATGTTAATCAATGTGTCTCTCATTGATTTTCTCTCGTTTTAAGTGAGTTCATGTAGCCAGCAAGCAGAGAATTAGCATTTGCGACATACCTCTGGGACTGTCACTTTACAACACAGAAATGTCTTCTCTTTCAAACTCATTGATATAAATGACAGGTCTGACTAGCAGACTACCCCTGATCCTCCGGAGATGTAACACTATTAAAAAGACATAAACACCATTACTTGATTTTCTGTATTCTGCACACCATAATCTTCTCTTTGTCACAAAGTCTATGATGGACTGCAGGAGACAACCTTGGTTTTTTACTCCTGCTGTTGCCATCCCAATAAGTTTAAAATAAACTTCAAGAATAAATTCTACCATTTATGAGTAATAAAAAAACATGGGTGGCAAAAACAAATCACACGTAATTTTGGAAAGAATATTTACAAGATTTTTTTCAGCTCATTGAATTTTTTGGGTATTTTTCTATGTACAGCTTTTTTTTATGGTCCCACCACAGCATTTCAATCAGGTTGGGGTTTGGAGTTTGCAACTTAACTTCAAGACAGGCCCAAATCATCACCCCTTTACTATAGTGCTTATGTGTTTGTGTTGGAAAGGTATTGTTGGTTTTAGCTTAGAGTGGCGCATTGGGATCATCTATATTCACTTTACTTCTGCCTGTCTTAAGCCCCCCATACATGTTCCAATTTTTCGTACGAATTTTGCCCGACTGACCAACATGGTCGGGAGAATAATCGATCGGGAGATTAATCGGATGTGGAATTATGTACCTGACCACGGTGGGCCCATGGGGTCTCCATGCAAAGCATCGGCAGTGCTGTGTCTCCAGCTCTTTCAATTTCGGGCAGCAGCACAATGACGTCATCGCACTGCTGCCGGTAACCTGGAACGGCTCCTATATCAAGCCGTGTGTTCCCTGCTATAGATTCCAAACTGATTGATTTCTTTGAAAATCCCTGTACACATGCTCCATAGTACCATTGACAGAAAGCTATCCAATCTGTGGCTGCAATAGTGAAGTGATCTTCCCTGCCAGCCAAAAGTGAATACATTTAAATGCTTTTGGTACAGAACATGTTTTGTCCACCTCCTGGTATAGTGTACCCAGCTTCATTGGCTAAATACACAGATCTTTGCCTGCACGAGACATTAATAATCAGCAGGTGAAATATGGGAAACAATAGGGATTATAGACACAGTGAAATCCATCTCTACAAGGCACTACAGCAGTGATTAATCTTTAGTGGCTGAGCTGTTGTACAAGATGCTGTCTAAAAATGGGCTGATATTTGTCTTGTAGACAAGGAAGGCGTGTATAAATGGTGGTTACAATAGGCACTGCATAGAACATAGATGTAGAGCAGAAGGAGGAGTTGTGTGTGTGTGTGTGTGTGTGTGTGTGTGTGTATATATATATATATATATATCTGTAAGGAGTCACAAGACTTCTAACATGAAGTACTTAAGATGTATTTGTGAGAAGATGGTTGATAAAATCTGCCTTTTTTCCACCACCTACGGTAATTACTTGATTTGGAATCGATGTTTTATATTATAAATAAACAGAACACTGTTACTGCTTCAGTAACAAATGAGGCAATCTTTTTTCAAGTACATTGTTGTAGATTAATGTGCTTTTATACACCAAATTTTTTTCTGCTCAGTAGATGCATATGCAATTCTTCTATATCTTACTGTTCCATTAATATAAAACTCCAGCTGTTAGATCTCAATCACATTTTGTTGATCGGACCAGCTTATGTGCCATTGATTTTACATTTGATCGACTTTAAAATTTATCGCCTTGCGTTGATCTAAATTAAATATATAAGCGTGTATGGCCGCCTTTTATACTTTTCTTCCTGTTCCAGTGTCATGCTATGCATGAAGTGATAAGGTTTGCCTGCAATAGGAACCTATATGGTGCTAAACTTTTTTTTGTCTTATAAAGGCCCCCATACACGGGTCGGATTCTGACCGGATTCCGGCACGATCGATTCCGGGCGCGTGCACGCGAATCGATCGTGCCGGAATCGTGTGCAGCCCACCTTGTCCGATCGATCGCATCCGATTGATCAGGGGCTCAGAATCGGATCCGACAGAGAACCAACATGTTGGTCTTTTTGATCCGATTCTGCACAGATCAGGGGGAGTTGCCATTTGTGAGGTGGAGTCAGAGATGGAATCGGACACGGAATCGCCCCGGAATCCGTTGGACAAGGTGGTATGCTGCGATCGGATTCTCTTAATTGGCTGATCGATCACACCTCCGATTCCCGGCAGAATCGTCGGAATCGATCGGATGGGTGATCGAGCGGGTGACCGACTGTGTATGGCTGGCTTAAGAAGGCCTTGTTTCTGTGTAATGGGTAATAATGGTGGACAGTATAAGAGTAGACATGGAATGGTATTTTTTTTTATTTTGCTTTTTTGAGAACGTAATTCCTTCAATTTTTATTGTGGAAATGTGTCCATGTATTCAAAGATGTGACGGTATATTTCAAAGTTGCATATTCTATTTTTAACATGTAGGGCATCAACTCCTATAATCCATAGTTCACATACATACTGTATACATATACAATGCAAACATTGGCTTTAATATGAAGTAGGCACATCTTTTAAAGCTTTACAGGATGTTTTATGTTTTATGTATGAAGCCTGCAATAATGTATACGATGGATGATAGGCAAATCTATTGTATTAAGGAAAATTATTAATCATTTTTCTTTATGGGACACCATGTGCAAGACGAATCTATATATGTGGATATTATGATAATTCTTTATGTTAAAACATCTTCCCTTAGATCAATGATTATGTGTTCACAAATGTATTTATCTAGAGGTTCACATGGGGCTGCACCCAACCTTTTCAGGATTTCCTTGATTTCCTCAAATGTATTTCTTATTGTATTGTGTTATTGTAAAAGAGAAAAAATCAATAAAAAAGATAACTTAAAAAAAATAAATAAAGCTTTACAGGTTCAAATCAGATTGCCAGACAGTAAAGTGTGATTAATCTTTATAGACAACGCATCTCCACTGCTCTAGATTCCAGGGTCAGCATGGTTTACACTACTGCATCTGATGCTTTGCATTATGCTTGGACCGAGCAGCTCGGCCATGGATATCCATTTTATGAAGCTCTGAATGGACTCTGAATGCATGCAGTTAGATAATCTGAAGGCTATGTGGTATTGCATTTGCATAAAATTATAACTTCTGCACAATGCATGCCTCTGCTCTGTGATTTTACATGCCTTGCTGTTGTTTCCTCAACCAGCAAGGGACAGCAGCAAGAAAATTTCACAAATGGCTTTAATCCACATGAGTCACCCTATCACAGTAGTATGCTTTAAAGCGATAATTTTGGAACACTAAGACTTAGGCTCCATTGTCCACTGGTGTCCGCTGAAGCCTCCATTGCGTTCCCATAGATGTAGCTTGCTCAATTTGAAGGCTTCTACGGCTCTAACAGGCTGTCAAATGGACGGATCCTGCACTCCGTTAAAACCCCTGCGTTCAACATAACCACCTTTATACTGAGCTCCTGTGAGCAGCCTATTCTTTAACTAATGGTTGTAGAAGTCTAAGATAATCTTAAAGGGCACTAGGGTGATTTCTAAGCAGTACAAATGAGCACTGTGCCATCACTATCAGGAATAAATATGCATTTTTGCTTAAAGGCGTAAGTATGACCAATAGTATTGTTATTACTCCCTTCAGATCCAGTTACTGTGCAATTATCTCTTTATAATTTGTTTTCATGTTTTACCACCATGCCTGTTTCCTTATTATGGCATTACAGGGTTATTTTTTACATTGTATGTTGGTAGTCTGCTGCCCCTTGCCTTTCAGGGTTTATGGGATTCGGATACCATAAGATTCAATGGTGTCTTGTGATTCAATGGCCTCTTAATTTGTCTAGGTTTCTAATCGCTAGAGCTGTGCATTTAGGTCACAACAGTGGAAAACAATGGCACTGGATGGTTTCAAAAAGAATTATGTTTGACACAGGCAGACATTTGTTATTTGCCAGTCAGTGGCTAAGAAGAGGGTCACATCTCCAGGGTTTAAAAACATGTGGTTCTCCAGGTAGGAAACCACTTACACAGAGAGAAATGTATAGGTTAATGAAGCTGCTCTGTAAAATTAAAGAACAATACAGTATATGGACAGGTGCCTGGAAGTTAATACATTTTAAATAAAACCCATAAGATCTCATGATGGCCTTTATTTATATGATTTGGAGAAAGACTGGCACTTGCAAACAAAGATATTCTGTTTTTATAATGTATGTTAAAATATGGAAGCAATCATCTCATTACTGCGGACAGTAGGAACATGTTAATTTCTGCAGTTTCTATAACCGAGCCAGGAATTTAACATCCAGAACCCATCACTCCCAGTCTCTGCTTTTTAAACTGGAAGTCAGTCATCCTTTTCCCAGCACAGTCTCATAATTTAGTGGGCTATGCTATGGGAATTACTGTCCAAGCACCTGCAGTTGCTTAAAATAAATACATTTACATTGCAAAGCTTAAGTTATTAATGTGAGTTTAGCATTGTGCTGTATTGGTAACTCTTTTGTATGTGATATTTTAAACTGTAAAATTTAAGTCAGTATTGGCAAAAGTAATTTTATGTCTGCGTTCATAAAACCCATAAACTGAAATTTCTTGAAGGGCTAGCTCACACAGAAGGAATATTAATATTCAGCCATTCATAGGCGAAGTTTGGTAGGCTATATATCATGAAGCTAGAATCGTCAAATCGCTATGCCATTTTTGTGCCATTTCTCTGCCAGCTGTCAGTTCTTGGGTACAGTGCATTCTCTGTATCACTGAAGGCTCATTACTAATGGCAAGCCTAACTACATAATCTAAGATTGGTCAGGCAGGTGAAAACGGACAGAACAGAAGGTCAGCAAATATTGAATTCTGGGGCTGTTGAAGTTGTATCTAATTGTCTGCAACATGGTGCAGGTAATAAAAACTTTTTTAGAAAGTCTGGAATTAAGGAGAGATTGCTGTGCTTTAAGGGTGAATACTGCTGAATGTGCATAACTATAGGCCTTTGGTTGCAACTGACATAGTCACAGGAGCTCTGAAGTACTTAAGGTAAACATTGTCAATTAATATATCCCTTGACATATGCAAAATAAAATTCCACATACATCAAGATGATGATGGTATAATTGGTTTCAGTGTTCTTGGCATGTAATTCGTCCAGCTTCATTCATCTCCAAGATGACCTGACATTCCCTCACTGCCTGCAGCAGACTGACAGGGTACAGGACAGGAAATTAGGTCTGGTACCAATGTCCTATTTGCAATTGGAAAGTAAATGGGGTGCCTTTTATGGCCTAGTTCCCATTGTTTGCAAACAAAGTTTAAAATGTAAACAAGATGCCTTGGGCTTCATTTACTAATAGGAGAAGCCAGGCCTCATAAGCAATCCAAGTCCAATCCCCACATTACCGACCATGGTAACTGTACCTATTTAAGACAGTCTGTTTCCTTTTAATTTGCATCAGGCGTGTCAGAGGGGGCCAGGTATTAGAAAATACCCCCATATCCTGAATGTAAATGCACAAAAATAACAAGAAAATAGCAGACAAGTTAAGTTGATGGATGGACCTAGAGAGCTCGTTGCATTCACTTATATGGAGTATAATTAGGATAATATTACAATGAGATCAGGATAATTTCATGGTAAACATTTTAATATTTACCTTCCTTCCCCTGTATTAACAGTTCTTAAAGGGGGACTTCCCAACTAAGCTGTCTAAGCTGTATTGTTCTGCTGTGCATGTCCTAAAGAAATGTGATCTGGAAGTAAAATGAGACGTTTGTACCTAGCTTAATAATATACAACTAGAAAAATATTTTCTAAAGTCCTAAACTTCTCTGCAGTGTGTCGACAGCGAGTGATGTTCCTATTATTGCACATTACCCTGAGTGTAAATGCATTAACTTTAGTGTATAATGCTTAAAGGCAACACTTAACCTTACTGAAAGGCCAGTGCTAGCTAAGCATTCCCTTGGAATAAAAACTAATGTATAAGTCTCTTATCTTTTAACTACCTGGAAATCATTGCTCTGGACCTGAACTCTGTAGAGAGGATAGCTAAACAGGGCTCAGGCATAATCTTCCCTGATGAGTTCATGTAGTGTGATACGATCTAGGTGGCCTATTGAATTCTTCATTGTATTCTGCTTTGACTATATACAGTGACAACTTGGACAGGCTTGGATGTCCCTTTTGACGGACAGCAAAATAAATGGGTGTGAAATATCAAGTCAGCGGATAAGATGCTTTTACATTTGGTTATGGTTCTCATTAAATGGTAATCCTTGTGACTTTAAATTAAAACTTAAAGACCCACACCAATTATATCATTGTTGTTATGCATCAGGACTTTTCCATCGACAGGTGGAGGGATACTTTTTCAGTGTTAAGGAGTTTGGCTTGGGGGCTTCAGGTGAAGGTTTAGGTTTAGGCTGAGGGGTTTGGGTGTTAAGATGAAGGGTTCAGAAGGTTAGAAGGATGGGGGATTCCGTGGATTAGGAGTTGCGGGTGAGGGGTAAGGGTGAGGGGTTTTGGGTGTTAAGCTGGCCATACACCTGCAGGATTCTCTGTCAGATTTCCTTCAGATCAGATCAGATCTACCAACAACCATGTAGTATAGTGACCTCCCTGATACAATACATAGTGATTGGAAGGTGTAGAAAGGTCCTCATATTACATGGTTGTTGGTAGATCTGATCTGATCTGACGGAAATCTGACAGAGAATCCTGCAGGTGTATGGCCAGCTTTAGGGAGTTAAGGTGAGAACTTCTGGGATTAGGGTGAGGGCTTCTACGCTTAAAGTTAGGATCCTGTCAAGATGTGCAACCCACACCATGTGCAGGTTAGCACATCTCAACGGCGGTGGAGAGATGATCAGAACACTAATAAAAGCCCCCTCTGTGCTTTTACTCTTAGTTGTTCGTGCATGGCTTAGGGGTATTTTGAGATCATGGTAACCTGTGACAGAGTATGATGAATTTTGTGCATTCCTTTTTGGGACTGTTGGCTCCAGCCTTCTTTCTCCAATTCTGGCGAGTTTTAACATAACTAATTCATCCTAGTTGTGTTGTCAAACATTCCAGGGGTCATTTATTTTATGTGTTTGTGCTGATTTACATGGATATTTTTTTTGTGAATTTAACACTTTACATAGTAGATATAAACAGGTATGATAAATTATTTCTTTTTATATTTGCATAATATTGCATTCTGATAACTGGAAATTTGAAGAGGAAATCATTTAAAGTAAAATGTATCTTTCAAGGCAGATAATGCACACCTAGGAAGTGGTTTGAATGGTACAAGGTGACACTTATACTCTTGGCAAAGGAATAAAGTGTCCGAAGGAATATTATTTTTACAGCTGCTGGTCAATGCAATTAAAATTTTTTACTAGAAGATAAAGTTGAACTATTTATGTTCCCTTTTATACCATGTATTATGTCTTTATAGTCGAGATAGGCAGGCTGTGGCATACTTATATATTGTTATTTGTGATCAATTGCTTGTGGATGTCACCATCATCGCTGCAATATAAACTAGTGTCAAATTTACACCTACAGTGTAGGTTAATGTCAAGTTTAAAGGACCGTCAAGATCCTTTAAACTTTTATATTCAGAAAAGACCAAGCCATAAAAATACTATTTTCAAATTAGTCTGTAATGGTATAGCCGGATGAAACCACGTTAAAATGAATGAAAGTTTTCAGATTACATTTGAGTCTTCCCTCCCGTAAATCTCTTCAAGCTCATTTTAGTGGCACACTTTTCCGAGCCATTACAAAGACACCAAAATCTTGAAATATTACATCCTTCAAAACCTTACTGCGCATTTTCCACACTCCATCTCATACCCACAATCAGTTTTTTGACCACGCTTCGATCTACAGAAGAGAAAGGGTCCTGCTTTTTAATTTCCGTAATGTTTCTATACAGGGGGAGGCAGAGAAAGCAGCTAATTAAAAAGAGAAAAAAAAGACTGTTAAAAGCCGACAGTTCGACAATAATTCTGTTCCGTTGTGCCTGCGAAGTTAATGTGGCTGCCTCTTAACACAGATGTTTTAATTAGGCACTGTTAATAAAGGGAATATTGTAGAGATTAAAAAGCCAACATGAATATGTGAATGTAAAATGCTAGCACACAGTGTAACACTGGTCATTAGCAACAGTTCGTAAAAGAAACAATAGATATAAAAGGCAGATTATAAACAATGTTACTACAAAGTAATGTCTCTGTAACATATTCTTGAAGACCTTGTAATTCTTGCTTCTCACTTAAAGCAGATACCATTTCACTAAGCATTTAAGGTCACTCCTAGATGGGAAACAGTATATTGTATACAGATTTTCACTGATTTTATTGTATTCTCTGAGCTCTTATATAGTTTTAAAGCTCCAGTCAAAAGAGAAGAACACATAACATAGGTTACCTCCAAGTTCAGCCCCAATTTCACCTTGCGGTGGGGCTAGCTGACCTCTGAACTATTGTTCTTGTGTTGATTCAGCATCCCCAGCTGTAGCCAGGATCTAAGCATCTTACCCCACAATGCAGAGTAATAGATTTTACATTTTGGGCAGGTATAAAAGACCCAGGGAGGTGGTCGAAATAAATTAGACCAGGCCCTAGATAATAATAATAATAAACAAGCTAATATATTATAATTGTAGTACCTTAATACCGCTTTAAGCAATATAAGAATGTGATTCTCCCATTTTGTAAAAGTGTTTTATATTTGTATAATTATATGGTACTGGGTAGGGACGTCACATTAAAATGCTTTAATAATCAAGTCCACTTATAAAGTCCTATGTTAAATAATTTAAATAATATTAATCTCAGTTTATTTATATTTTAATCTTTTTTGGGGATATGATATTCTAGATAACATCCTAGTCTTCTGAATACATTAACCTTCTGGGTGGTATACCCGGATCACAGTATTCTGCTGGTTTTTCCTGCCCCCAACACATGCGTCATCAATGACCCTGAGATGTGGGTCTGCAAACTAAAGACCTGATTGCTAACGTGGAGGTCTAGGGTTGACCCCCTGCGCTGCTTCAGCGCAACCGATGGCGTAGAAGAGGTAGGCCGGAAAGAATTCAGAATTGCGGAAAAAATTCAGAATGCGCACGTGCATTGGTAAGTATGCCCGATCCCGTCTCTGGCAGAAAGTTGTTTCTAAACCTCATAATGTGTGGCTTTTTCCACTGTAGCAAAAAATGCGTGCTTACGTTGGAGTTCATTTTCAACTTTTTTATCTGAAGGGATCACAAGTCGACAATACCAATATTCCCGTATTCCCCCTTCAACATTTGAGCTTGGTTGTTGATTTAGACACTATTTGAACCATTTGGGACCTCAATTCCCTACACACATTCTATTCAGTAGTACTTGGAGACAAATAAAATAATATAGTGATGGCTTATGTGCCTGTAATCCATCTGAATAGGTTGCCTTTATCTAGCTTGTTGATACTGTATCACTTATTCTAATGCATTGCAGACCCATGACCAGGCACTGTAGTAAATAACATGATGTCTTTAAATGGTGTTGGTCAATGGATAGGTATTGACAGCACAAACCTATTAAAAGCCCCTTGGGTTGACATATAGAAAGTGATTGTTTTAGGGCAAAGTAAATACTATTATTAACTCTATTTATAATATAAATTATGAACTCTATTTATATAGTGCCAACATTTTACATTGTTATATCACTAACCATCTCTCAGAGCTTATAAACTAATGTTCCTACCATAGTCCTATATATATGTCTTGGGTATATGTCACAGACTAAATCATATGCAACTAAAGCTAGGCATACACAGTTTGATTTAGCGTTCGATCGACCTAAAACGATCAAAGTTTACATCGATCGTATTTGAATTTGTATACTGCACACATGGTTCGATCTGTAAAAATGGTTGGATATCAAAACATTGATCGGAAAATGATAGGACATGTTGGAAAATATTTGTTGATTGCACAACGATCGAACTTAAATCGTTTTTAGCATTTTGTTTGTTGGTCTGGTCGATTGTATTTGATTAACATGTTTATATAGGACTCTTTCCTGTGTTTTGTGATCGTGTGGTACTACTTTGGATTTGCTTACGATTGGTGTCCGATTAAAGCTCAAGATCTGAAATTGAATCGGAAATCAATTGTACTAAAATCTAACCGTGTATATCTAGCTTAACTAGGATAATTCTGCGAAGAAGACAAACTACCAGTACTGTATGTCTTTGTAGTGTGGGAGGAAACCAGATTACCCAGCGTAAACTGACACAGACAACATCTTCTTGTAGATGGTGCCCATGCCAAGATTAGAACCTGCAACCCCAGTTCTGCATGGCCAGAGTGCTAACCACTGTGCCGCCCTTATGATAAAGGCGGCACATCCACATGTATCATTTATCAGATTTATAAGGTCTCAATGTCTGGTTACACCCAATAATCTACACTAGAACAATTACTTCAATAATTTGATTTCATTTGATTGGTGACTACAAGCAACACAATCTACTTATTTTTAATAAATATGCTTCAAAAAGGACTGAGGAACAAAAATGGTATTTCACCTTCAAACCAATAGCATTTAATGAAAGAGAGTAATGGATTCAACTCCCTGTCCTAATTACCAAACACTAGAATTTGTCACTTCACAGCTGAACAATCTCCCAATTAAGATGATTTCCTTGCTTAATGCTCTTGCTAATTACAGAAACACTTCCTATTTCTTTTTATTTGTGTTATCTACATATAGACTTTTACACTTCTATATGTGGTTGTGAACAGATTGTATTAATTGTAAGCAAATTTTTGGGTGTATTTAGTACATATGAAGTAACCCCAGACCTAAAGCTGCACTTTGACATAAGGAAATATTGTAGAGGCCTTGTGTATTCTATCTTAAATTTTGGTGTGCATTGTGTATTTCCTTCAGAGCATTGCAGTAATCCAGTGTTAAACTTTGTGTTTGTGCAGGAAGCTTCTGCAATATGGATGTCTGTCTGCTTGTGCAGGATGACATCCATTAGTGAATTTATCTCTAAAGAAAGGGGTGAAAAACAGCGTTTTTCCAAGAGGTCTCCCAAAGGACTAGGGGACTTTAACGGCAGCAGTGTAAGGGTCAATTCTATTTTATTAAAAACAGCAATAATGTAATCATTCGCCGAATATATTCTAAATTAAAATATTCGAGCTCAACACTAGTGATTACATTCTGCTCCAGAAACCCCTGAAGAAGCGAAACGCGTCGGGGGTGTGCAATAACATACACTTTGTATATGTGCATATTTGTATGTTGTATCGTACCATGTCTTCAAACATGTAATTGACTGAATATTCTTTTTGTACTTTAATGATTACCTCATTGCTGTTTTTAATAAAATCTAATTGACCCTTACACTGTTGCCATTAAAGTCCCCATGTCCTTTTGGGAGATTTCTTGGAAAAACGCTGTTTTTCACCCCTTTCTTTATATATATCGGGATGTTGACAATTGCTTAACTGTATGTTGGTGGATGATGTTATATATTTGTGAATTTATCTCTATCTCCATCATCTCCTTTATCGTCATCTGTCATATTCAACACGTTATACAGGTAAAGTTTCAAAAGTAAAATCCTTGTGTTATTTTGACATGAGTGGTAAAATACATATGAATTCCAACTCCAAATAAACCTTGTAGATGGTCTAGCTCTGCACTTAAAGATATTGAGGGCCCTTTCACACTAAATGCATAGGTTTTGCACATTACAAATCTGCATTTGCATTTTTGAACAAAGCATGGAAAATGCTTAAAAAATGTGTGCAGCAGGGTATAAAAAAATTGAATGCGCTAATGCTGCGTTTGCATGCAGTGTGAATGGTAACATTGGTTTTCTATGAGAAAACACAGTACTGTAAAAATGTGCCTATTAAAAAAAAAAAAATTCTATCTTACAAAAACGCGATGCAGCATGTATAGTGCGAAAGGGCCCTAAAGCGTTAAATTTTCCTATATGTTTATGGGTAAAGGTTGAGGACTTTTAGTTACTTGCCAACAGCCACCATTTTGTAAGATGCTCCATGCATTGATCTGTTCTTTGGAAAGTGTCTTTAGGTTAGCTTTATTAATTGAGCATTATCTTGAACCAAAACATCTTGTTTTATGGGTAACAGACAAAATTAGGTGATTATGTTCACATTTTTCTTATCTTGTTTTTTTCTCAGATAAAAAGAAGATACTTAATGATACCTGTTGACCCCATGTTAACTTCACATCAGCCATCATCACGTACAGTTGTGACTACAATACAGTAATATCTACAAACATGATGTAATAACTCAGAGGAAGGCCCTGGTTTTTCAGCCAGTTCATAGTTCTGAATATTGGACTCCTAGTTAAGCTTTCTACAAAAATTTGTTTTATTGGAAAGAAGAAAAGACAGATGAAAGCCTTGACTCCCTAAACTTCATCTTGCAATACCACATGTAAAACAAAGCTACAGTTTGCAGTGGTAAGTGTTGTTTTTTTGTTTAAATGTAATATACACGTGCATGTTTTCAACTGTCAGTAAAATGTTTACTCCTGAATAATATTTATTAATAATATATAATAATTATTAGAAAGTCAAATAGTTCCAAACATTTATTTACTTTTTTTTCCTAGTCATTCAGATATGACTTTATTAACAAGCAGTCTTCAAAAATTTTAGGTCTGTTTGTTTTAGCTAATAAGCGCAAATATGACATTCACCAAACATTCCCTGCAGGCTGTATTGAATTTACATATCAAAATTGTGTTTTTGGGCCACAAAAGTCCAATGTGCTGCATGAAACTGCAGACCATGTGAAAGTATGATAATGTTCATTATGTTGACAGATTTTATTGCTACTGACATTGCAATTGATTTCTTTTTAAAGGAAGCTGATTGAGTTCTAATGTTTCTTGTTTTGTGATGTAAGCCCTTTTCTGGAAACAAAAACATACTGGAGAAAGGGACATACACACTCTACATCTTCAAATGCCTAGACTGGTTGATTGGAAAGAACTGAATGCTAATCAGATGTAAATAATGAACTGAGGAAGATACACAAGTTGTTATTTAATATACAGTAGAGGCCATGCTGAGATCTCTAACACTCACATATTAGCTGATATTCATCATTCATGAGGAAAAGTGTTTGTGCCCAGCTAAAATGGTGTAAAAATTACAACCTATGATACACTCCTGTTCATAGACATTAAAGATAAAGATAAGTCTTCCCTCAGTGGCGAAATTTCATGTTAAAGTGTCTGCAGTAATATATCTTGTATGAAATAATTATTATCAATTGAAATCTCTACCTTTACAATGCTACAATACTGGGTCATGTCAGAGCCAGCTTACCTTTTTTTTTACATAATGATGAATTGTTAGTCATTTTTATTTGTTGGTTTTCATTTTAAGGTCATTCCCTTTTACTAATTGTTTTAATCACAAATCACACTGTAAATGGCAGTAAGGATGGATCCACAATTTTAAAGAGAACATTTGGAGGAAAAGCCTCTCTCCAAGAAGACACAGATACTCATAAAAAGCGGGGTCTTAACTAAAGTTTTAGCATGAACTTTAAGCCCCCCCCTGGCACAGGCTTTAGGGCGCTCCCTTGTTAAGTATATTGAGCAGGTGCCGAAAAGTAATCAGAAGACACCTAATGTTTTGTCTTACACCCGTGTGAATGCCCCTTCCCCCCTTTTGCCTGTTATACTGGACTCTATATTTCTTTTTTATTTCTCAGGCAGTAGTTAATGGACCATCATGATGTAAAATCTGGCAAAAAATATGTTGCTGCATGTGTGATATGGCAGCTCACATATCTAATTGCAACCTCAAGGTCCAGATTTTGGAAAAATAACAATAATAATAGTCAATAATAAGAAAGCAGGCCAAATCACATTACAATCAGATTATACATTCTCTGTTTGGCTACATCGAACATCTTGTTCGGTCAAGTATAAAAGGAAGGAGCAGCTACGCCACTGTAGTAACCTATAAAGATCTCCTCATAAGATTGCATGTTATTAAATATCTTTTTATAGAAGACAGTCGTGCAGGATAGATATGCTCTTTCAGAAATATTACATTTTATGATTTGCCAGCCATTGGTTGATTGACCGCTTTTAGCTTAAGGTTTGTTGGTGTGTTATTTTGAATTAATGCTTCAAACATCTATTTTGTCTTTCGAAACAGTATTTTTTTGCAGACGTCTGTAAGAACCTTTCCTCTCATGTGCATATTAATATTAATGGTATTTCTCCCTGTAATGTCAGACATAACTTGTCAAAGCTTTAGAGTGCCTGTTAAACTCCTATTCAGGCTATACCTTCTTTCTGACCATCTTTTTATGTTTCTTTTTCTCATTCTCTTTACTTGTCTTTTTATTTTTTTTCTCTATATTCATATAATTTGCTTTGTTCTTTCTTTTTTTCTTTGTGCGTCTGCTGAGCACAGTCTTGATTTGCATGAATTTTGCTGGGCTTTTTGTTATGACCTAACGGGATAAAAAAACAGGATAGTACTATGTCAAAGGAAGCATATTTCAGAGGTAAGGTTCATTTCCACAAAGCTTGTTTTAACAAGCTTTGCCTTCCCAGTAGCTATAGTTTCTGCCCACGCTACCTAACTTCACCTTACATATTACTTATTCTGTTCTTTTCTTTACCAAGAAAAATTAGTTGAAGAAAGGTGAGGTGGGGGGGGGGGGGGGGGGGGGGGGGGGGACAGGACAGGCAGATATGGGGGACAATTATAATTGTGGATTATGATACTCTGTGAACAGTGAACAGACATCAACATTACAGTAAATGTATTAAACAGCCCAGTGTCTCTTGTTAAATGTACCTTTTGTACATGATTTTCAGTGGAAACGGCAAAACGGATAAAATTATCAAATGAAACCGATAATCTGCCCATTGTAATACCAGAGCTCCATGCTCCGACTGGCAAAGTGGGAGTTAAAGAAGCTGCGAAGCTTCTGTATGTGAGCTGGGCAGCTTAAGCCTAACTCACATACAGTACAGATGGAAGAGTTGGGCTCAAAGATCCTCCCACAATTCTCTAGCTCTCTGTGTATGTAAGAGATGGCAGCATGAGGCAGCTCTCACATACATAGGCAGAGCTAGATGCCGTTAAAAAAAACCCAAACTGTGTGTTTATTGACTCTTTACTCTTTTTTTAGTGCCATTGAGCAGCCCCTTAAACTGTGCAAGACTAAAGCAGGGTACAGACGGCTGCTGTCATATATCGGCGGAATTGGGGAGACAGCTCTGTTCTCTCCCCAGCTCAGCCGATGCTTTACATGGAGACCCGTGGTTACCATGTAAAGCAACAGACATCGGCCGTATTTAACAGTCATGTCCGATCTGGCTGTTTTCAAGCGGGGCTCGAAAACAGCGATGGCCACATATTATATGGGTCAGATCGGATCTGGCATCGATCTGTCCCATATATTCATGTCTGTACCCTGCTTAAGGGTTTTTCTGCATTTGAAACCTACAAGATTTTTAAAATCCAGTTTTAGGTCTAATTTACTTGAGAAACGACTCCCTGCGAGCCGCTGCAAAATAGTGCAGGCATTCGCAGGTTGTCTAAATTAGGACCCCATAGATGTACTATTGGGCAGGAGCATGAAAACGACCGGCGGACGCCTAATGTTGCGTCCGCCAGTCGGTAAGGTTAAAGGGTCCTTTACCTGCCGGTTAAAAAACACCAGTGTAAATTAATCCTTTGTCTCTTCTACTTTCCATTCATGCTATTAGGAAATAAATAGCGCAATCACTGTCAGTATGAAGAGTTAGAGCTGCAGGTGATAGCAGGCTCTTATATTTTTTTCAGCCTTTTTAGTATTTTTTGGGGTTTATAGCAAACATATCTTTGTATGTGCATGTTTATTTAAATGCGCATCAGGCAATGTGTATTAGCACTTGTTCAGCATCCATCATTTCCAATAAAATCGTTCACATTTGACATCTGTCCTCTGCGTTACAAGTCCCTTTACTGTCAATGGTGGCACATGCAGGTAAACTAAAATAAAATAGAAAGGTGTAAGCAGGGTTAAGTACACTGCAATAGCTAGATGGAAAACAAAAGATACTAGCCAATATCTCGCATACACACATAAAACCAGAACTGAATCATTTTTAAATGCTGAAGAGATGATACGTTAGCTGCTCTGTTACCACAGCCAAACCACTCTACTACAGTGTGTTCTGCTTTGATCTTCCGACCCCCCCCTATTTTCATCGATAACTCAGGGGATGTAAGAAGGAAAAGTAACATTACCTGCATATAATGCAGGTCAATGATGCCACCTCCCTTGCCTCTTCAGTGTCATCAATGACATCAGAGAGGTGGACCCGGAACAATCATAGAGTTCAGCGATGTTCAGTATCGGCGCAGGTTTGCCAGGGATAGGTAAGTATAGGTAAATGCAGAGGAGGTTAAAAACAACTTTTACTTTTGGGAAAGCTGTGGGTGAAGGCTGCATAGGCCTGGGTTTAGGATACTAGTGATATTGGTTTGGCCCATCATGAATTTCTGTAGTTTATGTCACTTCCTCCCTACTTTTCCTACTCAACTCCCTTCATCTTACCAGGCAATTACAGTAAACGGAGATCAATGGTTTGCGTTTGCACATGCATTGCTTAAAAATATTATAATATTCCACTCCATTGAAGTGAATGAAGATAGAGAATATAGGCTTATTAAAGCACAACAATGACAACGCTGATTGCCCTTTTATGAATTCTATGTTGTTCGTTGTGGAACTATTTTTTAAATACTTTACTGAATGATATTTAAACTTGACTTTAAAAATGTTTGCTTATTTTTTAAGTTATTTAATTAAATGCCCAAATAATTGTTGGTTACTGCTCATTTGCAGCTCATGGGACTGAAATCTCAGGGTTAATGAGGGAAATAGAAGTTCACTTCCATTGCTTTGATATGAGAGGGTCATTGTTGTTGTCTTTTGTTAGGGATGTTAACCTTATGACAATGAATAAGACATTATCTCTTTATTCAGTGATTTCTCACAAGTAACCTTGTCAGGAAGACAATACCTTCAGTCTGTGAAAGTTTGCCTTGGAACAATTGCATCTGCTGCAAATGGGACTATCTATTTTGACTGAACTGACAGCTATGTTCAATGTATGACATAGCATAAACCCTCTTGCCTAAACATTCCTATAATATATAAAGAAGAAGATGACTGATAGCTCATTAGGTCATTGGGGCATATGGCCTTAGATTTCAGCCAAGTGCATTGAGGGCCCTTTCACACCATATGCATTTTTTAAAGGCATGCATTTCTGAATATATACAAAAACGCATGCATTTTGCACATTACATTTGCGATCTACATCACTGAAAAATGCATCAAAAATGCAGGGCAATATTAAAAACTCATGCGGAATCGCTGCATCTCCAGCAATTTAGGCGAAGATACCATGTTCGGGGCTTTGCAATTAACTTAAAATGTCAGCTAGTTGGCCAATCTTAAGGTGGCCACACATGCCTCAATATTTTCGTTTCTTTGAACGGGAACTAAAGAGTTTTTGTTTGCTTGAACAAAAATCGAGTACCGAACAACTTGTTCGTTCAATAGAAAGTTATCGATATCAAACAAAAAAAACATTCTAAAGTTATCATACATATTGGTAAATTTTGATAAAATTGGTAACCATCGAATGTATATTAAATTATTTTATTCAATTGTTTTTGTTCGATCTAATACATTTGCATGAAGCTGTTTCCTGTAAAAAAAATCCTGTTAAAAAAACGTGCGCTGTAAAAAAAATGCACCGCAACGCATATAGTGTGAAATGGCCCTTATGGAGTTGCTGCTGATTACATTTTCCAGCAGGACTCAGAACCTACCAAAAGCACCAATACCTGGTTTATTGACCACGGTATCACTTTGCTTGATTGACCAGCAAAGACACCTGACCTAAACCTAATCTATTTTAGCATTGGTATGGTCAAGAGGAAGCTTCAGACCCAAAATGCAGAGAAACTGAAGGCTGCTATCAAAGCATCCAGGGCTTTAATAAAACCTGATCACTATCACAGGCTGATCACCTTCATGTCATGCCATGTTAATAACAGAAAAAAGAGGCCCCGCCATGTATTGAGTATACACATACTTTTTAGTAGCCAACATATAATTTTTACTACTGGTGTTTTGTTAAAAAATTTTTCAAAATTGAATATGTTTTTTGCAAATAATTAATCCCTAGAAGTTCTACTCTTTGAATGGAATAACTAAAACAAATAACTTTTCAATGATATTCTTATTTATTGAGGTGTACTAGTATGAGCATTTTTTCATTTAATACATGATTCATGTTCATTCGCTCCATAAAATAATAATAAAGAGTTTAACCTGCAATTAGCAGTATTGCTAAGACTACTTCACTATTGTTTATTGGCATGCCAGTTGCACAGTACTAGAAACAATGGAACTAGGAATATTTCACAGGGACAGGCTGTATTTATGACAACTTCTTGCAACAATTTCCCACCCATTCACTTGAATGAATGAAATTGGCCTTCAGCGGATTACTACACACAGCATGCTACATAACTAAAGCACACTACACAGCTGCTTACCATGCTACATTACAGTGTAGTAAAAAAAAGAATATGCTTTAAACCAGGGATGGGCAAACTTTTTGACTCATGGGCCACATTGGCTTCTTAAATTTGATAACAGGCCCGGACTAAGAGCCTGTACTGGCCGACTCCTTCCCATAGGTGTGCCAATTCAAAGCATCACCGGGCATCACTTATGATGGTGGTGATGTGAAATAGGTGAAGCGTGACAGGGAGGTTACATTTTTAAATCTACTGCACTTAAAAAGAAATGCTCATTCATTGCAATTAGCGGAGATAATTCCTAGAGACTGTTGTCACCATGAGGATGCGCCCACTGTGTCATGACCATGTCGCTGCATCGTTCCAATGGCAATGTTTGGACACCTCTAGGCATTATGTGCACTCATTGCAGAAAACAAGCGGAAGGGTGCATTGTTTAAACAATGTGACAAAGGGCCAGAAATGAAAGCTTAAGGGCCGGATCCGGCCCCCGGGCCTTAGTTTGCCCACCCCTGCTTTAAACCCTACTTTTGTTATTTTAAATTGTACATAGCTCAGATATGTTTTGTAAATACGATAAGTTGCCATTAAAATGATGGAACTGCTACACACTGCTAAATGCTTGGTTCTCTATTGCCTTTTTAATTCTCAACTGATAACTAATATTTTTTTTTAGAATTTGGTTCACTTATGCCCTCTGAAGGATATGCAGTAGCTGCTGCTTGCTGTACCAACAACATACTAAAACTTTTACACTACATCCAATCTATAGAATATACTGTTGTCAGACTTTGTTACAGAACAATGTGTTTACTATAAAACTTCATGTAATCTATTTAGTATTAACTTTTGTGTGTTGTACACTATCAGTTCATGGATTGGTAATTACATTCTGTAACTTCAAGGAATATTGAGTTTCCTTATCCTCTGCAGGTGCAAGCAGCTGATTTAGTGTTCTGTGAATATCAAACTATATGTATATTCCTTCTTTGTGTCTTGGAGGTTTAATGTGTGTGTAAATCTGAGCAGAGATAATCACAACACTCCCCACTGTGTTAACTTTCCACTCTAATAAATGTACTCGGTCCTCCCCACTTCCCAGCCAATTTATCCTTGTCCCCTTTACAGAAGTGACGTGTCTGTCCCTGGGATAACAAGCCAACTTCTACATCTCACACTTAAATGTCATTTGTTCTGTGCAGTAACTGGCTGCGGATCAGCGATCCTACGCAGACCCAATTATATTAACCTGTGTGGGACAACGTCTTAATGACACCATATTAAAAAGAGAAGATCCTCGGCTGGCTGGCCTTTCCTTTTTTACATTTAACCCTTCTGTTCATCACTAGGGAATTCAACATATGTTTTGCATGACTTCCAAGTTGCTTCTAAAAATCATCTTAACTGATTTAGCTTTGATTCAGTGGTGGACTGAAAACCAAGAACGAAAGTGTGTGTGTGTGTGTGTGTGTGTGTGTGTGTGTATATATATATATATATATATATATATATATAAAACCTACATTGTCATGTAAAAATAAAGACACCCCATAGAAGCCTGTGTGTTGTGTGGATATATGGATATTTCAATTTTAACAATACTGTGAGATTCGGGTATTCGAGATTCAAGATTTAATAAGCAATAAAAACTGATTTAAAATCTTCTATATAATGTAATTCTACTAGTTCTATTTCTGGTGAGCAATATATGAGGACGTATTTATTCCCACCCCATATTTATTCCTTCTTAAAATGGATCAAATCACACACGATTCACATATCAAATCAAATCACATACACTGCATTTTGAAGGAGGCTTGCCCTATTTTAAACCTTAATAAATTAGTTTATTATGTTGCTAACACTAACTGAAGGGAACACTGTATACATGGGCACTCAATCGATGGTGCTTTGAGCGCTTATTTCAGTGGCCACCCCTGGCAGTGGATCCGCTCGAAAACAGGCTGGTCGAACAGGTAATGGACATGTCTGTAAATCGTGATCTAATCTCATTCCTTTGGATTGGGACCTTCCAAAAGGATTGGACGGGAATTGAGCACCTAAAGTTGCATCACCATGGGTCATTGATCGTGCGCCCATCTATACATTTATGGGCACCTTAAGACCGGTGAAGAATTTAACATGCAAGATCTAGACATCCAAGCAACTTCTTGGATTGAACAGAGAATCAGTGCGCACCACTTTGCGATCCAAATTAATGTCAGTTGATCATGGATTTACTAACATGTTGGTTCCCTGTTCGTTTTAGCTTTCTTTGAGAGGAATCTATTGATCCCACTCGAAGAATGGGTGGCTACAAGTGAATCCTGAACAAACGATCACCACAAACGTGCACAGAAATATCAAGCTGTATATGCCCACCAAAAGTCTCTTTTGCCACTTGGTGGTCTAATGCCAATAACATTACAATAAATAGGCTATAGCTATACAATGTGTGGTGAAGAAGCTGCACTGGTAATTACAAGAATAAAAATAAATAATGTTAATTTCAGTGGTATAATATGTAATCCTCCAAGAAAAATGAGCATTATAGAGGATTACTGAGTATCTTGTGCAGACAGCAATTTGTTACATTCATCAGAAGCTGTCCTATTCAATGCCAAGTAGCTTCTCCTCCCACAAAGTTCCTTTGATTGATTTCATCCGTAATTGAAGGAGCATAGGTAAATTTCCACAATTTGGGTCTAAAGCACTTTCACCAATAATCGGGGGCTTATCCACAGTTTTTTGTTTTATAGGAATCAGAAAGGAATTGATTATGCAGAACACATTCTGTAGAGAAGGGCAGATTAAAGTTAAGGATATGAAATTATTTATTTGGAAATCCCTTTGTATGTTCCAGCTCGCAAAACACGTAGTATGATGAGTCTTTTCTGAAGAAACGTAGGAGCTCATTACTTCTGAAAAACTATGTGAAGAGTTAAAATGTGATAATATACACACATACATATCACACACATTTGATCATCTAAAGCCAGTAGCAGAACACAATAACAACAGGGATGTAATAATAAGATAAATTACGGTTACTATGAGAATTTAGTATTAATGAAAAGCTAAATGTATTCTTTAAAGTATTAATAGTAACACTCTTGTGGATTCCCAAAAAGAAGTAACTTAATAAATTAATGTTCCCATGAGTTATACTAGTTGAATTTTAGTTGACTTTAAAGGGAACCCATCAGGATCATATTATGGAAGATTCATATTTGTGTATGTAGACAAGATATCTATTTTGTGTTAAATAATAAATTGTTTAAGGAAGGCAGTTTTATACAGATCTATGTACATGATACATTCCACATCTGAACAGCACTGCAGAATTCTTCTGCCGGGTCTGTTATGGATTTGCTTGGATACAGTCTGGCTTTTTGTGCCATTTTGTTTGGGCTATTTTTGTGCTTTTATCTAATTTCTGCTGACCATCTTCTCTAGTTTGTGTCCTATTCTGTGTCTGACAGGAGGGAATGATCTCTGATCATTCAAGTCCTCTGTGCTACCTCAGCAGGATGCTAGTGAAGAGACCAGCACAAAGCAGAGATCAGTTTGTCTTTGGGACTGGAGATTTTCTGCACAAGTTAATCATTAACCAGATCAACCACAGTCTCCTCTTCTTCTGCTTCCACCTCCTCAAGCATCAATCAGACAGGAGACCATGTGTAGGTGGACAGTCCTTCTACTCCCTGACAGAATACTTCTATGGGTACAACACTGTTGGCATAGGTTCACAGGGATTATCTCATGTGCTCACCCACAATTGTCCATGTGTATCTGTTCAGATTTAATGCAAATAGTACATAAAGTGTTTATTTTAATAAATAGTTATAAGTATATTTTTAAGGGTTGCTCAACCTAAAAGATATGTTGAGGCTTTAGTTTTATGCTAGATCATTAAAAAAAAAATCTTTATATTCTTAGGCACTTTGAAGTTTTTATGTTTCCCATATTAAGGGATTTCAGTCTACTTGTTATATTTGTTGTTCATTTAATATTTTGGAAAAAATAAGGGGGGATTCGGACTATGAATGTTTGGAATTGCTTATACTTTCAGAAGACAGAAATTGTAATTGTGAGTCATTGTACTGACCACGTTTTTCAAAATATAATACAAATACTCTGTGTTACCTGTACTCAAGAACAACAGCTTTTTAGATGCTGAATCTGAATTTATGACTCTAATAACATGGTTACTACCTTTTTGAAACATTATAGGCCCGTTTTGGGTATTTAACACATTTTACTTTAAGTACATAAGTGAGTGCAGGGATCTACAGGATTAGAAATATAATTTTCTAACTAGAGATGGAAGACTGCCTGGGTTCATTTAGGGTTTGGAGAATCCTCTTTAAGTTCTCCGAACATGAATTGAACAGTGATCTATATTGAAGATGAGAGGAGTCCCCTGTTGGCCTTGTGCGATCTGGCGTCCGTGCGTCGCCATGGAGATGATGCGGGCCACG
>CM070042.1:45504623-45522567 GCA_036250615.1 Ptychadena robeensis | reverse complement strand
ACCAAACTCGCCATATGTTCGCGAACATGGGCGAACGCGAACATGCGCGAATAGTTCTCCAGCGCCATCACTACTAAGCATTTGTCTCATATTTACTTTCTGTGTCTGTTCAGGTAACAATCCTACCAGTTTGCATTAACAATGGTCTGTTCCATCAAGTTTTGTGGGTAGATCTATAGATGCTATGTAAAACAAGATAACAAGGTGCACATTTGGTGAACCTCTGTATTTGTATTAGGGTTCTAATACAAATACAGAGTATTCTAAAATACTAAATTTTTCTTCTTAAATACCTCATTTGTTGTTGTATCTGACAGGCAAGTTTATTGCTGAATTCAGCAGATTTTGTTGATAGAACTGTTAAATTACTAAAACACACATTAACCTCTTTCCTGTATGTGTATAACTTACACATTGTATGCATACCTACAGCCAGAAAATTTGTCTCTCCTAAAGTGAATGATTCAGTATTTACACCTTTCTGAACACATGGAGTTAAAGATTAATAATTATTTGTTTGTTAAAAACAGCTAAAAGAAATCATGCTGCTTTTTTCCAATCAGTCTGTCTGTAAGTAGTAAAAAAACTAAAGCAATGTTGTGCAGTTATGCAAAAAGTAGTAGATTATGTAACCAAAAAGTATGTATAGACAAGTTGTAACAGCTACTATAATTGCTATAAAGCTTTTTTATTGCAATAAAGCAGTTTTTGGCACTTCAAGTGTTTGGTCAGTTTGGCAGGGTGGAATGGGATGTCCTAATGTACATCATCACTGCATCATGAGCATACACAGAAGGGCAGCAGCTGTTGCGTAATAGTGAAAACTCATTGTAATAGTCCTTCCTACCGAAAACCCTGACACTTTTTATTGGTGTTCTACTCGGCGCTCCAACGCACGTTATTGATCTAGAATTCATTGTTTTTATTAGAGATGATTAATGTGATGCCATAATTTTCACATTACCATGCATATCGTAAGCAGATCGAAACTGAACCAATGAAATTCTACAGCTGCTGTTCTGTGTTGACTCTTTTTTAGTTTTGCTCGTTTCAGTCTGCATGCAATTTTCAGGCATCTTATTGATCATCTTTAATGTTGATTGATTAGCTAAAAGTGATCTATAGACCAATAAAGATTTTTGCTGTTAATATGTTGTGATGCAACTCCAGTTTCTAGCTCTTAAGCTAGCCATACACGTATGGATTCCCATGCGTTCGGCCAGCAAGCGATCACTTCACCACGCTGCTTTTGGTCTTCTGCCGAACATCTGGGAATCACAATGTGAGCCCTTCACACATCGATTCCCGCAAGATGCTTTGAATGGGGACCCTGGTACAACTTTCACCAGAAAAGAACGGTCAAGGCGGATGGCCGTGCGACCATCTTGCGTTGTTATTCTGGTCTATCGCTCCAGGTGGGTGCCTCCATTTTGGCGATCACTTTTCAATCGATGTAAATCTCTTCATCGAACAATTATCGCAATTGTACCATGTGTCCGGGCTACGATTTTGGTACAATCGATGTAAATTTTCATTGATTTACATTGATTGTACGCTTAAATCGAACCGTGTGTTCCTAGCTTAAAGCTTTCAGTGTACAAGCTAGTTTAGATAATCCGTAACGAGTTTATCTGTGGTGTATTGCATCCATGTAAGTTGTCTTTTATTCCTGCAACCACGATCAAAACTACAACTTATTAGCTGAACACACACATTTTCAAAACCATTCTCTAAAACTTCCAGGCTAAAGCCACTGGCATAAGAAAGTCTTCCCTGGGCAAAAGAGTATTCCGTCCCTTTAGATAAAAACCTCAAAGGTGAGCAAATTTACAAGGATGAGACGCTTGCTATAAATATGTGCCGAGTTCAGACGCCTGCCTAACATCAGAAGGGGTAATTAAATTCTCCCTCGCTTATTCCAGGCGTCCTGTGTACTGCAGGCATTGCATAGCTCACTTACAAAAGAAAGTGTATCAAAGAGAATTTTATTCTTATTTTTCAGTGTTAGGGGGACACAGAGGTGGGTGGGCAAATCTACTGGATTCTGGAGGCAAACATAGCTGTCAGATGTTGGACCTGCTGCTTGAGGAGTAATATCTGTTATTTACATAGCATTTCTCATCTAGAAAATATTTTGTAGCTCAGGCTTCTGTGCATCCACCTCAGCGTTAGGATATTGGTAATTAGAAAGTATAAAATATTATGTTCTCAGTTTCTGATAAGTAAAGATATTTGAAAATAAAATGAATCTGGTATATTTAGAGTAACCTAAGAATATATTGATGGATACCTAACTGTTTTCCAGCTTAGGTTGGTTTGACAAACAAAAGTAATTTATTTAGCACTGTATTTTAAAGTGTTTGCTATTTTAGCCAGCTAGGCACTTTTCTTACATAATACCATTCAAGAGGTGCAGAAGAATCCTTTATGGTGATTGGGATTATACGTAGGAGCTTATGCCACTGCCCCAATATCCATTCATTGTATCATAGTGCAGGGAAATGCATTATGTTTAATCTACAAAATGCCCATTTCACAAGTACAGCAGCCCATGGTTTTGAATCTTTATAATAAGAGATAAGGGCATGCTAATAGCGATGATCAAAAATCAGTTGTGGGTGTTTGCAGACAATCCGCTGACTTTTCCGCAAAAACCTCATTGACATTAATGACTACAGAGTTAGAGTACACTGCTTGAAATTGCCAGCCCCTCATCATTGACACCGGCGACGTGGAATGTCTGTGGCGCCCCAGCCCTTCCGCGCGCCACCATGACGTGATCCGGATGTAGCCTCAACCCCCGCAAATTCTGCTGCCGGAGAGAACATCGCTGCAGCTTTCTGGGGATATGTGGCGCTCCTGACTAGCTGGGCTTGTCATGACCGCTAAGGAGGTTAATGGAAAGAAATCATATTTTAAAAAAAGTGTGGGGTCCCCCCCAAGAGCATACCCAAACATTTTTAGCATAGACCTGGTATGGTCAGCAAAATGGTGAGCACAAACAGTTTGGGGCCCCCCTCCAGAGCATACCAGACCCCTTTTGGCAAGCCTGGCAAGACAGGACATATGAGGACATCGGGCATGCATAAAGGCTGTGGGAAACGGCGGGCAGATGTCAATTTACCCAGCATCGGAATCTTCATTTATTCACCAGATTTCGAGGGACACAGAAGGTCCCTGGAACTTTAGGGAAGAGATCCCCCTTCATGGGACACTTTACCCTTCGTGGGACACTTTACCCTTCGTGGGAAGAAAAGGATTTACAATGTTGAAGTTCAGGTAAGCTCGGTTAGGGGATGACCACCATGCTTTTTCTTTCTTCTTTTTTTTTTTAAATGTCTTTTTATTTTAAATAGAATTTTGTTTTTTTATTGGATGGTGGAGGGTGTTGCCCATGTAGAAAAAATACATTATTAGCTGTACTGATTGTAGGGTGGGGTCAAACTTTGTCTCTATGTTGAGTATGAAAGGATCGATCATCAGAAATGTTTCCCTAGTCGGCAGGCCCCAAACATGCAATGTTTACAGGGAAACGATTGTAGGGTGAACTGTTTGGCCATCTTTAAATGTTAACTCAAGCAGTTAATAGGCGCCTCCAAACTGCACAGGAAATGGGTCTGTCAGCATGTTGCAAAGTTTTTCCAGGGTTGGTCTGGTCAACTGCCAGTGTGAACATGGCTTAAAACACAATTCCAATAAATGTACATGCATTTTGTGTTTTGCATGTTTTTATTAAATTAATTTAAACTTTGTGCCTAGAAATGTCAGAATGAAGGATGGTATTAATAAATACATAAAAATACTATGTAAAATGGTATGTAAAACATTTTATTAACCTCTAATTGCTTAAGCGCAGCACACAGTTAAAATCTTGCAACAACCTCCTTTTATATATACCTAAGCCTAGTTTCACATGTACACCAAGTCACCCAAAGCACATGCTTTATCTGCATCCACATGTTATTGCATTCTGTGCATCTTTCTTATCTAATCCCAGAAGGCCTGGCACATTGGCCTGAAGGCCTGACAATTTATGAGTGGATGCAAGGGCTCATTTACACAAGCAGAAATCGAAACCGACTGGTGGACGCAATAATAGGCATTCACTGGTCTGTTTTCGGGATTTAGTCCGATAGATCTGTAATGGGGTAGTTTTTAAACGACCTCCAAGAGGCTGCACAATTTTGCAGGCGCGCGTGAGCAGTGGTTTCCCTCATGGCTGCGGGAGCGCTCGTTTGTTTCAGTCCACAGCCTGGGAAACTTCAGTGTAAATTTAGCCTAAAGGTGCCCATACATGCATAGATATGGGCTAGATCGATGGCCGCTTTGAGTGCTGTGTGCGCTCATGGCCATCTATCTGGTGCATATGATTTGCGGCCATCCCTGTTTTCGAGCGGGATCACTCAATCACTTGATTTTTTTTAAAAAAGAGTAGAACCCCCTGACCGAAATTTTTACCAACACTTATAAAAGTAGGTAAACATCAGCTCCCCACTGTCAGAGCCAGATCATGACCATGCAATGATGTTTAGGTTTTTGTAGCCCTATAGAGTGAACAGCAGCAAATGTATTCGACAAGCTGAGAAAGAGAAAAGATGGAGAGAGAGAGAGACTAGGGTAGAGACACCTAATAGTACTAAGTGCTATTATCATGGCAGGATCTGCAAATATTTTTTCAAACTTCAGATTTAAAGCATTAGAGAAATAATTAGTGAATAAATTAGTGAGATGGCTAGCCTCTGGAGATATTTGTGGTCAGTTAGATGAACATATCCCAGGACATGTAATAAAAGCAATAAACTTTATTCAGAGCGAAATAGCTCTAAAAGACAATGAAAAGAATACCATGTACATAGACAGATTAAAAATATACAAACACCTAGGCCGCCCCCTAGGGGGTTCACAGTGGATACATAATATCAGAAAATCAAACTGTTTCGCAGGGCGCTTCCCAAGGGGAGTCTCCCCCCAACACATTTCAGCCTCCAGTGATGTGGATTCATCAGGGGTGATCGCCCTCCAGTGTAACATGTGTTGGTCATATTCTCCAAAGTAATAAAAGCAATCCAAAAATCTAAAAGATAGCATATGGTAATCAGATACACAGCACAATAGTAGTAAACATAATTTCAAGCGATGTTCAATACAGTCCATGAGATAAGTCCCACACATTATATTTAAAACCAACAAAACAAAACAAAACATATCATATAATAATAATGTATAAATAGATTTCTCAATGATAGCCACAGCTGGGAATGCCCTGGTGTCAGGCCCAACCTCGCCCCCACTCCTCTGTGGCAGAAGCCAAACTTGTCAATGGCCTTGTAATATAACTCACAGGGTCCAAATTCTGGTAATCTAAGGAGTCACATGACACATATCATGAACCTGAAAAAAATATATGTGTATATCTATCAAGTTATCACACATCAAACGCCCGGACCAAAGAGAAAAAAATTACCACCCCCTTAGTGTTCACATATGTGTCACCATACCTGTGTACCTGCATGTGTTACACCGGAGAGGAGAACAGCAGCCTACCTACATGAGACAAGGGACAGAGGATACCATTCAGATTTAATATCATTCAGATTTAAAGCATGATTATTTTGGAAATTACATGTTAAAGATAAAGGCATATATAGCGGTCTATTTATAAATGTTGTCACACAAGATTATTGAAACCGTTACCCAAGATTTACACATTTTTCTAATTGGGTTCAATTGCAAAAATGTGTGATTCCTGGAAAAAAAAAGTTGTATAAATCTTGTGTGGTAATATTAAGAGACCTCCATATGTACATACATTATTAATATTATATTTAGAACTACTAAATACATTTAAATAGGAACTGGTTGAAAGAAGCCGGAAAAAAGAGCTGTAGAACCTTCAGACTAAATGTTTACTTACTTTTTTGCTGCAAGAGCAGTCAGCGCTTTTGTGTTCTAATTGGAGCACAGAAATGAATAAGCGCAAAGGTTGCCCTGCCCTAAAACTTTGTATAGAGAGTTGGGTACCATTCACATAGACGTCTGGAAAACGCCTGTATGCCTGCAAAGCACAGCAGCTTACTCAGGAAGATTACTCATCCCCAGGTCCCTTTGCAGGCCCTTTAGGGATAACATGAGGACATTTCTGAACATACCGAGCACCTGCACACAGGCACCTTCCGGGGTGCTGGCAGTCAGCCAAAAAAGTATCAGTGTGAACGGTGTCTTAGGTCCTATTTACACAGTCAGTTGGAAATGAGGGGGTTCCCAGTGCCCTACCACAAGCCTGGCCAACACTATATGTCACTTTTGCAGGATGTTTGCCCATGGGTGGTGGTTGTCAGTCATTGACACACAGCAGAGTGGTTTCAGCTTTAGGTCACTTGCTGAGAGTCGCCCACCCTGAAACTGACCATGTGCATATAGCTGTAAAGGTAAACTATTAGAAGGCTCTGGGCACACAGAAAATATTACAGTGTAATGGAAATGTTTGCTATCTGTTCTTGCAACTGAGGAGAGTGTGTGTGTGTATTAGAAGGTATACAGCTGTATACTGTGTGGCCAGCAGACAATCAGATATAGTAAAAATCCCTTCCCTTAATTTATGTTCTAGCCTTTAATTAGAGAGTGCATTACTGTGATAAAAGGAAACAGTTGCAGAAAAATCAATTATTTGCACCAAGGCCAAAATACCAGATCAATTAAATACTAAAAATGAAAGTTATTCACACCATGAGAAGTCGATTGTTTATTTGCTGGGATAACAGAGACATAAAATGTATTGTGATTGATGCTAAGCATTAATCTGTTTATATTTTGCTTCCCTTTTCATGTGTTTACTTTGTCTTTTTTTTCTTCTGTATGCAAAATTCACACAATCTAATTCAGTGCTCAAATTCCCACACTGGAAAGGGGCTCACCTTTTCAAACATTCTTCCATTCATTCTTTAAAGCTTTTTGATATTTCACCTATCTTGATATCATGACTCCAATATTTCTCTTTATTCGTGTAATTGGGCACCCAGGATTTTGGTTATATATCCAATTTTCTCCAACTTGCTTTCCAACCCTGCTGGTTCCAATATTGCCTCTGCACCCTGAATTATTTCTGCTTCCAGTCTAGGATATAAAAAATAACAATGGTCAGTGCAGTCTGATGGAGAATGTCTCTCTGTTCACAAAAACACAATTCTGTGGTGTCTGCCTGTAAGCTGTTGCATGAGAGATATAGGCTTCTGTTGGTACCCTTGTGGTCTGGTGGTGAAGAGCTGTTCCAGTGCTTCTATGTAGGAGGATTGTAAAAAAAAGAAATAAAAAAACAAAGCATGAATAAATTTAAAGCTTATGATTATGCTTATAAACATTTATTGCTGTGAATGACAATTACGTTATGCATAAGAAAACATCCAAATAACAAATTGGGTACATGGTAGAGTATATTGGATCACTGTCAAGATAAGAAGGAAGAAAAAAGTAATGCTGGGCATACATGGGTCGATTCTCGTGCAATGTCGTGCTGTACGCAAGCTTCCTAGAGACGCAGCACTTCTGCGTCATTGATCCTGGCAGATACTTTGGATTGGAACCCTTGGGAAAATACTATTAGGTGACAAGGAAGTGTATACTGGACCATAGATTGCTTTATCTTTGATTTTAGATCTGCTGATTAGTTTCTTATGTATACAATCCACTCTTTTGCAACATGTGATTATTTGATTTGGCAATTTTTGTAATCAACTATTTCTATTTTAATAAAGAGTTAGAAATGTGTTGTAGACTAATGACCAGTATACTTGAGCATGAATTACTGAATTATAAAACCCATCATTTCCAGAATGAAGAATAGAAGAGCAGCTTATGATTGAATATGGAAGCTTAAGAGTGTCCATATTCAACTCCTGCACAATTAAGTTTTAGTATGTATGTGTGTAAACATTTTGTTTTTACTAGAAGGGGCACTTTTAAATACAAAACAAAATACAATCATACTATACATAATATAGCAGCTTTTAGTCCTGGCACCATTTCAACTCTGGCCTGCTGATCTAGATTCTGCCTCCTTCTGTTGCAACCAGCAAGGCACTCCCTAAATTACAAATAGTATATAGTATAAAATATAATGATAAAACTGTCATACCTACACTCTTTAAGCAAAACATCCATCCAGTTAATGTGTACAGAAATAAAGTATGGTGTTTTGGCTCAGTTTCAGTGAGGTGTTCACTACAAACCTCAGAAATACCCTTACTCTTCCTCATCAAAATTTGAATTCTTCATTTGTCTCTATCTATGTCACAATATTGCCGTTTGCTACTTTCTATGCTTTTTCTACATTAAAAACTGTTAAATACAGTATAAAATCTTCTGAAAAATCTATCATAACATGAAGGATCCTGGGCAGCAAACATCTGATAAGGAGCTATTTTTCACCTTCTAATATCACCTCCTTCACATCTTAATAAATGCATGTTTGTTGACTTGTGTAAGCAGTGCAGCAAATAGATGGGATCCGTTGCACGAAGAGAGTACAGGAAGCATATGCTCTGTGAATAATGACTTTCTACTGCATAAGAAGGACGCAATTCATAATAATCCCTTGCTTTTCTCATTTTGCAGTGTACAAGGGCGATTAATCAATTTGCCGGTGTTCTGTCACCCGCAACAAATTTGCTAGAGCCGAGACAAATTTATTGCTTCATGATAAAAGAACTTGTTTAGAGGGAAAATAAATGAAATGGATTGCTGTGGTATTTGAATGGGATGCTCACATGTAGGGGCCAGACGGAGGTGCCTATCCCCTATTATTACCCTTGTGCTTTGAGAATAGTTCAAGGAGAGAATGCTGTTCCTTGTCTTATTATTGTAGGGTATAAGAATTGTGCAAGAAGAAAAAAATCCTTTAACCCATTGTTCTACATTAATGATGTGTGGTAACATCAAATGCTGCCATGCATGATGCCACTGAAATGCACATGTAGGTAAACTAGTCTTTTTGTTAAGCTAGTGGTTGAAAAAAGTTGTGTTGATGTGCAAAAACCCCCCTCAGTAAGCTGTACCTAAAATTTCTGTTGTACCTTCTCCAACCTGGATCAAACTGGGCCCGTGCTGGGATCCCACACAATTGCCGGCTCTCCGTGAGCCTGCAGCATTTCTGCATAGCTTTAGGTTCACCGAGCTTTTCCGGCCCTGTGTCTTTGGCATCACCGAAGGGGGGTCCACGCCATAGACCTCCATGTCAATGGAGGGGGCGTCGCTTTCCCACTCACACAACACTGGCATCTAATTGACACTGGTGGTGTGTAGTGAGCTGGGAGGATAGCGGGCAGTCACAGCGGAGTACAGTGTACTCCGCCACAATTGTTCAGTAAGCGTGTACTCCCGTAACGCTAGGGAGGTTAATGCAGGGGCCCATGGCCTGGAGTTGAACACACACACTGTACAACCAGGAATGGGGCACACATGCATGTCCCAATCCCTGTGTGTACAGTTTTGTCTTCCTCGACACCTATCCTAGTAGCCCTCTCCCTAGCTCTGCTTTCTCTGCAGCACCATTACTAGCTGCACTCACCATGCCTCTGTGCTCCAAATCTGGTAGTAGAGTACTACAGAACCCAGCATAGTCCAGGCAGCAGGAAATATGTGACATCACTGGGATGCACCACTGAACAGCCAGGACTCGCAGTTCTCTACTTACAGAGTAGGGGGGGGGGGGGGGGAATGAAGAGGTGTTGAATGCAGCTGGTAGGGGGCCGCCAGGAAAGGAGATCTACTGTGGGCCAAGTTTGACACCTATATATTAATATATCATTATCTTCTTAACTATTTTATGTTTGATTGCTAGGAACTGATCATTGTGAATGATTTTCTTTGTAATCATATCATTATTTGTATGTAATGGGTCTTGGGTTCCACTGGTTGTAAATGAAACAAGTAAGCTACAAAATGTCTAAATACTGTTTATCTGTAGGAAGCTTTTGGCTAGGATGACCTACAAATATAATTCTGTTGTAGGCCTTCTATCTCTTGGATATACTTAGATATACACGCAAGTTTGATTGTGAAAGATGTTTACTAAGTAGTGGAAATCCGGTCCTTGATATCTGGACATCATTTTCTTTCTTGTTCTTTGTGGGTGAGGCGCATTCTGCTGACTCCGAAAAGATGAGAAACAAATCAAACTGTTAGAAACTTTATCTGAACGTTGTATTTTGTGTTCTCTCGCTTCTTAAGTAACACGCAAGGGCCACAACTGATCACAATCTCCCGACGTGTATTTCTTTAATGCACGCTCCATAACCACACGGACAGAGGAATCAAGGTCAAAGCTGCATGACTTGGGAGATGCATATCAACATTCGCCCCAATTTAAAATATTACACAGATTTGATCAATCAGTACTGGTTAATAAGACCTATTTTCTATTTCCTGATAGTTTTTTCCCTTTTGTGTTTTTACTATTACGGAAGCGTTCTTTAATAATGCCTTTTTCCTTTTGTACTGATGAATAATTTTTAACTAAATCGCATAAAATAGGATGACTATATCCTGAATTTGTCTCCTTTTTATGGTATATCATAGTTCCTCTGACTTTGTGGCACTATTTCATGGCTCTGATTGGTTATATCTGTGCCAAGAGTAATATTTATATAACAAAGGACAGCACAGCATTAACATGAACTTAAAGCAGACATAATCCTAAAGTTGTATATACGCGCATACATGGATTGGAATATCAGTTTAGGCAGCTGTGTTGGCGCATCATAAAAAGGAACTTGGGCGCTATGTGCATGAGAGGTGCCATCTTGTGTGTCCTGTGATTAGTATGTGTTTTGTCGATGTGACAAAAACGTGCAAAAAAAAACCAACCAACGCTATGTTCTCCCATAAGCACTGTGAATCCCATTTTCCTCGGGGATCAAATGACCAACATAGTAGGGGGCTTTTCCATCTTAAGAGAAACTGCTAAATTGTTAATACTTTGTTCTTCAAATCACACAATCACAAGTTGTTTGAGTTTAGGTTCCTATTAATTACCTGTATGTTTTATAGCATATTTGTAGATTAAAAATTCTATCCTCACCTCCTTGAGTGAGGCCTTAGACATATAGAGCTGCTGCATGTGTATTTTAATGTAAAATTACTCTAGGGGTGGAATTTGTTAAAACCATTTTAATTGCAAGTACATGAAACTAAAGTCATATATAAAGTATTTTGTGTTACAGCATAATCCTTTTTTAAATCTTTCTACTAGTTACTGATTTCTAATTTAGACATTTATTTGTACTTTAATATATTACTAAAGAAAAACATTACCTTCACCTTTTTCCTTATTTTTAACAAACTGGTCTCTTTAAATCCTTGTAACCCAAATAACTTGGTATTTGATTTGTTTTTTTAAACATACTGAATACTAGTTAGGTGATTTGCACACTTGTCTATCTCGCGCAGAGAAGGAATCAATCAACTCTGTTATTTTAACAACCGATCAATATTTTGACAAATGCGGATATATATGTGCACATTTACTTAAACACAGAAGCGTCCCATGCGGATTTGGGCAGAGCTAACTGCTTGTCAAATGGACTTGCATTAACCTCCCAGCCGGTAACACCGGCTGTGCATCCAATCAATGACTAACCGCTTGGCATTTATTGTAAACAGTGGACGTTAGACTGCATTGTGAAGATATTGTATGGATAAGCTGAAAGTTCTGGCACCCACTCTTGTGAAAGTGGAGAAGTCAAAAGAGAAATTTCCAGGATGGAGCCAAATGGAAAAAGCACATTAGGAGGATGTTATTCATTCATTACTGTCAGTTTAATCTCTAAAATGATAATTAGGGAAAAATTATTAGTATTATGTTATGCTAGTTGTATCTACTTGGTCCTTGCATGCTTGTAGTAGAACGGTGTAACAAGAAAGGGGCCGGATGTAGCGATCTATGAATGTATTTTTGGTCAAAGGAAATATTTACATTCACATTTGTCTGCCAGTGTCATGGGCTGTAAAATGAAATGCATCTGTCTATCTTTCATGGGTGCAGAGGGTGTTTCGCTATTTACTTAGCTTCTCAAATGTTCATGCAAACTCATTGCTGCTATTGCTTGCTTAGGCTAGTTGTGTGCTTCTTGACGCATACCTGCCTAACCTATGCAGCATTTAGTAAACAAGGTCACATTTTTTTCTGTTCATGCTTTTCTGTTGAGATCTATGACCACCAAATTTTTTTGTGGACTAGCAGTTAAACTAGCCACACATGGTTCGATTTTGGTTCAATCGATGCTCGATTAGATGAATTGTTTCATCGATTGAACGAAAATCGAGAAATGCCCACATGGTACGATCGACGATAATTGTTCGATGAAGGCAGAAAAATGTATCGAATTTTGATCGGACATGTTGGAAAATTATTGTCGATTTTGCTAAAATCGTTTTATAATCGCCGATGTTTGTGGTGTTTCTCCTGGATTGATTAGATTCGATATAATAACATAGACCACTTCAATCTGAACTTCAATCGTTTCCATACCAAAATCGACGATTTTAGTAATCTTTTTTAATCGAAATCTCACCACAATCGCAAACTCAATGTGGGGTGTATGTTGATGCGATAAAGATTGATTTTTGATTAGACGATTGAATTCTTTGATCTGATCGAGCATCAATTGAACCAAAATTGAACCGTGTGTGGCTAGCTTTAGGGGGAATTCACACAGGAACCTGAAAACACTGCATTTCCATATCTGTCTGATATGGATTAAATTGGGCATTTTTAAATTTGGCAGACGGGCACTATCTGGGCTAGTCGACAGCATCACCTGTGTTAATGCTCTCTTATGCTTTAGTCAAGGTAACACTCCAAGTTCAATATAACTTTCCCCCATTGGGTGAACATTTCAAGGATTTTGGTTAATTTTTATTGAAGGCATTAAAATCTCAAACCCAATTATGTGGTAGGCCTATAACTTACTGAAATATGTCCAAACAAGCGTCTAGGAAACACCCTGACTATAATATAATGCTTTTTTGCTTCATTTTCCCTATAAGAATAAATGGCCACATTAATGCACTTGGATTTATGGATGCAGTTTCCTTATAGTAATAAATGGGCAAGCTCTAAACGTTGGCTGTCTCTGTGTATGATTTTCCCTAGTCAAGCTGGGGGTAAATGCTTTTAGCAGGTTTTTTTTTCCCCCCAAACTGGAGTGCGGGGAAAACACTAGGGAGGTTAAAAAGCAGAGTAAAGCTGGCCATACACCTTTAGATCTGGCAGATATCCTGTAAATCTACCAACAACTATGTAGTATAGTGTCCTCTGCGATTGAACACCGGTAGACTCCATTGTTCAGAAAGTCCCTCATATTTCATGGTTTTGGTAAAACAAAAGAAGATAAAAGGAAATCTAAAGGTGTATGGGGACCCTAAAGCTGGCCATAGACATCTCAATCCATGGCCAGATTAAAGCAGACTAATTACACGGTGGCGACATCACTGCGCTGTGATGAGTCGGCTACAGAACTGACAGGAATTCTGTGTGTGCCCTTAATACAGGTATTCCCGACAGATTGTAGCCAATTAACTTGGAGGAGGAGGAGACTCCCCATCCACAGTAACTGACTACAACAGGATCGGCCACAAAAAATACCGGCAGGACGGATCGCCGTGCTATCCCACCTGCGGGCTATTTGGGACGAAACTGCAAGGTGGGCACCCCTGTAGTTGCGGGCGACCATCCACCATGCGTTTTGCGCGAGCGCGCCCGGCGGTCGATCACCTGCAACTACTGCCAGGAAACGATGCGTCTATGGCCGGCTTTAGCCTATGTTTCCACTTCTGATCCTTCAGTGTTTTTTCCAAACACAGGGCATTGTGTTAAATCCATTTGTGATGCATTTGTGATCAATTTATGGTCATTGTTTGATGCATGTATTTTTTTATATTTTTTTGGAAACATCTTAAATCTCCATACTTCAGACTACTCACCCTGAAAACAGTGTGTGTTGGGAAATGTCTGAATGAATTAGGAACATTTTGGCTCAATGTTAATTCTGTATGGATGCTCCAGATTGCTTTGCTTCTAGTCCAAACTAAGCATTGGTGGACACTGCCAAAGTTTTCCATTGAACAAGCCACATTTGAACCACTTTGAATAGTAGCGTTCTTAACTAAGACACTTAACTTAACTAAGCAGAAGCATTCCATACAGGGAGCCCATGTAACCAAAATATTTCAAAATAACGGCTGGGAAAAACATTTCTCAGCATTTTAAATTGTCACTGAAAGTGTTAGATGGAAATGACCAGTAATGTACTTATTTAATATTAATTTTATCAATTGTGGTTTGTCAACATATTCCGAAGGGTTTTGGATCATTTTGAAAAAAATTATAAATATTGCTCTAGTACATTTGCATACATTAGGTTCAAGGTCAAGTCAGCTAGTTGAAATAAGGGCATCACAAAGCAAAAGCACATTTGCTGTGTGTTTCTGTGCCTTAGCTGCTGCATTCCTCACCCTAGGCTTATGCTCAATTTATTCAGTTTTTACAGATATGTTTAGTAAAATTAGGTACCTTGGCTTATATTCATGTCAGCTTATACTCAAGTGTATAAGCTATTTAATAAATAAAATAATTTACAGATTCACTGAGGTGTGAAATTATTTTAGGGCCCTTTCACAGTACCAGCACTGTGCCTGCAGAGCAGTTTTTTTTAGCAGTAACGGACATGGTAGCGGTAACTCTACTGGGTCCATTACTTGCCAAAGAAACACATTTTGCACTGCGCTGCGCTTGGGTCTCCCAGACAAGTGTATGGGAGCTGCTTGTACTGCATCTGCAAAACTCTGTGCTGCAGGGTGTATACGATAACAGTACAGTATGGAAACGTGTGTACCCTTCACATTTGCCCTGCATTTGCATTTACGGTAATGTGAAGTGCCATGCATTAACACTAGCAAAGCTAAGTTGCAGTACTGCAATGTAAACGAGCCTAGTGTGAAAGGGCCCTCAACCTTAAAATTCTGTTGAGCTAACTATATTTATTTTTGTGCAATGATTTTAGCGTTATTTATATCAATACATTTTTACGAGGCATAGCATGCTGGTTGGTGTGTATGGTGATTCATCAAAGTCCACAGACAAAGTTAACATTTTAGTGTCCCATATGGTTCAGATATTTGTGAGGTTCTGATCTATTGTGCCTTGCTCCTGCGTTGCCGTATGCCATGGTAAAGCAGGCCACTATTCTAAATGGATTGCTATTTGGCATGTTTTTATTCTAGTATTCTATTCAAGTAGTAGCAATTCTTGCCTGAGACCTGAGGTGCTGCTAGCTCTGTATATTCATCTCAATAGATCTGAAGGGAGAATTTCTGATGGCATCATTCAGCGGCTCACTGTTATCTGTGCTGGAGCATCTAAAAGGAGGGAGCAAGACATATTTCCTACTAAGGGCTCATTTACACGGGTGGCTGTTACCAGACGACTTTTGAACGATCGATTTTAGATCCAATCCTGTTGTGCAATCTTACGATCTTTACCCAGTCTAAAGCTGGCCTTAGATGCTTAGATCCCCATTCATCATGCTTTGATTAGTCATCCACCAAACTGACACAGGATGACCTTGACCTCCATCCAAAGTATCACAATCGGCCAGAAAAATACCCCCGGAAAGGATCGCCATGCTTTTCTTGTCGATCTGTCAAGGTGGGTGCCTTGTTTTTTGCGACTACCCCCCCCCCCCAAGAGTTTTTCGTTAGCACTGCACTCGGTCCGCCGCAGAACGGCCGCAAATCGAAGTGCCTATGGTTGGCTTAACAGCGATCGATTGTACCACAACAGTGTGATCTAGTTAAACACGATTTACGATGGAGCACATGTTTTGTACTTAACAAATCAAGATACCTAGGAAAACCTTCAGATATTTGAAGATTAAGCAAAATTTATTAACATGTCCCATCACTTTTCGATCGATTTACTTTGTATGATTTCAATCACTTTTGGTCGATCGTCCTAGGTGTATGGGAATCGATTTTCGGAAATATCGTGCATGGCCCCCCATGGAAATATCGTGCATGGCCCCCCATGGCCCCCATGACCTCCCCGGAAAGCTGCAGCGATATTCTCTCCATTTCCAACGCCATAGATCGCGTCACGATGCGGAAGGGGGGACGGGCAGAATGCTTGGGAGGGTATGACCTCGTGCAGAACATAGCATGGTAGGTCAGCAATGAGGTTAGATTAGCTCTAGAAAGATGAAAGACCATGCTGTTTGCTTTGCCCTCTATCTACCCTATTTCGGCATAGCCTCAAGAGTTCTGTTCCTTATTAATGCATATGAAGAAATGGACACTTATGGCTATTCACTATGCATTCCCTGGTGGGTTGTCTTTTATTTGGGTTGGATTCTTCCCATGAAGGGATGCAGAAAGATGGTCATCCAGCATTGCAGTACTATAGAAGTTTGCCTTGCTGCTTTATGAAATGATGCCAAGTAGCGTCTCTCAATGATTCCAAGGGATTAAAATGATGATAAAAGTAATGGTTCATTACATTACCTACTTCAGCAGGATTGCAATGAACACCATAAATTGCCGACTGGGCTTCTAACTACTCCCATCTATTTAAAATGAGTGTGGGGTTACTTTCATTAACTGTGTTCAAAGGCAGCACCCTTACATGGTTCTTTAAATGGCTTAGCAATAGTAGAATGTTGTACCGTGTTAGCCATTGATGAATATTGAGCTTACTCAAGTCATTAGAGAAGCAAGCTTTAGGGATGTCGCAGATTCCTTCTTCAGGCTAAATATGAGCTTCTTAAAACAGAATTGTATTAGCCTGAGGAAGGGATCTACGGCATTCCGAAAGCTTGCTTCTCTAATGACTTAAGTAAGCCAATAAACGGTTTCAAACTCCAAACTCTTTAAATGGCTTAGATCTAACCCCATTTAGACATAAAATATGTCTGGAATTATAGAAGGCATAGAATGGAGGAAGAGGATTGTGCTTGTACACTTTAGGTTTTTAAAATAGATGCACACTTTTCCTGGACACATAGAATTGGCTAGTACTGTTGGGACCAACGTTGTAAAATTACACCATTTACTTGATGTAAAGTAGTTTTGAATTTTCATCATCTAAACCTGACAATTGAGGACTTCTGAAAAGCCATATGGTAGCATCCAAGTCTAGATCCATATCAACCGGTTCTCCGCCAGCCAACTTGGTGCAGTCTTGGTTACTTCCTGGTGGCACCGGTGATGTAGACTACATTATACATCTGTACATTCAGTACTTTCAATCAATTATAAAATCAGTTGTAAATTCATTATGATCGAAATAGAATTTTGGAAAATAGTTTTGGAAATCAAATGGCCAAATACAAAATTGGCAATAAACCATAGTTTTCTGATGCATAGGACTTTTGGCTATTTTGACTTTTAAATTATCAAACTATTTTCCAAAATTCTATTTCTATCACATTGATGGGGATTCTCCACAGGTATTCTCCTTCAATCCCGATTGACCAACACTTTTATAATATCATAAAGAATCAGCCTAAAACCTACTTCTGCTTTTTTGTATGTAGATATGTAGACAGCTGATTCTGGTTGGTTTCTGCGGGTCCATGCGTCCATGCCTGATCCTATTGCGTCTGGGACTGGCAGGGTGTCATCTGGTGCTCACCTAATAGGTACACACATGGTTATGTAGTTTATTTCTTGACGTCACCACGCTGTAATTGATCGCCAGTCGATTGCACGGGAATCTACCCGTGTGTGGCCAGCTTTAGAATTCCCTGATGACATACAATTGACCACCAGATGGAATTTTTAGTATTTATCTCTCAAGCAAGCAACAACACAATGGAATACATTTTAGGTTTCCATCTACAGTGCTGCTCGAAAGTATGTGAACCCCTCAAGTGGTGTAGATGTTTCTGTTGTTTAA
>CM070042.1:45451546-45497249 GCA_036250615.1 Ptychadena robeensis | reverse complement strand
ATAAAGAGGATGATGTGGTCAAACTACTCATTTGCCTAATAATTCTGCACTCCCTGTATACCTACAAGGGGGCTATGTGGCTTAAATTCAAATCAACAACATACAAACCTAACTTACCGAAACTTTCTAAGAAGCCATTGTTCACGTTAGTTGTCGGCTGTCATTGTAATATTGTTATTAAGTATGATATCAAGTTTTATATGTTTTAATTTGAACTAATACTTAGTTTTAGGGAAAGAAGACATCATTTCAATTCTTGTAAATTTTGACAGCACCCCGACCCCCACCAACAGATCTCCGGCTCTCAACATATATTTCAAGCGTCGCACTGTAACGATTTGGCTCTTTGGTCGAATAAGTTTGCCTACCACTGGTATAGAGTAAGCCACAATCCCCAATTGGAATTCCATTTGCCTTAAGCCTGCCATACACCCACTGAGGGGGGTGCCGACAGACCAGTTACGATGAGCTCTGGAATGCAGCGCGATGATGTCATCATGCTGCATTCCCGAGCTGACTGCATCGGCAGGCACCCTTTGTGTGCCGGCTGTTACCTTCAATGAAGACGCCGGTCTTCATGGAAAGTAATGGCATCGGCTGGCATCGGCCAGAGAACATCGGACATGTCAGTTCTCTGGCCGGCCGAGCTGTGGGGGCGACAGGGATCTGTCGCCCCATGTGGGCACCCTCGATTGGCGGCCGATTTTGCTGCCGTCCGATGGCCGCGAGCGCGCATGCCCGTCGATCAGCGGCAAAATCGGCCGCTAATCGGTGTGTGTATGGCAGGCATTAGCTGTGTTGGCTGTATCAGCATTCATGCAAACTAACATGGCTGCTATGTGTATTGAAAAAATGCCATCCTGTATGTGGCTCTGTGGATGTTGCCATCAGCTACCACCATTTTGTCAGGGGTCTGGGTTGCCTTGTAGGAGGACACTTTAGCACAAGAGGTTTGTACTGGCAGTTTAAAGTGTCAACTGATTCTGGATTTACATGAACTCTTCTCCCATCTGGGCCACTTTCTGAGAATAGCCATAAAGCGCTCTGCCATGAAGCTGGCAGTTAAGAGGTTAAGGCTCTGCGTTTACTTCTGCCCAAACTGCAAAGCACTCGAACACAGGGAAATGGCTGCAGCGCACAAGTGAAAATGAGCTGTACGCAGCCTCTTGTTGTGCCATGATTGATACTGCAGGGTGTAGGTGTAATGAAACCTCCGCTGTCTCCTCATCTACCTGTGATTTATTGACTACAAATTTAAGATGAGAAAAGGCCCCATACCAGGTCTTGTAACATCCCTCTCAAAGGAAGAGTGGTCATCCATCACTCGGGCCTGCACAGAGCCTGCTGTGAAGACACTCACAGGATCAGCCAATAGTCTCCTTTGTTGCCATTCCTAACAAGTGTTTGATCAGCAAAAGTCTATTTTGGTTGGTGGACCTTTCAAGACCAATTGGCATTGGGTCACTGATTTCACTGCTGTATTATCTTCTTTACAAGACTTACCAGTTGGGCGAGAGGCAGAGATTAATGATGCCACCACAGAGCTGCAATCTTCAGCTCCTGCAATGCCAGATTAAGATTTTTTTTCTCTCTCCTTTTGTGTCTCTTGGCTAGGTAGGGAACTGGCAAGCTAAATAAGATTGGGGCACTAATTAGTAATTAGTTTCATTTCGGGCATATGCTAAAACAAAGACCGACCAAATCAAATGTGCTGTTCATACTGCAATATTTAGTATTAAGTTGTCAAACATTTCTTATTTGTGTTAGATATTTAGAATTTGGTACAAGTGAAATATAGATTTCTGCTAATAAAGATATCTAATTACTTGTACACATCAACTAGACTGGTCTCTGCAGTTCTGAGCAACTAGCTGGAGTTCCTTTAATATGAGCTTGTCTTCAACTGTGGAGAAATGATTACTGACCTTCAAGTCAGCCATGTTAGCATTGGGGCTTATACTAAACTACAGTGCTGATTTAAAATGGATCTGTAGACTTCCATATTGATGTAATAATAATGTATTATTTAATGGGGGGGGGGGGGGGGGTTACTTTAGGGATTAGTGAACCTTCAAAAAAGTTCTATATTTTAATATGAATGTGTGCTAACTCTTACCTGATATTCAAAGGCTGAAAAGTTGATAGAAGACATTATTAAACATGTTGGAAACCTGTTCGGCCGAGCTCCTTCGACCAGGACCAACTGATCCCACTCAAATTGCTCAAGTTTTGTAATAGATTCGAGCAAAATCGGGCAACGTGAGCATCATGCACGGCGCTCGATTGTACTCGAATCTATTACAAAATTGAGCTGTGTATGCCTATTTTTAGACTATTATTTCACACAAAACGGATTCAGCTCTTGAAGGTTGGTTGGTTTTGAACTTGAACCACTCACTTTACTTTGCACAGCATTTTAATTGGATTACGGTCAGGCATTTGATTTGGCCATTCCAGAATGTTCATTTTATTCTTTTTTAAACATTACTTGGTAGGCCAACTTTTCTATTCTCTAAAATGATCTGTTACAGTTTAGTATTCTTGTTTCCATCTATGATAGCAAGCTGTCCAGACCTGGATACAGAAAAACAGGCACAAACCAGAACACTTCCACCACCATGGTTGACAGAATAAACATAATGCATTTTTTTTCCTTTCTCCAAATATAAGAAAAAAATATTATAGTGGAACCTTTTCATCAATACAGCTTTCTTCCAGTATTGTATTGAAATTATATTTAGCAATATGTAGACAGTTATGTTCATCAGCTTCATGTGAGACAGGTCTTCAGTAGCGAAGGCGGTACTGTGAGTTGCACAAAGTGGTGCAGGTTTATTCTCCTTTTAATCGTCGAAGCTTGAGCGCAGCGTGGTGGCGTCATCACGCTGTGCTCGAGGGTTCATCGACTGAAGGAAAAGCAACCAGCGTATGCCCACGTTTTACTTTTCCCACATGCAGATATCTGTTTAGATTCACTTCTGACCAAACATTTATGTTTCATTTGTGTACCTTGTTTTTCTCTTTTTTTTTTATATGCTTTTAGGACTAGGTCACATTTATATTAATAGAATAAAGAAGATGTTCAAAAACCTTTAAGCACCACTGTAGACATGTGCAGTGAATACATATGTTTGTCCTGCTATGGTAAATTTACATATTTAATATAAATAAAAATATATTAATTTATATTTATAAGAAATTAAACCATGCATACATTGTCTTTTGAGGATGGGAGGGGTTAGATAAATAAAGGAAGCCCTGGTGAGGTTTTTTTCTGTGGTTATCCCATTGGGAAGAGCTACCTTCAATTCCTGGCTCAGGGATGCCTTAGGAAGAGGAAAGAAAGGGAATTTCTATTAGAAAGTTGTCACTTGCACATTTCCCCATTTAAAGCCCATATCCTCATCTTCTTTTCTTCTGGTGACAAATTGTAGATTCAATCTTATATATCCAAATTTTTTTTCTACCAAAACCATGTAATACAAGAACCTTTCTAAACCTTCCAATCAATGTATTTTATTAGGGAGTACTCAGCACTACATAGTTGTTGGTAGATCTAATGGAAATTGTATGGAGTGATCTAAAGGTGTATGGGGGGCTTTAGAAATTGACTTATATCAGTTTCTTTTTTTCCCCAAAAAAGAGCAGAAAGGGGAGACCTGTCCCAAGTTTTCCCATTTCCAGAGGAGGTGTGGGATCCCAGGACTTTAACGGCAACAAATACATGTTCAAGATTTATACATTTATTACAATTACTGCAATATTACAATAATAACAATGTGAAAAAAGTCTTATTATGTATTTGTCCCGGGATCCCACGCCTCCTTTGAAAATGGGAAAACTTGGGACAGATTTGGGTCCGTCTCCCCTTTCTGCTCTTTTTGTGTATTTGCATATTGGGATGTTGGCAACTATGATCCTGTCCTATGTACTTTTATGTTCATTTATCCCAACAGTGGAATGGTACGCAGTATTCACAGCTCTGTTCGATTATTACAACCTCTCATTATTACACGCAGCTTGTTACATTGCTTTTTTTGTGTGTACACTATCTGCTAACTGCTCTTAAGCAGCTTCTAAATAGCAACTGCTCTTATGCAGCTTCCTTTATGCTGCCTGTAATCATGGATGTTTGGGGCATTCAGCATACATACTCTGCAACCCTTTCTCATTTGTCACCACAAGCTTTACCTACCCAAATTTAACAATCAAACCTCAGACCGTTAGCTCATAAATGGCTTGATTTCTTCTCAGGTGACCAGCGGGCACTAATCTAATCAAATCCAGGACAGGGAAGATCTTTTTTTTTCATTTTCAAGTCAGAAGACGCTGAGTAAGCTCAGAGCCTGGCAATTTTATACCCCATCCCTAGCCATAATGGAGCGTTCAAAGAGGAGGGGAGATGCTCTAATTAGATGCCAGGCCCTGTCATAAACATGCTTTTCTGCAATTTGCAAGGAGAGCAGCTCCTGTGTTGTCAGAACCCAACAACATGTCCCCAAGGAGAAGCTATTTAACTCAGATCAGAAACCACTCTGCTTTTCAAAGTTTTCCTGGTGGCTGTACATTTTTGACATTAAATGTGTTAATGCTGCAGGTTATAAACAAATGGAAAGAAGGGGGAGAGAATACGGGGTACTGTGGGTAAGGGCAGCCTTTTTCTGCTCATGTTCTGCTCTCCTGGGTTTGTTAAATTAAAAAGCAGAAAGGTATAGTTGCAATGATGGATGAAGTCTATGCAGAGGTTGAAGATTTCATGGATGTTGTACTTGTACTTTTTTAATGGTTCAGTCTTTTTCAAATGAATCCAGTTTGTGGTAGATGTTGGAGACCTGTCTTTTGCAGCCTCTGCATGTGATGTGGTCAATAACAGAGGCTTTTACTCTCCCTGTTATATATTTTTTTATTATTTTAGTAGGTATAGCCACAATTCATGAGTAAAAAGGAATAGAATTATAAATTACAGCAATAAGATCTCAGTGTATAAAAAATCTAAAGCCCCCCATACACGTTCCGATTTTTCGTACAAATTTTGCCTGACCGACCAATGTGGTTGGGAGATTAATCGATTGGGAGATTAATCGGATGCAGAATTATGTACCCGACCGACCGATCAGACCTGTCTGTAAATTTTGGTCGATCTGCTGTTAATAAATAGTGTCGGGCCGATCCATCGGTGATAATTCGAATTCCGATTTTTCGTGCCAGCCGACCGACCGACCATAACATTTTAGGTGAAAATCGGGTGACACGATCGGACGAAAAATCGGTCGGGAGAAAAATCGAAACGTGTTTGGGGGGCTTAAGGCTTAAACGGTTTTTTGTTCTCTAGCCCTAATGGTAACTTTTGAGTCATTGGTTAAGAGTTGAGTGTTTTTTTAAGACTATGTGCTGGCACACAAAGGGTGTCCAGACAATTGTGACCCGATTTTTTTGCCGCTTGACCACGTCCGATGACGTCATCACGTCATTCACCACGTAGATCCATACATTGCCATTGATGAGACAGGTGTATTGATGCGTTAACTTGCCCATCGGAATGCATTGAACATGTCTCATTTTTGATTCAACACAGCTTCAAAAAATATGCACGGATTTGGAACATAAATAATTCTTCAAAATTGACAAATGGAGACATGTCTTAACACTGAAAATACCAATTAATGCCCAAACTGTCTTGTGTTGTCTATTGCTCAGTTGCTCTAGTTAAAATGGACCCCCAGAAATAACATTGTCATCTTATGTATTTCGGATTACAAAAATTAACTGTGCATTGAAAAGCGGTGATTCCCCTACATTCTGCTTTAACAGCCTATTCTCTGTGAATAACAACAGGATAGTAGAAAGAAACAGCTTCTAATTTACGTTTTTGTGGTCCTTTAATACATGAAATTAATCATAATTTGTAAAAAAAAAATTAATAGGGTCATTTTATACTATTCATATAATACACAAAAATGAAAGCCGCAATAAAACCACTTGCTGTAGCACCTAAATCATCTTGTTAGTTTAGAAGAAACAGCCACCAATATTCCGCTATTAAGCGGAATAGGAAAAAAATGCTACTAGTATCACGTACAATGTTTTTTTATGGCAATTTTCTTTGTAATAATCTTAATAATCGGATTATGATTTTTAAGGCCCAGTCAGATGACACATGTGAAGGTGTCCGAATTCCCCACTGAAATTTATGCCGTTTCATCTTTAAAGGAAATGACACCGCTGACAAATGAGGTGCAGAGCATCTGAATATTATTTCATTGAGTAGACTTTACACTTAAGGAGTTGGCTATGCCACCATGCCAGATTTAGCTGACCTTCCCAGATCTACTAGAGCAATTTCTTGGGTTCCACCTGGGATAAGAATAGACAGAGATGCTTATCATCAACACTAGTGATTTACAACCAGGGACAATAGGAGTGCAGGGGAAATCTGCCCAGGGAGCAGACTCTTCTGATTAACTAGAGCTTTCTTTGTGTTCTGCTAATAATATTTTGCCACACAAAATTCAGCCTCCCTCATGATTTCTGCACTCATCCCCTCATTATTATCTAGCGTTCCTGGTGGAAGGTTGAGATTGTGATGATAGGGCAGCCTTTGTTGAGATCACTTCCCCACTCAAGCAGGCCATACACGGGTCAGATTTTCAATCAATCGACTTAAAACGATAAATTTTTTAGTCGATTGATTGAAAATTGAGTTTTGCCCACCTGGTTAAATCAACTTGATCGGTCTTTTGAAAATTGGTTCCTTATCTTGAGAACCAAGTGTGGTCAACCAACTTTTGATCGATTTTTCTACCTATTCTACCTCACTTCTGATTGAAATTTTAATCTGACTATTTTGGATCGATTGTTATGTCGATTGAAAAAAAAATCGATCAAAAATCTTGTTCTATATATGGCCCATGATACAATCGACATACAATTTTATACCGACTTAAAAATTGATCGTTTTAAGTCGATTGATTAAAAATCTGACCCGTGTATGGGCTGCTTCAGTGGGATGGGGGTCTAGTATTATTTAATGCCAATTTTCATAAATTATTTTTAATGTAGTGTGTGACTGCTATAGTGATACACCAGGAGGATTTCTCAGTTAAGAACGTGATCTCTGATCCAGGTCCATCTTCTGTTGTGCAATTTATGAGCCGGACATCCACGTAATGATCTACTAGTGTCTGTGTTTAGATATTTACAGAACAGCTCTGATACTTAACAGTGGTATTTGACCATGAATATTCTAATTGCAAATTTTTATTGTGAATATCAGCACTTTGAGAATTCAAACAAATATTTGAATATAGTGCTATATCTTCATAATCACAAATATAATTTTTTTTTTGTTTATTTCACACACTTTTGCTGGTATTTTGGCCCATTCCTCCATGCAGATCTCCTCTAGAGCAGTGATGTTTTGGGCCTGTCACTGGGAAAAACAGAATTTCAACTTCCTTCAAAGGTGTTCTTTGGGGTTGAGACCTGGAGATTTCTTACAAAGCCACTCCTTCATTGGCCAGGCAGTGTGTTTGGGATAATTGTCATGCTGAAAAGCCCAGCCATGTTTCATTTTCAATGACCTTGCTGATGGAAGGAGGTTTTTACTTTTCTCACTCTGCATGGCCATATTCATTCTTTCCTTTACGCTGATTAGTTGTCCTGGTCCCTTTGCAGAAAAACAGCCTCTTTTCTCCTGTAAACATGACGAGTTGAGTTTTCTTATTTGGTTTCATCTGACCATATGACATTCTCCTAATCCTCTTCTGTATCATCCAAATGCTCTCTAGCAAACCTCAAACAGGCCTGGACATGCACTGGCTTAAGCAGGGAGATTCAGTGGCTTACGTATTCGGCCCCCATGAATAAATAAGAAGATGGATCGAAAATCATACATGATTCCAATTTTTTTTTACAAATAAATAACTGCAAAGTGGGGTGTGCGTTATTATGCAGCCCCCTGAGTCAATACTTTGTAGAACCAACTTTTGCTGCAATCCCAGCTGCCATTTTTCAGGGAATGTCTCTACCAGCTCTGCATCTAGAGACTGAAACCCTTGCCCATTCTTCTTTGCAAAACAGCTCCAGCTCAGTCAGATTAGATGGACAGTGTTTGTGAACAGCAGTTTTCAGATCTTGCCACAGATTGATTTAGATCAGGACTTTGACTGGGCCATTCTAATGCTAGCCATACACATGCCGATAAGCGGCCGATTTTTAACCTGACCGACGGACGTGCGCGCTCGTGCCGTCGGTCAGGTTAAAAATCGGCCGCTAATCGGCATGTGCCCACAGATCCCTGTCGCCCCACTGCTCGGCCGCCCAGAGAACGGACATGTCTGTATTCTCTGGCTGATGCCATTTGCTTCAATGAAGACCGGCGTCTTCATTGAAGCTTATGGCCGGCACACAAAGGGTGCCAGCCGACTGAAGGGGCCCCATAATGCACCGGGGTGCAAACATGATGACGTCATCATGTTTGCACTCCGGTGCATATCGGAGTAGGTCTGTATGAATGTATGGCAGCCTTAACACATGGATATGTTTTGTTTTAAACCATTCCATTGTTGCCCTGGCTGTCCTGGAAGGTGAACTTCCGCCCCAGTCTCAAGTCTTTTGCAGACTCCAAGAGGTTTTCTTCCAAGATTGTCCTGTATTTGGCTCCATCCATCTTCCCATCAACTCTGACCAGCTTCCCTGTCACTGCTGAAGAGAAGCACCCCAGAGCATGATGCTGCCACCACCATATTTCACAGTGGGGATGGTGTGTTCAGAGTGATGTGCAGTGCCACACATAGCGTTTCGCATTTTAGCCAAAAAGTTCCATTTTGGTCTCATCTGACCAGAGCATCTTCTTCCAGCTCTCTGCAGGTCATTTACTAGGTCCCCTGTATGGTTCTGGGATTTTTGCTCACTGTTCATGTGACAAATTTGACCCCACGGTATGAGATCTTGCATGGAGCCCTAGATAAAGGGAGATCATCAGTGGTCTTGATTGTCTTCCATTTTCTAATGATCGCTCCTACAGTTGATATCTTCACAGCAACAGTGTGTAAAAACCTTGAGAAGACTTACAGGAAACGTTTGACCTCTGTCATTGCCAACAAAGTATATATAACAAAGTATTGAGATTAACTTTTGATATTGACCAAATACTTATTTTCTACCATAATTTGCTAATAAATTCTTTAAAAATCAGACAATGTGATTTTGTGGATTTTTGTTCTCATTTTGTCTCTCATAGATGAAGTGTACCTACAGTCATAAATATTGGTATATTGACACAAAAAGGTGCTTTAACTGCAGACTGACGGCTTTAATTTGAGGGTATTTACATCCAAATCAGGTGAATGGTATAGGAATTACAACCGTTTGCATATGTGCCTCCCACTTGATAAGGGACCAAAAGTAATGGGACCCTTCAGTTTTGTCTTCAGCAAGTGAAATGCATGCTCATTCGGATTCAGGTCAGGAGAGGGACTTGGCCATTGCATAACATTCCACTTCTTTCACTTAAAAAACTCTTTGGTTGCTTTTGCAGTATGCTTTGGGTCATTGTCCATCTGCACTGTGATGAATATGAGAATCGGCTAGAAAGAATGGGGTAAGATTGGAGGGTAATTTTAACCACTGTTCCCATCCCTAGGACACTATAAAAATACACAAAAGGGATCCCTCTGGGGACTCTAATTGGAACAGTGATACAATAGTGCAGTCACAGGGATATGTTAAGAGCCTATTTTATTAGTCAAAAAAAATCACAATAAATGATCTTAGTATTGCAGGTTACCTGGTGTCACCCAAATGTAATATAGCATATTGACATTCACAACATGTGATAAAGAGTCACATGTTGTGAATGTCGATATGCTATATTACATTTTTTATATTTTGGGTCTTACACACAGGACCTGGGTGACACCAGGTAACCTGCAATACTAAGATAATTTATTGTGATTTTTTTTTGACTAATAAAATAAGCTCTTAACATATCCCTGTGACTGCACTATTGTATCACTGTTCCAATTAGAGTCCCCAGAGGGATCCCTTTTGTGTAATTTGAATATGAGAATCAGATAATATTGCCCGAAACACCCCCCCCCCCCCCCCTAACGCTGGACCTTTTATCAGCACTTGGGAGGCACATATGCAAACTGTTGAAATTTGTACACAGTTCACCTGATTTGTGAATACCCTCAAATGTAAGCTGACAGTCTGCAGTTAAAGAGCATTGTGTTTGTTTCATTCCAAATCAATTGTGGTGGTGTATAGAGCCAATAATGTTAGATTTGTGTTGATGTCCCAATATTTATGGACCTGAGTGTATGATGAAAATTACACACCTCTCTCATCTTTGTAAGTGGGAGAGCTTGCAGATTAAATAACTTTTTGCCCCACTGTAACTACTGTGCATTGCGTTCTCAATATGCACATGTACAAGTGCCGATTTTTGCAGTGCAGGTTATAATGATTGGAAATTTACAAATTTATTGAGAATATTAGTGATATTTTGCAAACATGAATATTGCCTATGCTGCTCATCACTAGTATTTGACACAACCTAAACGCTTGCCCTTCTTGGGATTTTACTGTTGATCAGTTGGCATATATTTCTTCTGGGACCAGCATAGTTCCTTTTGAAATTAACCTAAAACAAATGTACATCTGGATAGCTATGTGCATCTTTGGTGTAAAGCTTCCTCTTTTGATCAGTTAGGGATAGGAGATACCTTATTCTACTAAATAAAATAAATAATCTTTGTTTCATGATGGAAACCCCTATGGATGGTAATATATTTTCCTCAAAAAGCATTTTATCAAAAAAAAAATTTGATTCAAATTGAAAAAGATCTGATTTTTTTTTTTTTTAAATCTTAGATTTTTATCCACCCTGGTATCTAGATATTTCAATGGATTTGTATCCCATCGTATTATGAGTATGTAGACAGGCCTTTCAGATGAAATCTATAGATTTTTCATCAATCACTTTGTGTGTTGGTACAATCGATCGATGTTGGAATGTCTGTATTTAAATTCCACAAATCAATCCGATTGAAGAGCCAACGAGCAAAAGTTCATGTGTTTATGACCACTCTTATGGCCCCCATACACACAGATTTTGTGGCTGACCAATGTGAGTGTGCGTTTGCAGCAATCGATTAGCCACAGATTGCTGCTTCTGACATGGAGCGACAGATCCATGACGCCCAAAATCGTATGCTGCAATTGGTCTCCCGAGAATCCCACAGCTGTATCTGTGTGTATGAGGGCCTTGACGGTATCTCCTATCCCTAACTGATCAAAAGAGGAAGCTTTACACCAAAGATGCACATAGCTATCCAGAAGTGTAATACATTTTGTAGACAATCTAGTAATCACGAAAGATAGATATAAAGTATGGGGTTACAAGACAGGGTTTTATGCTTAAACATCAGTAGATACAGAATAGATAACCATGACACTGACCTATATAGCTTCAACATTGTCATTAGGGCTTTTCAACAGACAATATGTGAAGTGAACTGTTGTACAAAGATGAAAATCACATATGATAGAGATAATACAAATGAAATAGCTGACCTTGTAGATTTTACTTAGTGGTGGAACCACAAACAATGTTCTTGTGAAAGTAGTGCAAAACCTGAGCATTAGTGTGAGATATGTATACAACAATGATGGAGACACTAGGTGAGAGCCCCACTTTTTATAACATTCATTATAATGTAGATACAATTTACCTTCTCTAACGTTAACTTGGTGTAGAAATTGCTACAGTTTAGCTGATTAACTTGAGGTTTTCTTTTAAAAACCTTCAATTGTTTATGTATTTATTGTTATGTATATGCAGTTGGCTGAACGGATCCATCCGATTAACTATTACTATGTAATATGATTGCCAGGTTGAGTATGCCTGCATTTGTTAACTAAAGTCATGTTAGTCATAAAGATGGACACATTCCAATTTACAAGAAATAAATAAAAGAGCACACATTCTTTGAACTTAATTAAGGTTAAGTCCTTTGTGGTAAGTGTATTCACCTTCAATAATGATCCACTTATTTAGTTGTTCGTGTAGTATGTGTGCAGTAGCAGACACAGCTTAGTTGGTCAGGATAATGGTATGTCTATTTTGGATTACATTGATTTATTTCCCTGTCACCTTTGCTGGGGGTCTGTTCTGTGAAATGTAGACAAGTAGAAGTAATTGTACACCTTCAACACAAGCAAATGCTGTACTCTTCAAGTGAGCCCCAGCTGGCTGTCAAGTCAGGGAGGACGGCTTCATTGTTCCATGCCACTTTTAAAATAAATTTTAATTATCTACTTCAGGTTTTATCAGTTTGTTAACAAGCATGATATGCAAATGGAGCCACTTTGTGGTTATAACATCAGTCATAGAGCTTTTGTGTAACAGTGTATAGAATAAAGCTAGCCATACACATATCAATGGTGGCTTAGTTGATTTTCGATTTAATCGACTTGTGCAGTTTAAATATCGACTGTCATTGCCCAGTCTCCACTGCATCGGAATCCCAGTGTATGGCACACGCCCAACGGGGATTTCCTCACGGGTAAGACGGTGCCTATAGCTTTCTATATGTCATGCCTGTATACATACAGTGGATAAAAAGTCTACAAATGTCAGGTTCCTGTGCTGTCTATCAGCATGGCACATTTTGGGTATGAGTCTATCAGCATGGCACATTTTGACTTTGCAGAAACACTCTAAATCTGTCAGATTGGGAGGGCAGTGTGCCATGCTGATAGACTCATACCCAAAATGTGCCATGCTGATAGACTCATACCCAAAATGTGCCATGCTAATAGACTCATACCCAAAAAGACTGAGTGCTGTAATAAAATCAAAATGTGCACATTACGGTGAAAAAGGTTCTGAAATGATTTATCTTTGTCTCATTTTTGTATAGCACAGGAAGCTGACATTTTACCAGGGGTGTTCAGACTTTTTATATCCACTGTGGGCACCTTATAGCATGAGACATGTCCATCGATGGATACAATACACGCCCTTTGTTTTTCAGGCATAAGTTTGAAATTGGTGTATTATTGCCACCTTACAATAATGTGATGATCGACATGCTCTAAACCAGGGCAAATCCCACCGGCAACACCCACCCCCTCTAATAAGACGCAGTGGAGACTTGGCCTTAGTTGTGCATCAACTTGAGTCCTTACATTCCAAAGCCATGTGCGCATGTTTTTTAATCCGATTAGATACAGATTATGGGAAAAGCCTTTAAAACCCATCACTTGAACAATCGAAATTTCTAACCTGACCCATCATGACTCTTTATATTTTATGATTTCTATCACTTATGGTCCATTGATTCCGTAAATATTAAACAGCTTTTTTACTTGAAGTTGATCAAACAGAAAAAACAATGGCTAGCTTAACTCCATATTTACACATCTTTGAGCATTAAAATAATATCTACACACTACATGTCCTGTGTTGTTGTGCTTGCAAAGCACATGTTTGCGCTGTATGCTGTCCAGTACACACAATGAAGAAATGCACATAGGACATACTATTTCATAATGTGGTTTAGCTGTGTGTTTTATGAATGGGCTTTGAATGCAGAATTTAAAATATATCGACCTCATTAATAGTGGAAGGATATACTCATCCTATAGAATACTTATTGGTGCCAAGTGGAGCTACTAGTTTAGAATAAATTAATTACTGAGAGCTGTTAAGTGGATTATTTTACAGAATTAAAAACTGTCTGCAGTACAAGTTACTGTTGAATAACGCTAGTCATCTAGGGAACACAATGTAGATTTATAACTTACTTTTTCCTTATACCTCTATTGGCATTTCTATAATAAGAAGCAAGCAGCTGCACGATGCCTTCATTTGTCCCTATAAGTCTATAAAACAATTACTTCACTGAAAAATCTGGTTATCTGCACATTTTTCAAACATGGTACCAGTTCACTCTATATTAGTTATTATACCATGTTTATAAACATATGACTTGCAAAATCGCATTTTGTCTTGAATTCTCTTTTAGTTTCTTACATAGCAGACCACCAGCAATTTTACAGTGGCATCAGCTCATTAACAATTCAAAAGGAATAACATTACACTTTGAATCCACTACTTTGCTATGCACTGATACATTATATGTTGGTGTTTTAAAAATAAAAGTTAATTACAATATTTGATTTAGGTAAAGGTCTTGTACTTAACCCGATTAAGTACTTTGCTTGCCCACTAGTGTGAAAGGTGTCCCATTAATACGAACTTATATCTAGAATACTAGTAAATAGCACCTTTTCTTACCTTATCCCCTAACTGACTTTCTTTCTTGAAACTCTGCTATTGGTTACAACCCCAACATCACCTACAATGCTGAACTCAAAGCTCTGCATTGTAAATAAGCATACAAAGGGGGCAGTCCCTTACCCATCAGAGAAAGAAGCATTCAAATTACTGGGAAAGTGTGGGAATGAGGAAAGCCAAAGCAATTTCATTATACTGGTACCCTAAGCACAACATTGAGCATTTCTATCTTACAATGCATGGGGAACCCTACTACAAGAGTAGTCTCTCTCACCCTAAAGGCTCACTAATCACATGCTAGGGTCTGAATATACATTAATGATGCCTGCCACCAACATAAATGAGGTCAGTCTCAGCACATTAGAGCAAATTAGAGATAGAGTTACTGAGGACTCATTTACTAAAGATTTTAAGAGTGTTCACTTTACTTGTGTAACTGTTTTATATCATTCAACCTGGAATAAAGGAACTGCTTGTGAATTTATTTAGTAGTCTCTGCTTCTAAAATGCATTAAAAAGTGTTTCCCTATCACTGATGGTATAGACTAGAGCTTTTTTTTTAACCAAAAGGAACTTGATTGGTCAACTTAAAAACAAACAAGATAGCAGAACGTACTCATTTTTTAAATAATATCTGTGCAAGTGTTGTTTTATGAGCAAGATACAAATGTGACCCCATTGTTTATTTCATACTGAACCTTCATAACAGTTCACATGTTAATTGCTGTTTAAGAGCTATTAGGCACTGTCAGAATTTGAGTAAGATAGACTGCCATCTTCTGGCCACAAGGAAGTACTGTAGTACATGTAAGTATTTCTGAAAATACTAACAGGCCACTTTAAATGAAATGTATCTGCGGAAATGATTCATTCTGCAGAAAAGGATTCCGCAAATCTGCATAAAAGTGTTATCTGTGCTGAATGATAACATAAAGTATGTAATAAGATAATAAGTAATGAGCCCGCAATCTAGTGATTTTAGATCCTGAAGATTATCAGACATTAGGTTGTTACTATTTACTAAAATAAGCATGTTTGCCTTTCAAGGGGAACTCTACACAGGTATTTTACCTTAACTTAGTGAATGAGGGAAATCTGTATAGGTGCAAGCTTCCTGGTTTTGTGGTATTAATATTCTATGTGATTTGATTATTTTTTGTTGGTGAATTTGTATTAGATTCACTAAGTTTCACTTTCCATGCCATTATGATTAAATACTCACTGAGCCTTATGAGTTGTTGGAAAATGTTTAGTGTATAAGATTTGTAGTGAAGAAAGTTATTTAGAAAACGAAAAAGTATATAAGAGTGTGGCAAAAAAAAACAAAAAACCTTAGCTTCCCATTGTAATATGCAGTCTATTAAAAGCTTTACTTATAGAATATGGAGTAGACACCACACAACTCAGAGATACTTAAAGAATAATCAATGCAGAGCCAAATATCCAATAAACAATAATGGCTGCCTATACACCTATATAATTACAAACTATATAAATATTTACACACATTACTAGGATTAGGAGGTAAAAATGTTGTTATTTTTCTGATAAAAATACTATAGTTTCCATGTATGAAAGGAATAGGCCTTGGCATTTTAGTGATGGGAACTGCTCTTAAATCCTTTTATCTATATAGTTAGAAAAGCGCACTTTATTGTTGACATAAGTGGCAGTCAGTTGTATATTGGCTGAGCCTTATGTGTTTGTTCATGCCTGGGAGCAGGGAAGATGATGCCTACTGTGCTAATTATAAAGGCATCCTTTTATTTACATAACGTGCAATTTAATACTAATGGATCTCAATCCTCTACTGTAGAGATTTGTCCCATTTGTATTTTTGGGTTGTACTAAAAAGAAAACATATCCAAAAGCAACAAGATCAAGTACAAAGTAAACTACAAATCAGACATGAAATCATACAGACCAGTATTACCACATTCCCTCCTCACTGCCCCTTTCTCAAACCATCATGTGGGGTTCCCATGCAACACTACTATAGATCTCTGTATTCCACACACTTGTATACAAATGAGGTAAAGAAACTCTTCAATTCCATTTATGCTGCAAACATTTAGCATTTGAAAAATGTCCTCATCCTCCACATAGGAGTAAAAAAAACATTACGCCTTCACCACTTATTAAGTAGAGGGGTGTGTATAAATACACAAATTCATTCACACACATATTTTTGTTGTGTAATGTTTATGATTATCAGCTTCATAATGCAATAATTCTATTTACTCTTATTCTTAATTTAAAAAATGACTTATCTGAGCTGTAGCCATGAGGAGGTCAGTATAACAATTAATAAGTAAATTCTTTCACTTTTCTACATCTCATCAGTAGATATATGTATAGATCGTATAGATTTTCTAGATTGTGCAGACTTTATAGATAGAATAGACTTAATAGATTGTACAGACTTTATAGATTGAATAGACTTAATAGATAGTATAGGGTTTATAAATTGTATAGACCTTATAGACTTTATAGATAGTATAGAAGTTATGGATAGTAGAGAGTAGTAGCATCATGGTGTTGTGCAGCACTTTATAAGAAAACGAACAAGGTTTACATGTCTAGACACAGTTCTGGGGTTCATTACAAGTATCTATGTTCTTTTTATGTAATGTATATTCAAATAAATTGTTATTTTTACTGTTAACCCTTTCTGTTAGCACCAGCTATCAAACCATAACTGTATGATTATAACGGTATCATTATACATTGCAATAGGTCAGGCTACAAAGTGCTTCAGTATATTACAAGTGAAGAGAAGCAGCGCCATTGCCCTTCTATCATGATAAATTGCATTCATCACCGAGCTGCTCACCATTTTAGCACACCAGTGACAACCCCGGTCCATTTAATAGCTGAACGTTTAGAACCGTAGTAATGGCTTTAAGGGTGTGACATAGAAAACAAACTTACAGAAAAAAAACCAATAAGAAAAGCGACCAAAGAGCTGTGTATGCAGTTCAAATGCAACCCGCAGTTTAAGTATATTGTGTATAACCTACTAAGTCAATTATCAGTGAAATTAAAATAAAAAACAATCCCTGCACGGCAGAGCTCAATAATTTCCTAAACATGTTGAAATGACAGACTTTACATCTTTAAACACACCAACAACGTGTACTGCATTGACAAACACGAATTAACCTACCAGTCCAAGGTATTGAGTGTTTTATAAATCTTCATCACATCATGGCTACTTCTATCTACTTTATGTAATCATCTCCCACCGTATACTCCTCTTCCATAGACGCACTGCAATGGATCGGAGTGTGGAGAAAATATTTCACTATTTAAGACCCTTTTTTTCTTAACCAGCAAAAAAAAAGGAAACTGCAAGGTGTGAGGTTTGGCTTTAGTAATTTCAGAAATCGTGGGATGCCCGAGCCATTAATTTGAAGCAGCATCAACACTTTCCTTTCTGCAGCCTCTAGTAGGTGGATAGATGATTAACTAGACGGAGTACCCTAAGCAGACATCACTCTGCTCCTTCTGTAACATCACCGAAAATCGCAGAGTTTTTCTTTTATCTGTTTGTATTGTCTGCTATCTGTACACTATTTCCTTCAACTAAGCTGGACCCTTGCTACCGTATAATAAAAAAAATTCCCCTTACTTCATGCATTTACATATCGGCCTTTTGTATCTATAGTTTATTGCTACTCAAGTGGACAAAAAAAACCGTTTAAATATTCCACTTTCATTTTAATTGTCAGTTGAAACTCTGCTCTACTCTCATTGCATTCTGCGACTGCAGAAAAAATGCGTTTAAAATAACCTTAAAGACTATATTACAGTAATGGCATGCTCTTTATAAATGGTATTTAATAATCAATAAACCATTTCACAGTGGCCACTGGATATTAGAATAAAAATAGTTCGCGGAGAAGAAAGTTAATATCCATTACCAACACAGACTGCTGCTTTTTGTTATCAGGACTTTGCAACATATATATATATATTTGCCACGTGTGTAGTTATTTAAAACAGTCCTTTAAAATAAATTTTGCGCCCTCCACACTTTTGTGTCTGCTCCATTAGAGATGAGGAATGGCATAATTCATGTATGCAGCGAAGACGGTAAATATTCCATTCCATTGAGGGATGCGATGTATTCATACACAATATTCATGATGCGTGATAGCCACCGCGTGACGTGGATAATGTGCACGACACGAGGAGCTACATTAGGTACCAGTGATGCGGCTGCACAGGCTCCCACTGTCCCCAGCATTTCACATTCTAAGGGTGCAGCCCCTAACCCACAAATATTTAGGATTCATCACCCCTACTGCCCATTTATCGCCTCTTCAAAAAAAAAAAAGAAAGATAGATAAATGCACTTTGGAGGCACAACTGCTGATGCTGAGCTGGACAGTTTTCATTGTCTTGGAGCAGAATGGGTTAAAGTTCCTACCCCCGAGCAGACCCGCATTCAAATAAGAATCGATTGAGAATTTTTTATCGGCATTATTCACTAAAGAAGCCCAATTGCCTCCTTAGCAGAGATAGAGAAGCACAGACACGAAGTACTTCATAGATAGTGAGCAGGACAGACAGACGCACACACAGATAAGTAGAGACATACAGACATCGGTAGGTGGGTGATGAGGGAGACATATACACAGATACCTTGATGGATACATAGATTGGAAGGTACATGGACGATGGATAGATGATGGATGGATGGATGGATGATGGGTAAGATACATAGAGGATTAGAGATGTGTATGTGTGTAAACATTAGGGGGTATCGGGCTTCCTAGTGTCCCAAACAAATTTTAATAATGTATATCTTTTAATTATCATCCATTGAGAATGAAGTTAAATGAATGGTAGCAACTTATAGCAACCAGCTTTGCATGTTGTGTGGTTGCTATTGGTAACTGCACTTCTGATGATAAGGAGAACATTTTGCACACGTTTGGTACCAGGAAATCCTCGTTTATGTGCACACGTGTGAACATGTTGGAAAGATGTAGAACTTGGTGCTTAATTTGTTTCCATTTCTAGAGTCCTCTATATTTTCTGATGCATCTTTCTGAATCATTGACATTGCCGCCCTTTTATCTGCGAGCATCTCTCCGTCAGTGTTCCTCCACAAGTACATCATCAAATATACGAGTCACTCGCCGCAAAGGGAATCTCTGCTGTATTTCGCGCTCTGGCCACTTGGGGGCGCCGTTTATATCTGTAAATCCGATCTGCTCAAAGTTCTCACTATTGTTGCAAAACACTGAATGAAAAACAAGAGGATTTCTTATTAAAACAAACAAGGGTCGCTGGCTTTCAATTGCGAGCTTCTGCTGAGAGTTATCCCTTCTAAAACATAGCATATAACTGTACACACACACACGTACAATCTCATAGAGCAGATATTGTCTGACACATAAAGAAGTTTGGTATTAAAGGGACAAGTGTGGAGACATTTGGGTTTGGAAACTTGTGACTCTTCAGACTGTCAGTACTCGCATTCTTTCATATGGAGAATGGAATGATAGAGCTGCTGTGCTTTGAGATTGCCAGGGATTTCAGGGGGTTAAAGGGTCTACCCTGTAAGTAGTAAAAACAAGACATAAAGTGACCATAGAGTCCGTGCACGAGCATTTCTGAGAAAGTTTTCTTGCAGGAAGCAGAACTGAGCCGATCCTTCGTATTGAGCCTTGGCATTGCCTGGTCTTGTTCGAGCAGAAGCTTGTCAGCTGACTTCTCTACTATCTGTCACTTTCCAGGGTTTCCCTCCCTTTCTGGGCTGCTTTATGCAAATTCCCGGCTTCTCTTTGCTCGGATTGGTTTACCCCTGCCGGGCCCCGCCTTCTCCCCTCGTGATTCGGCTCCGGGCATATAAATAAGGGGCGTCCTATAGAGGAGGACACTGATGATTTGCAGAGCTGCTCTCTGTGTTCTGCAGACTCTCTCTCTTGTTTAAGCTCCGATCTCTCAGAGAACTTTCTCTATCCAGTGCTGCAGTGGGAAGTTACAAGGCACACACGGGGAGGACCGAGTATCCCTGGACAGTCTCCTCCTGCACTGGGAGTAATCACAGCTGAGCTAGAAGAAGGACGGCTCACCAGATTCCTGCCGTGATCCCTTCTCACGCTGATCTCCGAGTCGGAGCCATTCTGCACTGGACTCCTTGGGTGTGCAGCCGAGGCACATCCAAGGTGCAGATCTGGAGTGAGTCGACGTGACCAGTATGGCTGGAGAGCTGCCAATTGGAACAGAGTTACCAACCAGTCCACTTGCCATGGAATATGTCAATGACTTTGACCTGATGAAGTTTGACGTCAAGAAGGAGCCGCTGAATGGTAGAGCTGATCGCTCTACTGTTAGACATTGCAACCGCTTGCAGCCCTCTGGCTCCGTGTCCTCCACTCCCATCAGCACTCCGTGCAGCTCAGTACCTTCCTCTCCAAGCTTCAGTCCAACAGAGCAGAAGACTCACCTGGAAGATCTCTACTGGATGGCGGGCAGTTATCCACAGCAGGTCAACCCTGAGACCCTGAACCTCACCCCAGAGGACGCTGTAGAAGCTCTCATCGGGCCCCACCAGATGCCACCACAGCTTCAGGGATACGATGGCTTCAGAGGTCATCATCACCACCACCATCACAACCATCATCACCAAAATCACCACCAGTACCAGGGCGTCCCTCATGAAGAGATGGCTCTTCCTCACCAGCATCCACACCACCATCACCACCACCACCATCATGAGGGGTCTCCAACTCAAAGCAGCAATTCCACCCCTTCACATCAGATGCAGAACAGCCACCCACCACACCAGTCCGGTAACCACCAGATAGAAGACAGATTTTCCGACGACCAGCTGGTGTCTATGTCTGTCAGGGAGCTCAATAGGCACCTAAGAGGCTTCACGAAAGACGATGTTATCCGCCTGAAACAGAAGAGGAGAACCCTCAAAAACAGAGGATATGCCCAGTCGTGCAGATTCAAGAGAGTGCAGCAGAAACATCATCTGGAGACCGAGAAGACTCAGCTCGTCCAGCAAGTGGAGCAGCTGAAGCAAGAGGTCAGTCGGCTGGCCAGAGAGCGAGATGCCTACAAAATGAAGTGCGAGAAACTGACCAACAGCAGCTTCAGGGAGGCCGGCTCCACCAGTGACAACCCATCCTCTCCAGAATTCTTCATGTGAGTTTCCCTGTGACATCTCCATCCAGAACTGTAGTGAGGGAGGACATAAGGGGGTGCTTCCATGTCAACTGAGTACTTTCTGTAGACTAGTCTGCAGGGGGTTATATGGGTGCACAGAAGCTAATGTTACACTGGTGGATGCTTTTATTTTTGGGAGGTGGGGGATTCGAACTTGTTTAGGGGTGAGGTTAGGTCATTTTGGCTAGGACTTCATTTTATTACCACCAAGAACTCTATTGGACAATATCACTGCCACTTCGGAAGAAGAAAAGAATGAACGTTATATGCAGCTTTTATGTTCCTCAACAGACATATCAACATCATTTTTTTTGGGTGATAGAAGCCTAAAGAAAAAAAACTGAACAGGTGGGACATTCGGTGCACCCTACCCCCCTTGGTTTTATTGCCTGCTTATCTAGAAAATATAAAAAACTTCATTAAAATATTAATCCTGCATGCTGGACATGTATGGTAATACTTTCTATTTTGTACCATTATTTTGTTTAATCTGAGCATGCCTTTTCTTTTGGCTTATCCCTCAAAGGTTTGTTTGTTCTGTTGCTCTCTAGCTGTCCCTGTCTGATGTTGCTTTTCAGTTCACCCCCTCTATCCTCCTAAATGCTTATTAATATGTAAATATTAAGAGACTTTCCATCTATTCCCAACATTTCACATGATTGCTCAGTTTATTTTAGAGTAAGATGTTGTGGATATTTTCTTTCATTGTGCTAAGGAGAAAAAAAAGTTTTGTCCTTGTAGTGCAGGTGACATATTGCCCCCCTTTTTTTGTTACCTTATGATTTCTGTATTTCATTGGTTCCATTGTAGTAAGTAGTTTCTGCTAAATACTATTTTTGCCTCTTGTGATAGTTATGTATCTTTGTATGTGTGTGTATGTGTTTTATATACACACATTTACAAACTTCATAATATTTCTTTCCCAGTGTTGGTATGAAATCAATATATACGGTATATATAGCCCCTTTAGGCAACACAGAGACCCTCTGGCGTTCCCTAGGGGCTTGTATGTTATTTTGTTTTCACAGAAAGTAGGGGACTGTATTACTACCCCTTAACTTAAAACAAGTGGCATCTGAGTTTAATTTCTGCTGACACCAGGATCGTGCAGATTTGCAATAACATATTCTCAGAGGACAAAAGCCGGGCTATGTTGTGACAGCTTAAATGGTGACTTATATAGATACTAAATGCTTCCTATCAACTCTGCTACTAAGCGTTATATTCTTCTGTTGATTTGCTACTACACCAGCTAGCAAATTAATTGATTTCCTTTTCTTGCCCCCCTCCTGCTCAGTTAATTTATATATATATCTATATGTAGCAGTTATTTGCAGCCGGTTGCTGTGCAGTTTCATTTATTTTCTGCAGGTCAGTAAAAGTAAAGTGATGCTTTGGGATCGCAGCATACCAAATTAAGAGAAAAAACATTTTTATATATATATGTGTATGAATTGTTTGTTCTTTTTTTTCCATTTTTTTGCACTGCTGGTGCAGATGCATTTTCATTTTTTTTAGTTTTGTCTATAAATAAGTTAATACTATAAAACAGGATTGCGTGGACATCACTATGCTTACAGTCTTGGAATTTTAGAGGGTTTCTGTCATTGTATCAGCAGTGATTTGTGAGAATCAATTACTTTTTTTTTCTGATTTCCTGATTCAACTGTGTTGAAATCATGTATCTGGCAACATGGTGTTTTTATTTCATGTCGATTGTGAAGGGATAAAATTCAAACCCTGCTTACAAGACAAGCGTAAAGTTCAAACCTGGTCTATTATAGTTTTTATTCAGACTGGTTTCTGTTTTTTTGTTAACAAAATTGTTTCCTATTTTGCTTATTAAAATCATTGAAATGGCGCATGTTACACGGACTGGTCTTTTTTCTTTTGTGTTGTCTGTTTTTGAAGCAAAAAGCAAATGTACAATTTAAAATGTAATTTAACAAACTTCTGCTAAAATGTACACAAGCAACCAGGAACCATAAAGAACCATAATTTAGTTATTGAGCAAAGCTGTTTGTGTGCATTGTGTACTTAGTGTAAGTTCAGGGTCCACAGTCTTCTACCATAAACTAATCTGCTGGCCTTCGGACTGGATTTAAACAATCATTGACACACATCAGCCAGTAGAACATGCATAGAGCATTCCTGCAGCACATGAAAGACACTTTCATTCATTCGTCCATTCATTCATGTTCACATTGTAACTGTTTCATTACTACAGGTCATATGAGGCATAGAAAGGAAATAAAGATTATAATGTTCCCAGATTACAGAAAACATTACCTTTCCTATCTGATGAACACAAGCGTAACAATCTATATGAGAATATTGGTAATCATACTATACTATATAACTGTAGCAACAGGTTACTACTGTATGATATACTGGTCAGTTTTAAAAGTAATCCATATCATAAAAACCTCTGGAAAGTAAAGTGTGCTGCTACCGAACCCAAGTGCCCTGCAAATAATAGATATTTGACTGTCAATCTTATTTAATAGTGCTTCTCAAATCCAACCTGGAACTAGTAATAGAAAACTGAATTCAACTAATCAGCATAATTATTCCAGGCTATTGGCCCTTTAAATTGCTATTTAGGGTAACTTCAGAGATCTGTGAGTTAATTAATGAGGCAGAATATTAAAATGTGCTACACTTATTAGCGTGTTATTTTATAAAAAAAAAATACAAGCAGCACATTAGCCTGTGAGCATTGAAACCCCAAAAGAAACTTGTTTGCTACCTTTTACATACATTGGAATGTATGGATTTCATTGTGGTTTAAAAAGTGCTGTTCATACTTCCTATGTATTGATATAACATATGCTTCCATTACAATAGTCTCTCTACACATTTAAGCCATCTGTCATTAATATGAAATTACTTAAGGTAAATTTTGTCGACAAACCTTTTTCATGTGTGTTGTTTACCCATCTAATTGTCTTATATTTACTTTTAAACAGGCCAATCCAGTGCACGAAATATTTCACCATATTCTCAAAATGTTGTCTTGGTCTCCATAATTTTGTATTTATTTATATAGTATGGAAGACTGTCGCCTGGACCAATAGTTGAAATCTCTGTGTGTAGAAGACCGCACCAACATTTAATCTGGCATCCACATGAATATGATGTATTAAAAATGTCTCTTCTATTGCCAGTCATCACATTCATCTTCTGACATATTGAAGTCAATAAATTGCACATAAGTTGATTGGCTTCAGGTAGTTAAATTGCTTTGCATCGTTCTGTTAACATCATGAATATCGCTTTGTTTGTCTAATGCTGTTTTAACACCTTTTCTGCCATCCTCATTGTCACATTGCTAAACAGTGTGCAGCATTCTTCCTGCAGTTACAGAGGAGTTAACATGTCTGATTTGGCAGTGACTGAGAGATCTAGAGCGGAATATGGTGGGAACTGCCATAGCGTATTACTGTTCCTTTCATGCATGCATTGAATAAAAGGCTGGACTAATTAAACAACAAAAAAGACAAAAAAATAAAGAAATGTCCCATCTTTTAGTAGCAGCAATAGGATGTCTCTCTTTTACAATTCCTCAGGGAAATAGGTCCAACAGTTCCATTCTAAACTCTGGAATTAGATTGCGTAAAGAGCAAATACATTGCTTCTGTGGTGATCCATGGGTAATACCTCCTAGAGTGAAACTGTTAACACGTGTAATGAATGGTTTACCTAGTTCTGTAAATGGTAATAAAGTAATTATTACACAATTATATCAGTCCTAGATCTAGGCTTAATCTGGAGCAAATTTCCTATGTGACTATATACCTAACATATGAAGTACCGACACATGAAGTACGGAGCTAAGAGACAGCTACATGAGAAGTACCCTGACAACGTGTATATGTTTAAAATGACAAGCTTATTTCTGCCTAGTTTTATAAGTGCTTCTAAAGTAAAATGTTTGTGTGTCGTGTCTCTTGCTCTGGAAAGGCCAGAGTGATATATAGTCTGTGCATGTACTATAGGAACGTGCTAGCTTGAAAAAATAAAAGTTAATAAATAAATACGCACATATATATCGCACAACAGAATACAAATTAAGTACATGTTTAAACTGACATTTAAAATACAACACATATGTATATAAATAATAATGTATGGTTAGGCAAATTAATACTGTGTTGGGGCAGCAGCATTGGATGTAAGTGGTGATGTCATGTTATTACATTAGCTGTGTATTAATTATTTGCACAGGTCTGTTGTTTTACACGCGTTATCAGTGATATCAGTTCTCAGTGTCAGAACTTACTGGGAATTATGTACAATAAAAAAGGGACTTTGAATCTTTACCAATAGACTTATCCAAAAAAAGTGATTAGTTCCATAAAAAGTAGCAATATAAATATTTTAAGCAGAAACCTGTTCTCTAAAGGTGTTGCATGGTAGAAAAGTCTGTATGAAGGAAGTAAGAAGTGCTCAATGTTTGCAGAGAGTCCAGCGGCTGACAAATGATAGAAGTCTGTCTTGTACGTTCTTCTTTTTGTGGTCCGCAGATTTTAGGTTTTGCATATTAGGTGAACCGGTCTCTTAATTATTAGATGAACCAGGCTTGTCATTTTGCAACTTTTAGCCTAACACTTAGGAAAAACAGGTTGAACTGGCTTGCCATAATTCTCATAAAAATGTCATGAAGATTGAACAGTAATTGTGTGATATATGCTCATTGCTATGTGTATAAAATATATATTCAATTATTATTTGCAAAATCAACCCATACAATTTTATTTCTTATACGTATGATTGAAATGTAGTATATGAAGCTGTTCTTTATTATGCTAGATCCCCCTTTATCGGTTCAGTCACCTCTGGTGTATTTTGCCGTTGCATACTTAAGCAGGTCATACATCAAGCAGGCATCGGTGACGTCAGTAGCATCAGCACCTATATATGCCACGGTCCATGAGGGACAACACACTTTCTTCCTCTCCCTTTCTGTTTCAGAAAACCTGGCTTCTTGCAAAAAAGATGAACACATGAATGAAAAAATTATATATATTTAAATGTTTTCATTTTTTTAAATATCTTGCTAGAAATAAGGCTTTGGGGCCTGCAGATAAGAGAAACAAGTAAAGTTAGATATATTCCTCCTTTCTCACATCACATCTTTTATCACATGATTCTGGGTCTGTAATGGGACACTTTGGTGTTTTCTGATATCTGTTTAGACAAGTCTTTCATTATGTAATGTATTTGATGAAAGCCTGATGAAAGTAATTTGCTTAACAAAATATTTTTTCCCATATCTTAACATAACAGGTAAGTTTCTAAAGTCAAAGTGCATTTCCCTAAGAATTTAACCTTTTTTGTACAATCTGATAATGTAGCCTAGATATTTTATGATTGTAGTGAAGCAAAACCTTTTTGTGTTGTTGTCGTCTAAGATAGCACACCATAAAAAGGTGTCTTATTTTTGCAGAGCAGTGCAGTAATATCACTGCGAGTCACTACACAGCAAAGATTTGAAAAATGAAAAAGGAGAAATTTACCGCTTTGATTAATACACCGACCTTTCCAGTGGATACCCATAGCAATAGGAGAATCATCGTACACTGTAAGTGCAATCATTTGTAGCATTGACAGAGCTAATTTGTTACCTCTTTGTTGATGAAAATGAAGCATTACATTTCTGTGATTGAAAGGATAATATATATATATATATATATATATATATATATATATATACACACACCCTGTTTCAGTGAAAATAAGGCATCCACGGAAAATAAGGCACCCGTACATTTTTGCCTCGCGCTGAAATAAATAAGGCACCCCCCCAAAAATAAGGCACCCCGAAGATGCGGTACAGTAACTCTGGACAGGGGTTACTAAAATGGTAATCCCCCCGTGTCATTTTAAGTGATCCCACCACCCTGATACCCCAGTGCCATATTCTTTTTCATGGAAAAATAAGACGTGGGGCATGTTTGGGAGCAAAAATTAACAAAAGTCTTATTTTCAGGGAAACACGGTATATGTGTGTGTCCATTGGCAGGTGTCTGACATAAGCTGTCTCTTTAAAATTATTATTATTGACCATATAAAACATCCCGGCGTTGTCTTGTTCTGAGCGTACATCAGTAGTGTGGAGACTGAAGCCTCGTTTACCTCCCCAGATAGCAGCTAGCATTCTGCGTAACGCGGTGGTTTGCCAAACCATGGAACTTTAGATATGGCTCAGAAATATATATGTCATGTGTGGTGTTACCGCAGCGTCTGGATCACACTGAGACAATAGTACAGGATGGAAGCTGAACAACCACAATTACACTTGCAAGAATATTATATGAAATTTGATGCGGGTCGGAGTGGTGTCTTCCATTACGCTGGTTTGGGAATCGAGATTTAAATTAACCACTTGATTGTAACCTCCATGTGTGTATGTATATATATTTCCATAGTGCTAGTTTGCATGCTTAGTGAATATTAAAAGTGAATATATATATTTTTTTGGTATAATGGACCTGTCTTTGTGACCGTTTTTATTTTTTGCACTGGCGGCTCATAACCTCTTTTAGTTCAGGCTAGAAGGATGCAAATACTGTGGGGCAAGATCAGAGTGTTAGCGAGATCCTGTGAACTAGATTTACACTAATGCTTGCAGTAATGTACAAGGCAGCATCTGCATAACACATCTACATACTCATAGTGGTTTAGTATAGCCGTAAGGCTTTATAAATTCTACACCTTGTTATTTATCAGATATCTATCTTTGGTGCGCAGATGTATTAGCAAGCTTGCTTTGTGTTGCTGAGTAATGTCATTTTTATTGTGTAGCGATTAATATATCCATGCAAAAAGGTCCCCGCACTGGCCAAATATTCAAAGATCCCCATATAATCACCAATCATCTCTCCTGATACCTATATCTTCATTTCCTAAAAGACTAATCACAGCTTCTCTTGCAATGTCTCCCAATGGCCTTCGCAGATCTGGTCCCTATTCATATGTGCTTGGCCAGGTGCACAACTTAAGTGTAATTAGTGAATCCTCTACACATCCTCCAGAGATTTCTGTGCTAGTGAGTTTCAAATAATCGCTGATAGCACTAAAAATTATGAAGTGCTAATACATTTCTACCAGGAACAAGAGCGAGAACATATTAACTGTTTCCTACTGCAAAATCCCCAGCCGTATGTGAATGCAGCACTGCCATGTAAGCAGCCCCGACGTTGCATAGCAGTATAGAATAAAGTCCAGTTGCATTTCATATGAGGCATTTGGGGGCCTTGTGTGTCTACACGTCTTTAATATACATGGAATGTTATAAAGTGAACATAAAATGTACTGTTTCAATGTGTAAATGGTGCACTCTTTGTATATTTCAACATGTTATTGTAATGATTGGCCTCTAATGTTACTATATCTAGTTCTGTCATTTCAACTGTGTCTGTGCAACAGTCCTAAAAAAAAAAAAAAGAAATGCACACCCATTGGAAATGATTGTCTGTTTTTTATACATATTTAAACAGGAAAACATTAGATCTTCATTCAAACAGTACCTAAAAATAAAGGTGACACACTTGCAATAAAATATAAAGAAGATTAATGAAACATAAGACTTTTATTTCAGACATTTATTCAAAAATTGGTCAATATAATGGTCTCTCATTGAAAAAGGAAATACAGCCTACAGCCCCATTGGTTAGTGCAGGGAGGGCCAAACTAAGGCCCGGGGGCCCGATCTGGCTCGTTTAGCTTTCTTTGTCACCTTCATGAAATGATACTCCCCTCTGCTTGTTCTCTGCAATGGGGGCAATGCAGTTGCGTGATCATGACACTGTGGGTGTATCCTCATGATGACAATAGCCCGTCTCTAGCAATCTCTGCTCATTACAATGAATGAGTATTTCTTTTTTTAAGTTCAGGATTGAAGAAGATAACAACATGTCACACTTTGCCTATTATACATTATAGCCATCATTAGTGATGCATGGAATTGGCACACCTATGGCGGGTTGGCCATTACAAGCTTTTGCTCCGGCCTCTTTATCACATTTAAGAAGCCAATGTGGCCCACAAGCCAAAAAGTTTGCCCACCCCTGGGCTAGTACATGCTACTTAACAATATGTCTGTAGGCTTCCTACTATCATGTCCACAGTTTTTTCATAATTTTATCCCATACAACATTTAAAATCAGGGATTTAACTTTCCTTCACTGTCCAAAATTTTTAGCTCATGCAATAACTGCAAGCTACCCGATCATTAGGCCCCCCCCATAGACAGGCCGATTCCTGGCCATAGTTGTGGGTGACCGACCACCATGCGTGCTCCCGCCGAGCCCATAAAGGTCGGTTGCCCGTAACTATAGGGGAGCCCACCTTGAGGAACCAACCAAAAGAGACGGCAGGTCGGATCGCACACGGATCCGTCCTGCTGGTTCTTTTTGTGGCCGATTCTCTGATCCCCCTCCCAGTTAAGTGGCTACAATCTGACAAGAACTGCGTGTGTTAGTGGAACACATGGGATTCCTGTCAGTTCTGTAGCCGACGTCTATGGCCAGCTTTATGCAGCTAAGCAACCCTAAAACTTTGTATTACATGCTTCAAATTTGGATGGCATTCTTCCATTAAAATGCTGCCTATAGAAATACATCTTCTCTTACTGTGGATGAACATCTTGATCTATATTACATTTTTCAATATGGTCTGATTAATATGTGTACTCTCCATGTATTTTCTAGCTGTATCAAAGTTCTTTTTGGACAAGTCTGTTTCTTGCAAACCTCCAATTTAATTGGTGCAGTCATTTTCAAATTGTGAGGGCGTTAACTTTGACATCAACTGTTGCAATTATTACTTTCAGATTTTGTAAATTCATGGAAACAAATTTGTGCATCACTCAGTCACCTTTCTACTGTCAACTGGACTCTGTTAAGGAGGTTAAGGGTGTGCACACTTGATTGATTTCCCATATTTTACTTTCTTGGTGGAAGGTTATTAGAAACTAAAAGCCCAGATGACAATAAAAACTTGACAGAGGTTCTAACTATGCTTTCTCCAAAATAAGTTCTATTCATTCAGTGCTTTGAATTAGTAATATAGATCCGGCTTATCTTCTGAGTGAGTCTTGTATCAAATGTCTGTTACATGGTGGTTAAAGCAAGCTATGGGTTCAGGTGAAGCCATATGCAACAATTAGGGTCCTCATACACCTTTAGATTTCTCTTTAGATCTACTTCAGATCTCCTTTTTGTTTTACTAAAACCATGTAATATGAGGGACTTTCTAAACAATCAAGTCTACCTGTGTTCAATCGCAGAGGACCCGGCACTACATAGTTGTTGGTAGATCTACAGGATATCTGACAGATCTAAAGGTGTATGGCCAATCTTTATAGGGAACTAAATTTATAGTCAAAAAGTAGATTCAGTGCTGCCGGTAGGGCAAGCATAAGAAAAAGGTTCAGAGGCCTGCATTGTGCAAGAGTTACATCAAGATTTAAAGGGTTGACAAGATAAACATTTTCAACTCATGGTGACTAGGCTGTTTATTTAGCAGAAATTATTTGGATGAAACTGTAACCGTTTTCTTTCTAGTTCTTGGGAATGATCATTCTTGATTGTCCCAACTACTAGAGAACTAACTAGGGTTGTACATTGTGTTAAGGCAGTCTCTTTTATTACACAGCGCATGGTATATATTCCTATTTTTTATGTGTTGGGGCACTATTCTACATGGAACGATCGGACAAAAATCTAAGTAACTTCCATAAAAAGTTATTGGACATGATGGTAATTTTTTATCGAATTGGTAACCATTGAATGTAAATCTAACATGTCAAATAATTTAATTTGATCGTTTTTGTTCGATCTAATAAACTAGAATTAAGCTATTTCCTGTAAATAAAAATGCTATTTCGTTCGGGTACATGCAAACAAAATTTAATTTGGTCAAACCAAAAGTGTATACGCTCAAAATAGGCACATTCTGGTCGAATCTATCATCGATTGTGCAAAAATCTATAAAAAAAAAAAAATCTATGGCAAGCTTAAAGCAGACCTACCACCAGAAATCTATGTTTTCATAAATGGCACTAGAAGTGCCAATAATAGGGAGGAATGCAGTGAAAAAAACCTTACCTGTAATGAGAAATTTAAGAAGATAATCCCACAGCTCTTCTCACTTCCTGGTTCATTTTAGGCAGAAATAGGCAGAACGTCACAGGAAGCTTTGTTTTCTCAGTAATTTTCTTTGAAAATTCCCAAAGAAGATCACTGAACGCCCGCAGTGGCCACCTGCGATATTGCACCGCCAGTTCTATGTGTTGCCTTGCAGCAAACCAGGAAGTGAGGAGAGCTGAGTGGTTATCTTCTTAAATTGCTCATTACAGGTACGTTTTTAATTTTTTTCACTGCATTCCTCTCTATTATTGGCACTTCTAGTGCCATTCATGAAAACATAGATTTCTTGTGGTAGGTCCACTTTAGGTATAATAACTCTGTTACATGAGGTTTTGGTTGGTGTGTACTGCTCATGGACTCTTCTGCCCTAAGCCAGTAGACTTAGTTTTACTTAAGCTAGGCATACACGGTTCGATTTTAGCATGATCAATCCTCGATTAGATTTTAGATCTTGATCTTTTCATCATACACCAATCGTAATCGAATCCAAAGTCATACCACATGGAAGGTTCGATCGTAATACGACCAAAATCGCAGAGTTTAGTTTCGATCTCAAATAAATGTGTTCATTAAATACAATCGACCCGACCAACAAACAGAATGCTACGATTTTTTTTTTTTACCAAAATCAACTTTATTGAGGATATAAAGTGGGAGATCACTCTCCATGTGTACAGAATACATAAAACAAAAGTTGGATATAAACGGCTTACAAATGAAGATACAAACATATACATATAGTATCCAAAAATTATTTGTAAAAAACATAGAACAAAGGCATGTGCAGGCGTGTCATAAGGCAACAACAGTTTAGAAAACGGCACATACTTGGGATAATTAACAGTAACAATAGTCAAAAAGTTATCAGACAACTTATAATATGTCAGTATATCAGTTCGCATATAGGCAAGTAAAAAAGAATACATACAGTCTTAGATCAGTAGGTACGTCGGGGGGTAGGGGAGGGAGGGGGAGAATGGTGTTTGAGTACAGCATAAAGTAATAGTTGTGTACAATTAGTTAATGATCGGCTCTGTAGAAGAGCCACTGGGACCAAATCTGAAGGTATCGTGGGAGGGTATCATTGGCAGTGTGTATCAGGCACTCCATTTCTTCAATTTGATCTATGCGGCAAAGCCAGTCTTCCAGAGATGGAGCTCGCGATTTTCTCCAGAGCGCAGGGATCATTCGTTTGGCTGCATTGAGCATGTGGAACGGCAGTGAATTTTTGTATTGCTTAACATGAAGTGGAGTGTGGTGGAGCAGAAAGCTTTCCGGGGTAAATCTTAAGTCATGTCCTGTAACCTCTCTGATGATGGAATGGACCTGTTTCCAGTATGCCGTGATCAACTTGCAATCCCACCAGATGTGTTTAAAGGTCCCTGGAGCTAACGAACAGCGCTAGCACTTGTCGTCGGCTCCAGGACTCTATACCATCGGGACCGTAATTTAAAATTGTTCTCCTGTATGCGTACATTTAAAGAGCCTTTGATGGTTAGCAAGTTGATCTGTTCCCATTTCAGATTGGTGAAGGAAGTAGCCAGATCAGATTCCCAGGCCTCACGGTGTGTGAGAGAACAAGAGTCTCGTGCATTTATTATGTGGTTATATAGAAGCAAAATGGTGTGTCTAACAGGGGTTTTAGAAGACCAAAGTGTGTTCCCTGCAGATCTGGACTTTATGTTTCGGCTAGTTTAAGTAGTGTCTGACTTGGAAGTATTCCCAATAACGTAAGGGAAGGCCTTCCTACAACAGTCTCGTCCTATCTTTAAAGGTTGAATCACAGAAGAAGTCAGAGGCTTGGGGAGAATGCAGAAGGCATGTGTCAGTGGGAAGTCGCAGTTGGTCGCCAGGCGGGAAGTCTCTGTTATGTGAAAGTGGCGTCAGTGGGTTGGGGTAGGTAGTCAGCTTACAATGTTTTAACGTGTCGTGGAATGTCTGTAGGGTGGTCCGTACAGATGGGGGCAGTAGGTCTCTGGAGCTCTTAGATGGAGGTGGTGCCCATATGAGACTCTTTAGCGGGATAGGTGACAGAGTCTCTTCCAGGACTACCCAATCTTTGGAGTCAGCATGCAGTTTCCAGTCTAGAGTCCTAGCTAGATGGCACGCCTGGTAGTAGGACACTGGATCAGGTAGACTAATACCCCCTTGTGATTTAGACAACTGCAGAGTACGTATGGCAATTCTGGGCTTTTTATGTCTCCAAAGGAAATGGTGCATTGCTTTGTTCAATTCCGTGAAGAATAGTTTAGGTACATCAATCGGCATGGTTTGGAACAGTTAAAGGAAGCGTGGCGTGACATTCATTTTGATAATGGCCGCTCTGCCAAACCAGGAGAATGATGGTTTATGCCACCTATTTAGATCCGCCTTGATTGAGTTGAGACGATAAACATCATTAAATTTGTCCGGGAGATGGATGCCCAAGTATTTAATGGACTTAGGTGCCCATTGAAAACGGTATTTGGACTGGCACATCGCTAGGGTTGACAGAGGGAGATTGATGTTTAGGGCAAAAGATTTTGAATAGTTTCAATAGTTGAAATTTGATAATGTTTGAAAGTTACTTAAGGAATCAAGGATGGCCGGAGAGAGTGTTCAGGGTTGGTGAGGAAGAAAAACAGGTCATCTGTAAAGGCAGCGATCTTATATTCCCTCCTGCGTATGGAAACACCTGTTATGGCTGGAGTCGATCTGATCTGTCTTAGCAAAGGCTCCAGAGACAGGACAAAGATCAGAGGGGAGAGAGGACAGCCCTGTCTGGTTCCGTTTTGGATTTGGAATGGTGGGGAAAGAGTGCCATTTACTTTTACCGCGGCAAAAGGGCCGTTGTAGAGGGTTAAAATTCTTGCCAGCATATTTTCTCATATATTCCCAGTGGAACCTGTCAAACGCCTTCTCCGCATCTGTAGATAGGAAGAGGCATTTTTCAGGAGAACCAGGCGCGTGTTGAAGAATATTAAGGGCTTTGATGGTATTGTCCCTGGCTTCTCTGCCAGGAACAAATCCCACCTGGTCTAAGTCGATTAGAGATGGAAGTAGTGGACCTAGTCTCGCTGCTAAGATTTTAGCATACAGTTTGATGTCTACATTTAACAACGAGATTGGCCTGTAGTTACTGCAGACCGATGGATCCTTACCGTCCTTTGGGATTACGGTTATGTGAGCTTCTAGCAGGTTGGAGTGTGTTAAGTCTGCATTGTGAATTGAGTTAAAGGTGGTCAGGAAGTGGGGTGAGAGAATGTCTAGGAACATCTTGTAGTAGGCCGCAGGAAGCCCATCTGGGCCTGGAGCTTTGCCCGCTTTGAGAGGGCGTGTAGCTCTCTGTAGTTCATCCACCAAGATGGGGAGTTCCAATTCTTGCGCGAGGGTGGCGGAAATAGGCGGTGGGGAAAATTTGGAAAGAAATGTGGTGAGCATGTCACGCCTACTCTCTGTCTGATTTTGGGGAATATTGTAGAGTGCAGTATAATAGGACGCAAATTGTTTAGCTATATCTATAACAGTATGGAGGGCCCACTTAGTCTTAAGAGCTTTAGCAAGGTATTTCCCGCTTTTGTTGCCATGCTCGTAAAAGATTTTTTGCAATAAAAGGTATGCGCACTTGGTACGAACATTAAGCTCTTCTTTGAGCTGGTTCCTCAAAGAAGTCAATTGGTCTAGGGTGAGTGCAGCTTGGGATTGCTTTTGGGTTAACTCAAGCTCCGCAATTTGTTTCAAAAGCAAATTGATGGAGGCCTGGGACTTTTTTTTCCTATGTGAGGAGTAGTCTATAAAAATGCCACGCATAACGCATTTATGGGCTTCCCATATAGATAGGGCATTTTGTTCAGGGGTGATGTTGGTTCAGAAGAATTCCCGTAGCTCACGTTTAACATCCTGGAATGAGAGCGGGTCCCCCAGCAGGGAGGAGTCCAGCCTTTGTTTAGTTGAATTGTGAATTGAATTGGGGCGTGATCAGACACTGTGATAGGGGCAGTAGCGGCTTTGCTAACGAATGCTACGATTTTAGTTCAATTGTTGTACAATCTACGTAAATTTTCCAACATGTCCGGTCACTTTTCTATCGATGTTTTGATTGTTATCGAACTATTTCCGCGATCAAACCATGTGTACAGTATACGATTAAGTTCAATTGATGTAAACTTTGTTCCTTTTAAGTTGATCGAATGCTAAAATCAAACAGTGTATACCTAGCTTTAGTTTACTTGGCTGTAAGAGTGAGGCAGAGGGACAGAACCCTATCCCTGACAATGAGATCTCAATATAAGTTTAAAGCATTTGCACCTGTGAGTGCAAATCCTTTAGGCTAAGTTTACACTGGCGGTGTTTTACCGCCAGGTAAATGACCGTTTAGCGTGACATTAGGTGTCCGTTGGTCGGTTTTCGGGCGGCCATGCCATAGGACCTATATGGAGTCCTTAATTAGATGCCCTGTAATCGCCTGCACTGTTTTGCAGATGACCACAGGGAGTCGTTTATCCCACGGCTGAGGGAGCGCACTGGAGTTTTCAGAGCTGAAAGCAGCTCAAAAACCGCCAGTGTAAATGTACCCTTACTCATTTTCTACAGGGGCTGTAGTGAAAAATAAGGGTGACCCTTCTCTTTGCACAGCCAGTTCACTTAATTATCCACCATTAACCTCCTGGGCGCTATGCCCGAACTCAGTTCGCACGCAGTTTGATCTCTGATCAAACTGCGCCCCTGCCGGGATCGGGCACAAATGGTGCCCCTCCGTGTGCCTGCGGCTCTGTAGATGAGCCGGAGGCACACGGAGCCCTTCCGGCCTGGCAGGATCATGAGAAAAGATGAAGCAAACTTATTATGACTTCAGACAGCCGGAGTATGCGACCAGTAAGTAGAGCGCTCATTGCATTTGCAACCTCTCCTGCTGAAGCACAAAGGTGGACTTTTCTTCTGACTATCCCTCCACAAAGTCCTAGCTGACAACCAATGCCTCTGGCAGAGACTTCCTGGAATTTGATCTTCAGCTACCAGCAAGTAAGAAACCAAGATACCTTCACTAATAATAAACTAATAAATTGGATTAGAAAGTAATTAAGAGGTAATAGAACACTGACAGATCAAAGTGTAATCTTTGTGTGTAATGTGCAGGGCCTGGTTATGTAACTATGTCAAGGGGCTATCACTATTTACTTTAGACCTAAGCAGATTGTCCATTGTAAAATAATATACAAACAAGAAATTAAACTTTGCTCTCACCTTTTTGTTTGTCCCCTACACAAAATTTATTGCACTCCATCTGAGCTCTAAAAGAGTAGTAGAATGTGGGATGCAAAAAGGTAGACAGGGAAACTTCTAGGTAGACAAGCTTCTTTTGCTTTTTGCTTTGCACCAACAACTCAGTTAGTTTCTCAGCAGTTTATAATCTAATAGTTATTAATTAAATGAGACTTTTATCTACTTCATCTGTTTTAATTTTAAGTGAGGTAAAAAAAAAAGGAAATGACATATACTAGTTGCATGGCTTCACTACCTTTCAGGACATACCAGACAGGAGTGTCATAATGGCTTATCTCTACAACTCTGTCGTTTAGGCTATATTTACATGGGCCTGTCTGCTAACGCTTGCACACTGTTGCAGGCGCTCAGAGGGGCTTGGGGTGCTTGTGGGTTCAGATAAGGGTGTATCAGGTGTATCATGACATGTTTGCCAGGCGGCAGTGCTAGCGGGGCGTAAACAAATGGGCATGTAAATGAGCCCTTATTGAGGAATTATAACAGACAAATAAACAATATAGCCTTGGAACTTACATTTTCAAGAAGAGAGGTTATGTATGGTACCTGAATACTCGACTCAGACAAACCAAGAATAAAGCCCCTAAAACAAGCCATACATGGGTCGACTTTTCCATGATCGATTCAAAGGCCTTGTGCGATTGAAATATTGGTATCGATTGTACATAATAGATTGAATAGACAATAGATTTCTTTACTTGTTCAGTGCCCATGCTTTATAGTACAGTCGGATACAAATCGATTGAAATACCTAGAAAACACGTCAGATACTTGAATGATCTACTTAAGTTTACCAACATGTCTGAACATTTTTTTTTTCAATCGTACCAGGTGTACGGTAAACATCGATTCTTGTATGGGCATCTTAAGTCACATGACTGAGGCACTAGTGACTATTTAAGATATAATGCCCAAAGATCCTCCAAACCACAAGGGATGTCTACTGCATTTGCAGTATGCTACCAGACTCTTGTTAACCTTACATACACACACAAACTTAATGTATCCATGCTTTATTTTTCTTTTTTAAATTAATATATGTTGAACATGTACATTGAAGTGCCCTTTAACATTAGTTGCAAGTCAACCATCCTGTAACAAGGTTTTGTTTATTTCTGTAAAGTGCATCTGTCTCTGCATGTTACTGCAAAACTGTGATTGAGGCCTAAGGTAAATTAGTGTGTGATCATGCGTTATTGGTTGATAGATTCCTTTGTTGGAATACGCATGCTCTATTTTCCTTTCTCGTAAATCGCACCTGTAGCAATGCACGGAAATCCATTTTTCTGGAGTAATTTATGATTAAATATCTATTAGACAAGTTCCACCTGATAAAATGATTGGCTGAATGGAACAAGGGACTTTGCTTGACTGAACCTCAAAGACCCAGAAAAACGTCATTGTGTGTGTTTTTTTCTTTTTTTATAGAGACATACAGTAAATAAGTTTAAAGAACTTCATGAAATGCGAAGCCTGCCCTTACAAGAGGTATGTTTTCATATCTGTACTGTTCACTTGTCTACACAGAGTATAAGAACAGGTTCCCAGGCTAAATTCACTTTACTTCCTATTTGCTTTCATGTAAATAAGAAGCTCATCAAGCATTCTGTTTTATTGGCATAAAAAATGCATGACATCCTGGGTTGAGGACAATGGGGGATGCCACATGCACTATGTACCATTTACAGAACACAGACAACCCAGGTTACTAATCCCACAGTTTATTCACTACCATAATTCCCAGACACAATTCCATTCTCGGTGTCTCTCTCAGGGGTTTTCCACTACTGTGAAGACAATATCTACTACTTTTATATTCAGAACAGTTCTTATTTCCTGCTGTGAAGAAATACTTATTTTCTTCTTAACCCAATACTCAACATATGTATATTATTGGAATACTTTTTGGGAAGACAAAAGGATTGATATATTTTAGGGACAATGTGAAATATAAAATAATTTTTCACCTTAATCATCAGTAATAATTAATTTTGTAAACTATTCAACTTAAAAATAAGCATAAATAAAAAAATAAACATAAATAAAATCAGCTTACATAAACAACCTTAACAAAAATATTTAAAGGTCACATTTTTCTATTTAACATAACCATTTCAAAAAAGTGGTAAGAGTTTGATGTCACTGTTAGGCTATGTTTCCATTACGTTGGGACCCCTCCCCTAAGCGTGTATGGTAAGCGGGAGGTTCCAACGTAGCAGATAGACTTACCTGCTTGGCGGAGGGTCTTCGTTGCGCTGAGCCAATTCGCCGATGTAAGGCTGAACGTAGTCGAGTACGTTCACCCTCTGCACCGGTGGATGTGTAAACAGACCATCCGCCGAGCAGGCAATGTCTGTGTGATACGTCGGGACCCCTGCTAAGCATATACGCTTAGCGGTGGGTCCCGATGTAGAATGGAAACAAGCCCTTAGGCTTGTTATTCAGTAACTCATAATATATGGTAAGTACACGTTCTAAAGCTGGCCATACACAGTTCCATGTGTTTGTTCGATTGACTTAAAATGATTGATTTATAAGTCAATCTCGCGGAACTCAATTTCGCACACCTGGTACAATCAATCAAAAGTGATTTGAAATCAAACAAAAAAGTTGATACCTGCAACTCCTATACAAGGGGTTGGGTTTACCCTAGTGTGGGCAAACTTCTTGACTTGTGGGCCACAATGACTTTTTAAATGAGACAGAGGGGCCAGGCAAAGAATCTGTAAGGGTCACCTGGTCCCAAGTCTGGATGGGAAATGTAAAAAGATTACAAAATAATAACTTTTTTATATCACTTTAACCTACTTGGCGTTTGGTGTCCTTGGGCGTCACCTTTTCCCAGCACAAGATGCCATAGTTGTGCATAGGACCTCCGGGCGGGCAGGAAATTGTGGCAGAGAATAATTGGTTTTAAAAAAAGGAGATTAAAAAGAAAAATATAATGATCATACTGCCAGTAGTAGGGAGTTTACATTTTTTAAAGATATACTTCACTTCACTTGTAGGCACTAGTTGCAGGACTTGTGAATGGCATCTCATACTGTATCTACAGGAAGTGCAGAATTATTAGGCAAATGAGTATTTTGACCACATCAAAAATTTGAAATGAAAATGTGGTGCGCATGCACGCTACTCTCTGTATGATTTTGGGGACATATTGTTTAGACGTGCAGTATAAAGGACGCAAATGTAGCTATATCTATAACAGTATGGAGGGCCACTTAGTCTTAAGAGCGTGTAGCAACGGATTCCCGCTTTTGTTGCCATGCTCGTAAAAGATTTTTTTGCAAGAAAAGGTTATGCGCCTTGTACGAACATTAAGCTTCTTCTTTGAGATGGTCCTCAAAGAAGTCAATTGGTCTAGGGTGAGTGCAGCCTTGGGATTGCTTTTGGGTTAACTCAAGCTCCGCAATTGTTTCAAAGCAAATTGATGGAGCATGGAAACTTCCATTTTTTTTTTCCTACTGTGAGGGTAGTCTATAAAAATGCACGATAACGCATTTATGGGGCTTCCCATATAGATAGGGCATTTGTTCAGGGTTGATGTTGGTTCAGAAGAAGAAGATTCCTAGCTAACGTTTAACATCCTGGAATGAGGAGCGGGTCCCCCAGCAGGGAGGAGTCCAGCACTTTGTTAGTGAAAGGGGTGACATTGAATGGGGCGTGATCAGACCACTGTGTAGGGGCAGTAGCGGCTTTTGCTAACGAATGCTACGATTTTAGTTCATTGTTGTACAATCTACGTAAAATTTTCCAAATGTCCGGTTCACGTTTCTATCGATTTTGTTGATTGTTATCGAACTATTTACGCGATCAAACCATGTGTACGTATAAGAGTAAGTTCAATTGATGTAAACTGTTTCCCTTTTAAGTTGATCGAATGCTAAAATTCAAACCGTGTATGACCTAAGCTTAGTTTACTTGGCTGTTTAAGAGGAGGCAGAGGGACAGAAAACCCTATCCTGACAATGAGATCCTCAATATAAGTTTAAACGCATTCACCGGTGAGTGCAAAATCCTTTAGGCGAAGTGTACACTGCGGTGTTTTACCGCCCAGGTAAATGAGTTTTAGCGTGACACTTATTGGTGTCCGTTGGTCGGTTTTCGGGCGGCCCTGCCATAGGACCGATATGGAGTCCTTATTAGAGCCCTGTAATCCGCCTGCACTGTTGTTGGCAGATGACCACAGGGAGCGCTTTATCCCATCGGCTGAGGGGAGCGCCACTGGAGTTTTCAGAGCCGTGAAGAGCAGCTCAAAAACCGCCGTTTGTAAAGGTACCCTTACCCTTTGTCTACAGGGGCCGTAGTGAAACATAAGGGTGACCCTTCTCTTTGTCACCGCCAGTTCACTTAATATCCACCATTAACCTTCCTGGGCGCTATGTTCCCCGACTCAGTTCGCACGCAGTTGCCATCTCTGGTCAAACTGCGCCCCTGCCGGGATCGGGCACAAATGGTGCCCCTGCGGGAGCCGTGGTGCTCGCGGCTCTGTAGTATGAGCCGGGAGGCACACGGAGCCCTGTCCGGCCTGGCAGCGATCATGAGAAAGATGAAGCAACTTATATGACTTTCAGACAGCGCGGTGGTCTTTGCGCCCAGGTGAGTAGGCGGCGTGCCCATTGCATTTGCACCCTCTCCTGCTGGAAGCACCAAAGGTGCGACTTTTTCCTTCTGACGTACCCTCCACAAAGTCCTAGCGACAACCGAAGCCGCCTGGCCAGCAGACTTCCTGGAAGTGATCTTCGCCGCACCAGCACAGGAAGAAACCAAGATACCTTCACTAAAATAACTAATAAATTGGATGTAGATTTAGTAATTACGAGGTAATAGAACCTGGACAGACTCAAAGCTGTAACTTTGTGTGTAATGTGCGGGCCCTGGTTATCGTAGCTATGTCAAGGGGCTTATCGCACTATTTACTTTAGGACCTAGCGATTGTCCATTGTAAAATATATATACAACAAGAACATTAAACTTTTTTGCTCTCCACCTTTTTGTTCGTCCCCTACACAAAAGTTATTGGGCCTCCATCTGAGCTCTAAGAGTAGTAGAATGTGGGATGCAAAAAGGTAGACAGGGACAACTTCTAGGTAGACAGCTTCTTTTGCTTTTTGCTTTGCACCAACAACTCAGTAGTTTTCTCAGCCGTTTCTAATCTAATCGTTATTATTAAATGAGGCTTTTATCTACTTCATGCTGGTTTTTAATTTAGTGAGGGGTAAAAAAAAAAGGAAATGACATATACTAGTTGCAGGCTCACTACCTTTCAGGACATACCAGACAGGGAGTGTCAAAGGCTTATCTCTACAACTCTGTCGTTTAGGCCTATATTTTACATGGGGCCTGTTCTGCTACCGCTTGCACACGTTGCGGGTTTTTTTTTTTTTTTGCCGGCGCTCAGAGGGGCGGGGTGCTGTGGGTTTCAGATAAGGGTGTTCTCAGGTGTATCATGACATGTTTGCCCGGCGGCAGTGCTAGCGGGCGCTGTAAACACAATGGGCAGTGAAATGAGCCCTCTTGAGTGAATTATAACAGACAAATAAACATAATACGCCTGGGACTTCATTTTCATAGAGAGAGAGGTGAGTGTTATGGTACCTGAATACTCGCTCAGACAAACCAAGATATTGAAAGGCCCCTAAACAAGCCATACATGGGCTCGACTTCTCTTTTACCCCCTTGTGATTTAGACAACTGCAGAGTACGTATGGCAATTCTGGGCTTTTTATGTCCCCAAAGGAAATGGCGCATTGCTTTGTTCAATTCCGTGAAGAATACTTTAGGTACGTCAATCGGCATGGTTTGGAAAAGATAAAGGAAGCATGGCGTGACATTCATTTTGATAATGGCAGCTCTGCCAAACCAGGAGAATGATGGTTTATGCCACCTATTCAGATCTGCCTTGATAGCGCTGAGAAGGGGGGGGGGGGAGTTGAAACAGTAAACATCTTTAAATTTGTCCGGGAGATGGATGCCCAAGTATTTAATGGACTCAGATGCCCATTGAAAAGTGTATTTGGACTGGCACATCGCTAGGGTCGACGAAGGGAGATTGATGTAGGGCAAAAGATTTTGAATAATTGACTTTGAAATTTGATAATGTTTGAAAGTTACGTAAGGAATCAAGGATGGCCGGGAGAGAGTGTTCGGGGTTGGTGAGGAATAACAACAGGTCATCTGCAAGGGCAGCGATCTTGTACTCCCTCCTGCGTATGGAAACACCTGATATGTCTGGAGTTGATCTGATCTGTCTTAGCAGAGGCTCCAGAGACAGGACAAAGATCAGAGGAGAGAGAGGACAGCCCTGTCTGGTTCCGTTTTCAATTTGGAATGGTGGGGAAAGAGTGCCATTTACTTTTACCGCAGCAAAAGGGCCGTTGTAGGGGGGTTAAAATTCTCGCCAGCATATTTTGTTGGAGGCCAATTGCTTCCAGGACTCCTCTCATATATTCCCAATCGACCCTGTCAAATGCCTTCTCCGCATCTGTAGATAGGAAGAGGCATTTTTCAGGAGAACCAGGCGCGTGTTGAAGAATATTAAGGGCTTTGATGGTATTGTCCCTGGCTTCTCTGCCAGGAACAAATCCCACCTGGTCTAAATCGATTAGAGATGGAAGTAGTGGACCTAGTCTCGCTGCTAATATTTTAGCATACAGTTTCATGTCCACATTTAACAACGAGATTGGTCTGTAGTTACTGCAGACCGATGGATCCTTAGCGTCTTTTGGGATTACAGTTATGTGAGCTTCTAGGAGATTGGAGTGTGTTAAGTCCGCATTGTGGATCGAGTTAAAGGTGGTCAGGAAGTGTGGAGAGAGAATGTCTAGGAACATCTTGTAGTAGGTGGCGGGAAGCCCTTCTGGGCCTGGAGCTTTGCCCGCTTTAAGAGAGCGTGTAGCTCTCTGTAGTTCATCCGCCGAGATGGGGAGTTCCAATTCTTGTGCCAGGGTGGTGGAGATAGGCGGTGGGGAGAAGAGTATTTTTTAAAATTCTTTAGTTTTTTTTTATAGTGGCTGTGTTTTTTCTGACATTTGTTAATCTTTTTAAGAATGGGTGAGAGGTCTGAGAGAACTCTATACTAATTTCATTCTATTTTTCATATATGAAAATTTTTTAACTTCCTGTTTGGTCATCCCGAGTTAGTTAGTGGAGAGTTTGTTTACTAATAATACTCATAAGAACAACGACAGAGGCGCATAACCTAGTACAACAAAATAAGGTACTGTAAATGGTTAATTAATATGGAATGGAAAAAATGAAACAAAACAACAGACAAGATACTTACATTAAAAGAGGTTTACAAGGATTGATCTCTCAGGGTCATGTGCTTTCCAGGAAGACCTCACCTTCTGGTTGGGGATGAGATCACTTACAGATGCTGGGGGGCTCAACATGAACAATGGGACGCGTTTCGAGCAGAGGCTCTTTTTCAACCAAATTTTGGTAGACCAACTCTAGATGGTGTCAAGTGATGTGTCCAGATAGGGAAATTTTTTAAACTTTCTGGCTCAACAACTCAGGAATGTGGAACAGTAAGAACATTCAAGTTTTTATTATTGTCTGGATCTTGTTGAGAATATTTACCCTTGGTGACCATTGTATTTAGTACAGAAAGTGATGTGAATCAGTGTATATGAATTGTCACAAGAATAGTACGTGAAGAGAAATCTTCCAATTGAAAGACCTATTCTGGTGACACCTGCTAACAAGTAAATATCATATCTCTTTTCTCAGAATCTCTAGAACAGAAGCTGAAGTTAACTCTCCAGTAAACACTAAATAGAAAATAGAAAGGCGTCGACAATCAGTATTTGCTAATTGTGCAATTTACAGAATGAGAATTAATCCTGATCACAATACAATATACAATCAATGTATTTTATTTCAATACTTAAGATACAATCTGTATGTCTTGTAATAAATGAATTTATTTAGATTATCTATTTTGTTAAAGTCTCATATATAACAGCTCCTTTAAAAAAAATTAAATAAATCCCGCCAGCAAGGAATCTTTTTCTTTTTATATGTTTGTGTTTTAAGGGATTGGAGCGCTTAGTTTGTTTTAATGATATTACCCTTCTAGTGCATTGTAGATTCTTTGTCTTTAAATATTTGAAAAAAAATAAACACTTTTTAAAATACCCCAAAAACTTGTTTATATAATCATTTGCTTAGTTATCATTCCTAAAAGGTTTTTGTTGAGTACAGTTGACCCTTGACTTAATAAACTTAATTGGTTCCCAAGGGTTGGTTGTAAGTCAAGTTGGTTGTTATTTTTTTCATCATGAAATAGAAATAATGAAAATCCCCATAATGTGTTCTAAAGGCCCCTTTACCTAACCTTTTTGTAATAACTCATTATATAATATGTGTAATTGCCAGAAACACCAATAATTCTCCTGGTGTTCACACAAATAATGTAAGTACAAGGATGAAATGGAAGGTGGTTAGAGTCCCCTCCCATGAGAATATCAGGAATCTGGCCTTGTAGCCTTTTGCAGATTGGTGAGATGGTCCATTTTGACGTGCTGTACTTATTAGTGACATCAGGTCACATGACTGCCACCACACAGCAGAAACATGTTTTGGTCTTGCCCATAATCCTTGTTGTCAATCAAATATTTGGTTGTAAGTTAAAACTGAAGTTTTGATTGTAACTCAAATTTGTCTTATGTCAAGTCAGTTGTAACTCAAGGGTCCACTGTATAAAAAAAATAATGTTGGTTGTGTTTTTTCTGACATTTCCGTGAGGGTTAGTTTGAGGTGAGTTTGTATACTAACAATACTCACACTG
>CM070042.1:45417847-45447270 GCA_036250615.1 Ptychadena robeensis | reverse complement strand
CCCCCATGTCATTTTTTATTTCTTATATTGATATATGACTAATGTTTTGTTGTACTATACATCGGTTTCTATCTGCAAAGTGAGTTTATAATCTAATGACCTTATCTCATGCATACCTATAGTATTATGAGGAAAATATACCTATTTAAATGTATTTTGAAAGGGAAATATAAGACGACACGCATAGTTGGGCAAAGGTGTTTCATAGGTAGGATGTTAGATCAGGACCATGCTCTGCAAAGCAAAATGTGCTACCATTTAGCTTGCATGTTGAGCCATTGATATTTATTTGCCAAGTTGGGTAAGCTAGCCTTGCTAGTTTATGACCTGCCCAACTCTAACTCCAACTTTGTAGTGGAAAAGGCGAGAACATACTTTCATGGTTTTGTTTCATGTAACGTCTTTAATAGGGACAATTCCCCTCCGTTTCTGTACAAAATAAAATGCGCAGATCTCAATCAATGCACAAAACTCTCAGAAATGCTAACACTTCCTCTTTGAAAAGAAAAAAAAAAGGCTGGGGTTGGCTTTCATCTGCTATGGGTACCCTAAAGTAGATTAATACTTCTTGGTTGGAATAGCCTAAACTATGCAAAAGTAGACTGGACTTAAAGTTTCCTTCACTAAATACACATTATTACATACCACACATAGGAAACTATGCATTGCAGCAAAATTTTACATTTGTAAAATAACATGCACACACAACCGCCCTCCTCATCAGTAAGTTAATCATAGGTCTTGACAGAAGAAAACTGTAAACTTAAGTAATTGAGCAATTTACACAGAAAGAAAAAAAATTGTCGTCATGCTTGCTCAATAATTAATGAAGCCTTTGGATCTGTGTTAAACAAACACACTTATGTTAACACTGTGTTTTAGCTGGCACACTTAAGCTAGCCATACACTCTGAGATTAAAATTACGATCCATTAAAACAGACCAATGTATCCTGACGGCGGTATCGGTTTGGATCGTAATATTTGGCAAAAAAGCTACCACATTGAAAATCCAATTTAAGATCGTATATTTTTTTTTTTTACGAGAATGTCATCGAAATTAATCGCCGTTTATATCGGCCATTAGGATGTATTTTTTTTTTAAAGGGGAAGCCTCTGCAGTAATTGGTCGGTAAACACTATGAAAACATAGTGAAGTTTCCCGATGTTCCCAGAACAAATAAAATTTTTCAACATGTCCAATAAATTACGACCGTAAAAAACAGCAATTACGATCGTATTTTATCGGTTGTACCATGTGGACATGTGCGGATTTCAGGACGATAAAATGCTTTCATTGGTTGGTTTTAATGGATCGTAATTTTAATCTCAGAGTGTATGGCCAGCATTACAGAAAACAGCCTAGACACGGTCAATGGAACACCTACTTCATACAAGTTGAATAATCTGGAAATAATCTCTGCAATGATTGTGTCTGAAAAATAATTCTTTATCATTTTCAAGGTTTAGGTTTCTTAACCAATAACAGCCAGGATACTATTAATGTATTTGTATTTACAGTAGACACAAAGTATATGCATTTTCTGGCAATCCCATTGACATATACTTACATTGTCATATATGATGGATAAAATTGTAAAACATTTCTGAGGGTTAAAGTACAAACAAGCAGGTAAGTGTCTTCCAAAACTGATATTAGCATTACATGTAGTGAAATGAAGCATCCCTTTCAGCTTATATCTCAATAAGTCTGTCAGAGCGACAGACGGTTGCCGTGGCGTGATGACATCTTCACGCAGGGTCAAACAAATTTGCCGCAGATCTATGCCTCTATGGCCGGCTTTAGATACTAGTGGAAAGAGATCTACTCTATAGTTTTAGAGTTTGTTTTAGGATCCTTTCACACTACACTTACTGGTATTTCAGATCACTTCTTTACCGGTGTTCGGAGATATTTTCCTACCCTTACAACTGTGCATGTGGATTTCAGGGTTAATGTCACAAAATTAATCTTACCTCTCCAAACACCCTAACATTAACCCCCCCAACCCCTAACCGTGACACCCGAAATTCGTAAAATTAACCCTGAAATGCCAAAAAAAACTATCTGCACATGCTCCGTTGTAAGGGTAGGAAAATATCTCGGGAAGAAAAATATCTCCGAACACTGGCAAGGGACCCTTTCACAGTAACACGAACTCATCTGCTTCAGGTAAAAATACCCTGCATTGACACATTCCACTGCACTAGGTTTCATACTAGTGTACAAAAATGCATTCTTCAGGACATATGCATTGTTTGCAGTTAAATGCACAAATGCAGCTAGCACACTGTGAAAAAGGTAGATAACTTTCCTAAGGAAACCTGCATACCCAGTGTTACCCCTAGAGCATATACTACGTGCATAGTGTGAAAGGGCCCAAAGTCCACCTTCAGTGTTCAAGGTTCCAGTCTTCCTATCTAGGTGTTTAGAACATTTGCATTCCTAATCAGAGATGGGTCAGGTTCTGTTTCTTAGGCTTTACTCATAGTATACCTTTAAAAAAAATAAAGCTTTGTGATGAAACGGCAAAGATAATCTTTGGGTGTACGGTAGTTCTTTTACTGTTTAGTCACAACCTTGACAGGTTTGGCTACCTTGGGAGAAATAACCATCCAGTATGTGAATATGGTGCATGGCAGTGGCTCCTTGCATGTCATCCATGCACTTTTAGTACAGTAAAACATATACTGAATATTCCCTGGCAAGTTTTATGCTCACTTGGCCCCAATGTATGGATTTTATAGCACATGGCAGCACACAGAATTGTGGCACCAGCGCCGCCTTGTTTTGAATGGCACCCCAAAATGATCGGTGTCAACAACCGCTAATTCTGACATTGCAATGTATGTGGGCAAACTTATTATCATTAATAACTTATTTATATAGTGGCAACATATTACGCAGTACTGTACATTAAATGAACTCACATCTACAGGTTATGGCACAGGAGTAATTGAGGACCCTGCCCGATCAGCCTTACTATGCAGTGCGCCACAAAGCATACAAAGGTGTATATTTTTGCACTGCACAAGCAAACTAAGGGGAAAAACTAACTTTGTGGTTGGGCTTGCATCACACTGCAAGGCTAAATGCTTGTTTAGATCTAATAGCATCTTTAGGTACTTTATTTTATCCCTCCCCTGGTGGCTAACATTCTTATTTCCCAGCTGACTTGTCCTCACTTACAATGCAGGGCTATTGATCGTGCTATATTGTGATGTCATTGCCTCAGGCAGCTTCTTTACTCTTTCGCTTTTCTGTGCTATTGACAATCCAATTGCCGGTCTATAGACTACCCATCTAAACTCTTAGAATAATAGTTGTGTTTTAATTAGCCTTTTTCTCTTCATTTTGTAGACTTTCAGGACATTTTAGGACACTTCTGGATAGCTGTTGTCAGGCCTATTGTTGTATACTTCATGGTAGATTACCCAAGAGAACTTACATGTGCTTTCTGCTGATTAGATCTTTTTTAGGTATCTGTGTTGGAGTTAAGCCCAGCCCTGTGCTAAAGGAGGTGGAAAAGACGTCTCTCTCTTTATCAGTGGAGAGTGGCCGCACATTCAGCTGGTTTAATGGCTGCAGAGATCTGCTGTAGTCAGCTAACAAGAATTAAACATCTCTTCAGCAGAAAAGGTTCTTAACTCAGTCCCGGGGACCAGTTTGTGAATGTTGAGGAATTTTCAGTATACAAGTATTCCATCTTCATTCCAGTAGATGGCACTGTTAGCAGTTTGGCACTCCCTAGAACACTGGTGAAATTCTTTTACAGAATTTAACTCTTTCTTTACATTTATTATATGTATAGGCCTTCTTCATTATCTAGCCATACAGGAACATCCTATGCACATGGGAGGGTTCATTTGCAGAATATCATAGGTGCTGATGCACTTTTTGCATTAGAATGGGTTTGTCATTTCTTTTTGGATTTTTTTTGTTTTATTCTTTGCACCCAATGTGTTGCACAATCTCTCCTTTTTTTATTTTATTTAGGCAAGTCAGATCACACCAGTTTGAAAAATGCTGTTTGGCTTGTCCTTTCACAATTCACTGAAAATTGCAGGGTGAATGCAAATAATGTATTACCTGGTGTTTAGGTGCCTTCCATCCTAGATCTGCTTCGGCAGCAGGGGTAATAGGGGGAAGAGGGGTCATTTTTTGTTTTGTATACATTCAGCATCAGCCGTTCAGTCATTCCAGATCATCAAAAAAAAAAAGTCATTTACAAATGCCTGGCAGCGTAAAACTCTACTCAACATGGACATCTAAAACTTCAGTATACATTAGCACTTGTAGAGGGAAGAGTATTAAGAACCCCCCCCCCCCCCACCAGTAGTCATCATATTGGAAAAAGGAGACATTTTTGTCAAGAAATGTTTCTGATGTTCCTAGTGGCACAGGTTTATAAAATCTACAGCAAAGCAATGAAAATAGACTCCTTGTTTCTATTCACTTGGATAAGCTCCTGTTTATTTTAAATAATTCGGTCTTCGATGCAATTTTAGAAATAAGAAACCTCTGTTACAAGTTTCCAATTTTTACCAGGCACTAACCTGATTGGAAGATTGAAAGATTGATTGAAAGACATTGGTTGTATATGGGCGAACATCTTCCACGTTTCATGCAATGTACACGTGTACTAGTCCGAATGTTGCTGAGTTCAGCATTTAGAATAAAATCTCACATATTTGAACCTAAGGCTGCATTCACATGGTCAGTTTTTTATGCTTAGAGACAACTGTACAAAAACGCGACTGCAGAATACAGAATGCTACGTTCTCTGTGTTTTTGCAAGAATTTCCTTCCAGAAGGGAGAGCATATCATATCATCATAACATATATGACCCTGTCAGGCTCAGCAGGCATTCACAAATAGATTGAGTCTAGTTTTACTGATATGGCTTTGCTGTTGTAAATGCATGATGCAATATGCAGACATATGTATAAATCTGAACCATTCATTACTGTATGTGTGTCCACTTTATCACCTACTTGCCTCTTTTGTATTTGCAGTAGTTTGTTTTTCATTGGTATATAAAGTTTTAAATGGGCCAACAAAGCCTAAATCCTGTAACTGAACAACAAAATCTAAGATGTTAATGCCAAAAACTAAAGCCGGGAACACACGACTCCTTGTATGAGCCGTTCAATGATCGATGTCCTCTCGCTGCTGCCCGATATCGGAGGAGCTTGAGACACAGTAGTGTTTACAGCTCCGACGATGCTTTGCATGGAGACCCGTGGTCCACATGCAAAGCAATGGACATCAACCGTTGTTTACGGCCATGTGGACGAATCAATCCCGCTCGAAAACAGGGATGGCCGCATAAGATATGGGCCAGATAGATGGCTGTGAGAGCGCAAAGCGCTCAAAACGGCCATCGATCTGGCCCATATCTATACGTGTGTTCTCTGCTTAAAGGTCCTCATACAGGTTAAAATCTTACCATACAATTTCTGTACAATCAACTTTTGGACCATATAATATGAGGACCTTTCTAAACCTTTCAATCACTATGTATTCTATCAGGGAGGACCCAGCACTGCATAGCTGTTGGTAGATCTAATAGAAATTGTATGTGATCTAAAGGTGTTGTTTTTGTCTTTAGTTCTGTATTAACATGTGTTTCCACAAAGCATCTCATCTTTTAAAATTGTTAAACAAAATTTAAATGTTACTTTGTTTTCATTCAAATTAGCATGTATAAAAATATAGGTTTTTTAAAAAGTTGTACAAATATACATTTCTCTTAATGGTATTGTTATCACTGACTTCGCCTTGCAAGTTAGTGACCCAGATAAAGCAAGCAAATCAGGTGGAAGTACATACGTTTCTGGATACATGCTTGTTGAGGTTCAGTGAGTATGTACTATAAATAAGGAGAAAGACCAAGAGCTTTTATCTGATCTGCCTCCTCACAGTTAGAGAATTTATTCTCCAAGTTTAAACTTTTGAGTTTGAGGCCAGAACATAACTTTTTTTTTTGCTCATTTTAATCTAGTGTTTCTGTTGACCCTCAAAGCTTCCCTGCGAGCCCTGCAGCTGGAGGTGTCTGAACCTGTGTATACACTACTGTGTGCGTTGCCTAAGGCTTTTTGTATGACCAGGACATGCTTGAGTATCTGTTAGAAGCCAGCATTTATTAGTTGCTATGCCTTTTTTGTTTCATTTGGAGACTCCAACACTTGATGTGTGTAAGGGGATCACATTAGAAAAGAACTGACAAGGATACCTCATACAAATTTTCTGTTAAGTGCTTTGTGCAGTTCACTAGAGAAGAGCGCAATGTTATAAATGCAAATGGTGTTTTTTTCATATATACAGTATGTTACAAAAGTGTATTCTATGTATTATAAAAATAAAACGGTTGTGGTGTTCTTTGTATTAGAAAGTTTTAAAAGCAGCTGCCTTGATATATATAAATCATGTATGCTAAGAGAAAAGTAGGAAAACTATGAGCACCTCCCCAGGTTTTAGGTGGGTGTGCATCACATAGTTGTTTGCTGTGTAACCTTCTGAGAGATAGTTCATAGATAGCAGAAGTAGTAATAACTGGCATGCTGGCAGTTTAATATGAAAGTCACACTTTTCCACTTAATATTAGCTTTACACAAAACTGTATTTAACCTACTCTTAACTGTATACTAGACATGCCTGGTTTCCTTACTTCTACTTACTACTGCCTACTACTAGTAATCTAGTAGTACTCACTGTTGCATTTGAATGTTGACCCTATATAATCCCTGAATGAGTTAACCTTTTCCTAAAAGCTGCTTATAATGGTAAAGTGTTAACCTTGTACCCCCATGTAATAGGTTATTAGATAGCTCTGGGTAGTAAATGAGGGCTTGTAAAGTGACATATGTTTTCATATACACAGACATTGGATTTTAACCCTAAAAATAACATAACATATGGTAATCTTCGAGCACATTACACAGCACAGATGTAACAGACTTTGGTGTACTATGGCACCATTCCTTATGAATGTCAACCATACCCATCTCCCGTGAGTACTATTTTGCTCTGCAGTACTCTGGTGTGCCATGTGTTGTGCTGCAATTACATGCCCATGTTTTGAGAAAGGTGCTGTATGTTTCAGTCAATTACCTTTACTGTATAACATGACACATTTCAAAGTGTGGATATGCGTGAAGGATTGTGGTATGAATGAGCCCTTGACTTATCTTGTCAATCCTAACACTTACCAGCTGTTAAGCTTGTCCATTAGTTAACATGTTAAAGGACAATAGGAAAAAATGAGAGGGGGGGGGGGTATTCATTCACATTATACTCTCATTATTTCTCTAAATGTTATTATTTAAATGCTCTAAATATCTATCTTTTATGATTTCTTTATGGCTGAACTCATCAGGTAATTGCCAGCCTTGGTGTCTGCAAGTCAAAAAGTCAAAGTTCTAGACTTGGACAAAATGTCTACAATTTAGTTTTACCTAAACATTGGATCTGGAACAAGCAAATCATAATACAATAATACATATGAAGTCAAATTAAAGACTCATCTGTTCCATTAAGTTATTTAATACTTTTTTATAATTTTGCAGACCAAATATAATTACACTGTGGGTATATCAAAGAAATACTGAAAGGGGAAAAGCCTATAAAAGATGTACATGTATATATGTATGTGTATATGCTCCATAGCAAATATTGATCAAAAGGTGTAAAAAAAACCCACTGCTTGGTACATGCAAAAGGTTTTAACTTTTGGTTCTTGCGGTTCTCCACTTGATATTGGTAATTTTTGGGTGACTAAATTAAGAAGTCCGAACTATACATACCTGTTTAGGATCAATATAGTGCAGAAGCCATTTGCAATCTTGGTCTTCAGGTTGCCTTGTGCTTCTTATGCTAGCCACACACGGTTCGATTTTGGTTCAATCGATGCTCGATTAGATGAATTTTTTCATCGATTAAACGAAAAACGAGAAATGCCCACATGGTACGATCGACGATAATTGTTCGATGAAGGCAGAAAATCGAATCGAATTTTGATCGGACATGTTGGAAAATCATCGTCGATTGTGCCAAAGTCGTTTTATAATCGTCAATGTTTGTGGTGTTTTTCCTGGATCGATTAGATTAGATATACATAACATAGATCACTTCAATCTGGCATTCAAACGTTTCAATACCAAAATCGACGATTTTAGTAATATTTTGGAATCGAAATCTCTCACCACAATCGCACAATCAAACTCAATGTGGGGTGTATGTTGATGCGATTAAGATCGATTTTCGATTAGACGATTGAATTCCTCGATCTAATCGAGCATCGATTGAACCAAAATTGAACCGTGTGTGGCTAGCTTTACTAATAGGGACAAGACCTTAAGGGCAGCTTTGTGAAAGAGTGGTAAGTACTCTGGGCTTGGCTTGATGATAGATGATTGCTTGCACTATGGACTATGCATCAGAGTAAAGCCCCCCATAGACAGGCAGACTCCTCCATGCAACTTCTGTACAACCAACTTTTCTTCTACCAAAACCATGTAATAGGAGGACCTTTCTACACCTTCCAATCACTATGTATTCTATCAGGGAGGTCACTATACTACATAGTTGTTGGTAAGTCTCATGAAAGTTGTATGGAGGAGTCTGCCTGTCTATGGGGGGCTTTAGGAGTCTGCAGGGAGAGTGGGTTTGCTTTAAAGAAATCAATTTACAGGCAAGCAAACTATTCATATGGCAAAAAGGAAGCCACTATGCATATTCTGTACTTTCCAAAAGTCTATGTCATGCTCTTTGAAGTATGGATTCTTGAGTAAAAACCATACAGACAAACTCAGAAAAGAATAAAGTTCACTCAACATCTCCTCTTCCAAAATTCTGAGGATTAACCTCTCTACCCAAAGTAAACAAACAAGTTTGAAAGCACTCATGCATTTTGATTCTATTACCCCTGCTTATTTGGAAAATCCTTTATGTGGTTTGTCAGACGCTTCGTTTCCACCAGGAAAATCTCTCAGGATAAAGGAATGCATAGATCAACAGGCGTTGTGATTGACAGAAAAAATAATGTTACACCAGAACTCTGCTTCTAATATTTCACAAGTCAGACTAGCTCAGTAGCAAGTACCAGTACCAACAGTGAAAATTCTAATTAATAATGCATACTTAACCTCCCATCCTCCCATTTCTTTCATGAAATTTCAACAAAATTAAGGTTATGACAAGGGGTGTGCTTGATATTAATTTGATCTCCTTTTGTTGGTGTCTTATTATTAAGTGTCAGATTATTAAAGGGCACGCCAGACAAATTTTAAAACTTTCTAATCAAAGATCAATTTAAAGCTAAATCTCAATGATCAATACTTTCCTACATTTCTAAAGCTGGGCAAAGACGTTCCAATTCCTGCACGATCCGACCGCCGATCCGCTGCCGCGCGCGCTCCCGCATCCCTTATGGATCGGGTCGTGTAGGAATTGGATGCAGCAACTTACGAGGATTGGGCTAAAATCAGCTGTCCTGTTGGATCGCACAGTTATCCGACAGGACAGTAAATTTTTACCCAATCCCTATAGTCCCCAGCCGAAGTAATGAGCTGCACATAAAGAGTGCTGTCCGATTCTCGGCACTAGCGGGCGGGCGTGATGAGGTCATCACGTCCGCTCCTAGTGCAGAGAATCGGATAAGGAATAGACGGTAAATCGTACCGTCTATTCCCAGCTTTAGACTGGAAAAGGTCATGCTTGTAAGTATAAGGCTTGTACTTTATTTATATTAAAATGAAATACATTGCAGCTGCAGTGAAAGGGCTTATGATCAGTCTGCACAGTGGGCCCAGATCAGTATATTTTTGGGTATGCAGGAGTTAACTAGAGATGCTATGGAAAAATGGTAAGAACATAGAGTTGGTGTATGCAGTGGGGATTTAAGTTGTAATTCCAGTGCTGTAACTCACACCCAACACCCAGCATTTTGTTAGGAAGCAAAATTAAAGCACCAATTCAATACATTATAACTTTTTTCTGTAATACTTCAAAACAGATGAAACATGTGTGGCACATACAAGATGCAAAATAGAGCCTCTAGGGGGGTGTTTTTGAGAGAGTATGAGAGTAGACAAGCTATGGAAAGCAGGAATAGCCCCACACGCTGGGATGGGAATCTTTATACAATTTTATTGTTCAGATACAAATACAACAGAGTTCTCCTCCCATGTACTGACATGTTGGATCACTTTTGGAACGATTTCCTGTTTGATTTCGATCACTTTTGGTTGATCGAACAAGGTCATCGATTTCCATTTAATCGACTTAAAAGTCGATTGCTTTAAATCGATCGCAAGTAGATATCAAAGCATGTATGGCCACCTTTACACTTCATGAGTTCTCTCTCTAACAACCATAAGTCAACATGCATGCCCCCCAACCTTTACTGTAAGTGGACAATGGTAAGGAAGATAACAATAGTGTACATGGTTGTACACCCATTAACTAGTATATGACAGGCATTTTAAGCAGAACTCCATATGCGCTCTGTTCATCAAGAAAAAGTTATTTGGTCAGACATTGATAATTTTACTAAATTTTTATAATATTTAAACACAAGTTGATTGTAAAGGTACAAGTTTACCAACACTGAAAGACAGACATTCACAGCTGCAAAGAGCATTATTACTCATAAACTCACCGCCACCAGGACGTGTACTGACAGGCCCGCAGCTGCAGTATATATGACAGAAGAAAGGCTATACAGCGTGTGCTGAGCTTTCAAGAGAAAGTATTCTATGGTTAGATTTTGTTATACAATATATAATGAATTACCGTATATACTATGAAATACATTTCCAAGTGCAGTGATAATGTGATAAAATTGCTGCTCATATTGTCATATTGTTACAACTTCCCATGTATCTATTAGAGCTGCCTATACATTATCATTACATAGGGCAAGGGTGTGTCAACAATTGAAATGACTCTTTTCAAAATTGTTAGGAATTGGCAGATAGGGGAATGACAAAATTAACCTCATTCCTGTTCACGAGAACAGGAAATTAAAATAAATTTCTCTACGGCATCTTATAAGATTTAAAACCAAATTGGGGTGCAACCTTTTCCCCATTCCCTAAGGCAGTGGTTCCCAAACTTTCCCTGCAGGCCCCCCCCCCCCAAAATAGGAACATTATCAAGCTGCCCACCACCATTCAAACAACACAGTTTCAGATTGAGGGCCATTTTACACTAGCCGCGTTTGCATTGCAGTATTATGTACTATTACTAGTGTGAAATGGCCCTTAAAACTATTGGTTTTCACACCAATCATGTGGAGACATGCATTATATATACACACACACCACACATCATACAGAAGCTATCATTGTTCACATAGTGACACACACACACTACACTCATGAAGATACACATAGTCATTCACATAGAGACAATCACACGCAGATACAGAGATACACATACATTGCATGCACTCAACTGTCTGGAACTAGTTCCTCCATGGTTGGCTTCCTGCTTATCCATCCCTAAGCCCCTGGCTGCTAACGCCCCCCCCTTCAGGAATTTTGGGATTGTGAATATGTTTTAAAGTACAATTTTAACAATTTTGAATAGTGTTATCACCCACACCATTAATAGATTAAAGGAGAAGAATACCAATTGCAACCAAGATTTTGGTAGGTTTTAGTTTTCAAAATAACTTGGTGAACAAAACATGCATAGGGTGCCAAGAGTTGTCCTTTTTTTAAAGAGACTGCAGACTGTTACCCCCCCCCCTCTCCCCGGACAAAATGCTCCAAACGTGCAAGAAATCGACAACTATGGTCAGTTGCCAAAGTCAGCCCACTCTGTACAAAGGATAATATAGTATTTGATAATAGGACATTAACTACTAGAATGTTGTCAAGTCATCTGTCACTAAAGTCGAGTTGACTAGTTGTTTAATGACATTATCACACAGAAACAAGTGTCCAACAATGAGCACTTTTTTTAAGTTCTCTGTGGCATTAACAGTCAACATGACGATAAAAAACATAGTCTCACGCCTTAAATTTTGAGTTGGCGGTTGTGCTAGCATCACCCATGATGATTCCGTTTCATGTGGCCGTGTATAATAGTAGTACTTTTATTGTACTTTAACATGGACTTGCAGGTTGTGCAAGTCGCCGTGTGGTTACCGTGATCCGCTTTCAAGTGTGCCACTGTGCCATGTCTCTCGTCTTCTGTTAAAAAAACATACATTACTTCTCTCAGGAGTCGTCGACTTGTGTCTTTGAAGTCAACTAGTCCCCTTTTTTCATGCCATATTTGCTAGTCATCGTTTTATTGTATCAGTGTACGGAATCCATTCCATCCCCATTCCATTCAAGGATGGGATATAGTATAATAGGCAGCAAATGACCAGTATTCATATGTTAGAAAAATTGTAATGATCAGAATAAGTTTGACAAGGAACAGACTGTGATGGCTAGACAAGGTGAAGTAGGTCATGTACAAAACAACAGGTCTTGTGGGGTGTTCCATGGGTAAGGATGAGACTGAAGGCAAGACCATTTGGTATCGGTAAGAGCTACTGTGGCACAAACATCTTGATATTTGCCATGATGCGGCCATGCTTTGCAATTAGTTCTAAATGAGGCTGCGTATTTGCAGTTGGAGTTGGAGTACCAGTGCTGGTGCCTGTCCACTGGTGATCTAGACTACCAAGGTCTGGGCCTTACAATGAAAGTAGGTGGTTTAATAAATCTTTTGACCGTGGGCATTAACTTCCAATATCTCCTTCTTGTTGCCAAATACTAGGGATGACATCTTCAGAGATCTTGTTCAGTGCATGCTTTTTCGAGTCAGCTTTAAGTTACTTTCTTTAGATAATTCTGGATTCTTAAATCTAATTTTGCATATTCAGAAAATAAAAGTGCTTTAGTTAGTAACAGCGCATTTCTAAATATATCCTCTATCTTTTGGCATTGTGAAAGGCTAGTGCTTACTGGGCATACAGTCATGGATCATCACTTTCGATCTGCTTAGTTCTGGCCTGTTCTGGTTTCAGAGAAAGGCTTCCGCAGAGAGACAGATGTTTTGTAATAGAAGTGTCACGCTGCTTGCTGCGTCCACCACAAAATCAGCTGGTCTGAAGTTCTTTCCTCCTTTTCTCCTGACCCGCCTCTAGACTTGTTCCTTGGCACAAAGCCCTGATTTGCTCTTTATCTCCCTGTCCACATTCCACATAGGAAACACTTGCAATAATCTTGTAATAAACTCAGATTATTGGGTTGTAGTCATGGTGGACAGGATTTCCAGTGACAAAGGTTGCGGGACTGGTTCCTTTTCAGTTATCTCTTTTAATTTTTAACGGGTTATGTGTGCCGCGATACTGCTACAGGATGACGGATAAACAGCCTCATACTTTGTCAAAGTTCCACTATACAAGCACCTTATGTATAGGCAACACGTATGATCCTTTTGTTAATACACGTATGATCCTTTTGTTATAAAGTTGGCACATTTAAAAAAAAATTTGTGAGAGTTGTAGGGATGTATTCTTTCAGAAAAAGCAATATAGACTTCCGGTTCCGGCGCTCTATGTAGGAGCTCCCGTGCCCGGAGGGGACTTAAAGCAGAAATCGGCACAAAATCATCAACCCAACGGACACTCCCGGGCTCAATCATCCCAAGATGGCACTGTTACAGAGCAGCTTACAGAGATGCGCGCTAAACTGGAGGATTTGGACAACCGAAATCGCCAGAATAACTTGCGTATCCTGGGTATCCCTGAATCCGTCCGCCCTGCCCAGCTCAGGGAATACTGTGCCGAGGTTATCCCGGGGGAACTAGGCCTAAGTGAGATCTGCAAGGTGGAGAGGGCCCACAGACTGGGACCGCCACAACCAAATCGCAAAGCTCCCAGACCGGTTATCGCACACTATTTGGATTGCAATGAAAAAACGGAGATTCTCAGGGCCTTTCGGCAAGCCAAGTGCCTGGTGATCCAAAATCGTACTTTGTTACTTTTCGCTGACTACTCAGTGGATGTGTCCCGCAAGCGTAGGGCGTTTTCAACAACCTGTTCCTGGCTCTACAAGAATCAGCTTCGTTTTACCCTGGCCTACCCGGCTATCTTACGCTTCCAGTCACCGGATGGCGAGCAGCATTCTTTTGATGACCAGGAAAGTTTATTGAGACGATAAAGCTGCCTCCTTCCAAGCGCCCACCTGACCACCTGCAAGAGGAGTCGGCCTCAACTACATCCCCACAACGTAAAGATCGGGAGAGAGCGCTGTCACCCCTTGCTGCTTTTGTGGACAGCGACGAGTGATTCAAGAGGACTGCCTCATATGTGAGGGATATATCTCTCTTATGAGTCCTTTCTTTTTCCCCTCCGGGTAGCTTGTTCTCTTGTCGGTATTCGACTATGGACCTACATAGAGAAAAAAGTGAAGTCCTTACTGTTAAGTATGCTTTCTACTTATTTCAAGTTTATTTGTTTATTGTTGGGCCACAGGGCCTTTTTCTGGTTACACAGTTAATGTTATTTCTGATTGGTCGTACATGTGCTAGCGGTTTCATCCTGTCCGTGGGCTCATCCCCCTCTATTCCCTGGCGGGGTTCCCATTTTAAGTATTTTGCCCACTGCCCCCCCAAGAATGCGATCTTTATTAAGGTATTGCATAACAATGTGTATTTCTCCCCGCACCAGTGTAGTATATGCGAGTAATCTCATGGAACGTTAAGGGGTTGCCCACTCCTCAGGAACGATATCAGGTGTTACGACATCTGCAACGCCTTAGGGCGGATGTGGCCCTCATTCAGGAGGCGCACCTCTCAGAAGCGGACTTTGGGCGCATGCGCAAATTGTGGGTGGGGGAGGTGGTGGGATCGGCGGCAGCTGGCAGATAGGCCGGGGTGCTAATATTGTTTCGCTCCAGTCTCCAATATACCCTGCTATCCCAGGATGCACTGCCCGGCGGTAGAGGTGTTAAGGCTGTGATTCAAACAACTCAGGGTGTGATCACCATTTTTAATGTCTATGCCCCGAACTCCCCTCCCTCCTCATTTTTCCAAGACCTGAGTGGGTGGATTTCGTCTGTTCCGTCAGAGGCAATCATAGTTGGGGGGGATTTCAACACGGTCATGGTGCAGGGGGAGGATCGCAAGTCGGACACTGCCCGCAAACGGTCTTTGGACCTCGAGGGGGTGACCCCGTTGACTACTTTTGTTGAAGCCCTGCATTTGCTGGATGTGTTTGCGGATAGGCAATATTCCTTTGTATCGATGGTTCATCATTCCGTTGCCCGCCTGGATTATCTCTTTCTGTCGCCGTCCTTGTTGCCTCTTGCTGTGCGTTCTGAGATACACGATCTAGTGATCTCGGATCATGCCCTGGTGTCAGTAGACCTCCAGGATACCCGCAAACGTACATCCCCCCGATTTGGCGCTGCCCATCTCATTTGTTTACGGACAAGGAGTTCCCCACAGTATTCCAGGCTGTGTGGCGGGAGTACGAGGAATTTAATTCCTCCCATAAAGACAACCCAGCGCTATTTTTGGAGGCGGGTAAGGCGTTTCTTAGGGGGAAAATCATCGCCTACGCGGAGAAAGTTAAAAAAAGGGCCCACAAGGCTTATACAGTGGCTAGTGCAGCTTTGAGGGCTGCTCATGCAGTGCTCTCGGATCACCCCTCGAGGGCCCATAGGGACGAATGGTACGCGTGTAAGCGGAGTTTTGACCTATGGTCTCAGAGACTGGAACTTATCAGGGAAGCTCATGTTAAATTGAGGTTTCATAAATTGGGTAACAAGGCCGGCCGCCTGTTAGCGAACCTTACGAGGGAGGGCAGGAAATCACCATTTATTTCAGGCCTGAAGGATTCCCGGGGTAATCTGTGTACCTCCCAGGAGGAGATTACTAAAATATTTTTTGAATACTATCAATCGCTGTACTCTGAACATAACCCGACCCCTGGGGGGGTGAGGATTTTCTTTCCTCGATAGTGCTTCCCAAGATCTCTGCACAAGACCTGGAGGAGCTGAACGCTCCCATTACAGTGGGTGACATTACGATGTTTCTAAATTGGCTTCATCCAAATCCCCGGGCCCTGACGGACTGCAGGCTGAACTTTACAAACTGTTACTGCCACAAGTGGGGGATTCCCTGAAAGCCCTATTTCAGTGTCAGTTCAGTGTGGGAGGGCGTACAATACTTCCCTACGGGATGGGAAGCCCATATTCGGGTCCTACCCAAACCCAATAAAGATCCCTTACTCCCAGGCTCTTTTCGCCCCATTTCCTTAATAAATACTGATGCCAAAATCCTGTCAAAAATTGTAGCGGATCGCTTAGCGAGGATTTTACCATTACTGATCGATCCTGCGCAAACTGGATTTGTGCAGGGGAGATCAGCTGTGTCCAATATCCGCAAGGTATTGGTGGCGTTAGAATATGCAAAGGCTCACCCAGAGGACAATGTCGTTCTGCCATCCCTGGACGCCAAAAAGGCGTTCGACAATGTGAATCAAAATGCATAGGCACCCCTATATCATTGTCTGTGGGAATGTCCGTCTATACAGGCTTTCTGGTGTCAGGTCCTTAGATATATACATGACGTTACGGGGGAGGAATTTCGTGCTAGAGCCGTACTTATTGGTATTTGCATATTTGGACAAGGAGGCACAACCTTCGATCTCTTCCGCGGTGTCACAGTGGGCACAAATATGCCTACTGGCGGCAAGGAGATGCATAATGGCCCAATGGCTGGCGACGGACCCACCGCGCCTGTCATTGCTGCAACGTACTGTAGGGACCTTATTTGATATGGAACGGTTGGCGGCTGATAGCCAGTCCGACAAGGCAGTGAAGAAATTCTTAAGAAGATGGCGCAAATACATTGCTACGCAAATGTCGCCAGCAGACATTCGGGAATTGATGCTCAAACATCAATACTCATCATGGTATGCCCACAGTGACCTTCGTAATACCCTGGGACCTCTTAGAGTTACATGACCTCGGGGTCGAACTGGGGTGTCTCCATAGCCTCTGAAGGTTCTGGGCAGGGAGGGTAGGGGCTCTTAGAGTTCTGCAACGCGTTTTGACTGCCCGTGGATTAGCGCAAAGTATTGTCTGATACCGTCTTATGTACGACCTACTGTTATGTTCTGTTATGTTCTTGTTTGAGTTGTGTTATGTGATTATTGCTGTTGTCCCTGCTATTACAGCTCTGTGAGCTACGTTCCAATGGAAAGATTTCTATATGTTACAGAATATGTTTCGGGCCTTACAGCCCTTTTTATGCTTGCCAATGTATAATTTTTTCTGTACCGTATGTACTTACTGTCAAAAACAATGCAAAATTTTATAAAAATGTTTACAAAAAAAAAAGAAAAAGCAATATACCAACAGGACCTGGATCTGTCTAAATGTATGTTATTTGCTATTTCCCAGGCTAGGAGAGAGAGAGAGGAAATATAGTGAGACAGTTATGGCCTATTTACTGTACTTTCTATATCCATGTTAATCAACAATTTTGCCAGTTCAAATGGGTTGTGGTGCAATTTGTAATGGCTATGACAGTGCAGGAAATATATGTTTAATGATGTGTACATTTTAGCTGTGATTTTTCTTCAATTGATGAACGCTTGAGTGCAGTATGATGACGTCACCATGCTGTACGATTGAACGTAGATTCGATGCACACCACCACCGCAATCGATCCTGTTTGATACTTTGGATGGGGGCACTCATGTTGGTTCCCTGTTTGATCAAACTTTCTTCAAACAGAATCAATTTATCTCACCCGAAGAAAGGGTGGATGCAATCCTTTCGTGAACTTTCACCGCGAACACGCACGGCGATCAATTGTACAGGAATCAATTCAAAAATGGACCCGTGTATGGCCCCCATTTAGCCCACAGTTTTGGGTATTGAGGTGTAGTGCCTCCCACTCAGCCATTCCAGGCCTTTTTGGATGCCTTACCATTTAGGCCCCCACACACACACACACCAAGTGGGGGCTGACAGAGCAGGAGAGACCAGCTCTGAAATGCAGCGTGATAACGCCATCACACTGCTTTCCAGAGCTGACAGCATCGGTCGACACCCTTTGTGTGCTGGCTGTAAGCTTCAATGAAGATGCCGGTCTTCATTGAAGTTAACCGCATCAACCGGCACCTGTCAAAGAATATCGGACATGTCCATTCCCTGGCCGGCCGAGCTGTGGGGCGACAGGGATCTGTCGCCCCATTTGGGCACCCCCGAGCGGCGGCCCGCTCAGTGTGTGTATGGCAGGCTTTAGGGTGACCCAACTGTAAGATTAGTGAGCTTTTTGAATACAATGTAGCCTAGTGTTAAAGGGATGAAAGGGAAATCTGAAAGGCCTTTTTAATAAGGGGTCCGTTAGATATCCAACCCTCAGTACTGTGGAATGATTATGGAGTGTGTAGTACTTCTTAAGACCCCCACACACATACTGAGTGGGGGCCGACAGAGCAGCTCAGATCAGCTCTGACTACATCACGCTGCTCTTCAGAGATGAAAGCATCGGCGGGCACCCTTTGTGTGCTAGCCGTTAGCTTCAATAGAGATGCCCGGTCTCTATTAAAAAAACGGCATCGGCCAAAGAATATCGGACATGTCCATTCTCTGGCCGGCCGAGCTGTGGGGTAACAGGGATCTGTCGCCCCATGTGGGCACACCCGAGTGGCGGCCAATTTTGCTGCCGACCGATGGCCGCGAGCGCGCATGCCCATCGGTCAGGGCAAAATCAACCGCTACTCGGTGCTTGTATGGCAGGCTTTACTGGTGTATACCTACAGTAATGTTTGTCCTGAGTTTGCTAATTATAATGTTCACTGTAAATCACATCACTCATGTTTGGCTATGAACAATGACACATCTCACTGTAATCCCCATGACATGTTATAGTCTTGTGCTTGTCAATTATCCAGCGCTGCTACTGCTAGTATAGCACTGGACGAGATGCTGCCGTCCAGTACACATCGGGGCTCCGGGAGCGCATACTTACGGTTTTGTGCTGTCCCGGTGTCCCCGATGCAACATGCCTCTTCGGATCCTCACTGTCTCCCCCCGCCCCCCCCCCCCCCCCCCCCCCCCCCCCCCCCGAGTGACGTGATGATGTCACTCGGGGAGGCGGCGGGAAATTGAAAAATAAATAGCACGAAAGCAGTTTTCTATGTAGAAAACTGCTTTCAATGTGCACCTATGTACTAAACATTGCCACAATAAAGTCACTTGTTTATTTGGGCAAGATTTAGTACATAGCAGCATAGCTTTGTTCCCTAATTTCTATGTTTTCTCATAAATTTTATTTCAAAATGTTATATTTTTATTTTACATAATTGTTTGTTTGTTTGTTTGTTTCAAACATTATTATATTCAGGATGTCTATTAGACCCTTGTAGGGACATATTTTGGGAATTTACAGGCCTACAACATAAAGAAAAATTTACCATTGAAATCTATGGTGCACTTTTGGTACAGAAATCTGGACCTCAGCAGTGCGCTAGGGAAGTTAATGATCTGCAGACAAGCTTTGTAACACAACATCATAGCCATCATGGGACATCAGGAGACTGCAAAGACGATCAGCCAGATAACACCACCATCACTAAAGGTGGCCATACACGGTTCTATTTTTCCATTAGATCGACTTAAAGCAATCGATTTTTAAGTCTATCAAATGGAAATCAATAACTGCCCACCTGGTGCGATTGACTAAAAGTGATCGAAATTTAACATAAAATCAATTGAAAAGTGATCAGACATGTCGGTACATTTCAGTTGATTGTACAAGTGCAATTATTGTTATGATGGAATTGTTTCCTTTAAAAGAATTGTTCTATTAAAAATCTAATCAAGGATTGAAAGAAAATCAAATTGACGTTGGAATTGCAAAATAATCAACCTGCGTATGGCTAGCTTAACACGCTTTGGAAGCTCCTTTACACCTATGAATAGTAGTTTACAATTTTAGATAGAAAAAAGTTTTTTTGTTTTTTTTATATATCTTTTCACATTTCCAATGAAGGCATTGTAGAGACACTTAATAAGGCATATATTGGCCTAACTGTGGGGCGGCCCCCTAGGGGGGCGCAAAGGTATTCCAGGTTTGCGCAGGCCTTCATTCTTAACCTGTGTTTGAATAGGTAGTGGGGGCTCGATAATGTTTCCAAAATAGAAAAGGGGGGCCCTGCAAGGAAAGTTTGGGAACCACTGGCCTAACCAGTGTTTCAAATGCGTTTTTCTAGGCAACATATACTCTACATGAAAATTAAAACTTTACTACTACTTCAAGTTTTTTATCAGAGTAAAATTGTCACAACTCCAGAACCAATTGTTGTCCAATGTGGGTGAAATTGTCACCTTGTGCATTGCCCTGTATAATGGCTCAGCTGTCTTCCATCTTACCTGAGAAGGTTAGAGATAATGGACTAATGTCCTTGCTTGCCCACTACTCATATACTTGCTATATACAGCAGCTAAGTGTGAAAGTCTTCACTTCTCCAGGAAGCCAAAACCTAATGTACTCCAGAAGCCTGGCAGCTGTGTATTGTGTTACTGCTTCAGTGCCTGTTTATGGCCTGTGATGTTATCTGATCCTTCTGCATCAGGCTTCTTAGCAAATGGGCTCTAAAAACACCAAGCTTACTCATACCTGCCGAGTAACCACCACGTGCCTGCATTAACCCCATTTTCTTAGGAAGAAAAAAGGCAATCCTTCCTTGGTTAAAGGATATGTTTAAATAGAATTTTGAACATATTTGTATATTTTGATACTGCAAAACTATAAAAAAAACAATAAGTATAGGGCACAGTTGCCCAGTCATATACCATACTTTACCAATGAGACTGTACTTTAATTTTTTCAGTTGCTTAGCCTGATGATGATGTAAAGATTGTCACAGGTACAGATTCAGTATTAGGACACCCCTTGGTTGTGTGCTTGTCTGTATTTGTGTACATAAGTAAAATTCACTAGCCCAAATAGTGGATTGAACTGGTACTGCTTTTGAATCATTAAAACCTCAGGGAAATTTTTAGGATTGCTGGATGGCCATTATTGAATTGGATTCTGCACTGATCTTTTTTTTTTTTACATTTTTATTAAATGTAAAAGTTAGTAATTTTATTTCAATACAGACTTCATTGTGCATAAAACATAACAAACACGTTATTCTCTCAATACCTACTTGTACAAACTCTAAAGCTGGGCATATTTGGTTCGATCGTATTACATTTGTATTTGTATTTGTAAGTCGATTAATATAATGTGATGCATTCAAAACAGATCAATTCCTATCCTAAGTTGGTGCGCATGCTTTACAGTACAAGTGGGTACAAATCCATCGAAATACCTAGAAAAATCAGATACTTGAACGAAAGACTGAATTTTACCATCATGTCTGATTACTCGATCAAGTTTTATTCAATTCGAAAGAAAATCAATTTTCAAGCAATCTACATACAATAATTTTTAAGTTTATCAAGTGGAAAAATCTTACTGTGTTACCCACTTTTATGTAAACAATAGTTGAAACATTGCATACATGGACAAAAATGTAAAAGTAGAGACAGTGGCAAAATGCTTGAAAAACATTTGATTCACAGTCCGTGACACATGATGGGCATTATATGGCTTCATGCTTATTGGTATCTGTTTTGAGATGTCATGTTAAGGACAAAAAATGTGTGTCCCAATTAACAATTGAGTGTCATAAAACTTCCTCTAGAACAGTGTTTTTCAACCTTTTTTTGGCAAAGGCACACTTGTTTCATGAAAAAAATCGGAGGGCACCGACGATACGCATAATCGCGACTCACTTCTGGTCCCCGCCGGAAGTACGTCATCAGCAGGTGCCCCGCTGAAACACAGATGCGTACCAGCAGAGCAAAAACATCGCCCCTGGTCTGTGGGGACGTGTGTTGTTAAGCAAGCGCATCCTCACAGAGCTGGTCCATGTATAACACGGATCGGCTGTATAAGTCTTATAGTGCTCTTATAGTACACGGACCGGCTCTGTGAGGATGCGGTTGCTTAGCCCTCCTATCTAGCTGCCTCTTATAGTATAAGACTTATACTATAAGAGGCAGCTAGATAGGAGGGCCGAGGGTGGGGTCAAAACCCACGGCACACCAGGCAACATCCCGCGGCACACTAGTGTGCCACGGAACAGTGGTTGAAAAACACTGCTCTAGAAACACCCACCTATAGTCATGCAAACAAAGTGTGGCAAACCTTGCCAAATAGGAAGTATACAGTCTCTCAATTCTAATGTTTAACTTTTTGGACTATAAAAAACATCATCTGATCCTTATTTCTGGTGTAAAACAACACCAGGTTATTATTCTATTAATATTTGTCCCACTCTTCATTTCTTCAGTTCATTGAGGTTAGCAGTCATTGATTTATATGCAGAGGTCTTCAAGGCATTTCATTTGGACTTAGGTCTGAATCTATACTGGGCCATTGGAACACTTTAAATCATTTCCCTTTTTCTTTTACTTAGATTTAAAAAAAAAAAAATACAAAGATTAGGAAATGCTACAATGAAAAAAAAGAAGATAAATTAAGGGGTATTGCTCTGTACATGTAGTTTTTGCAGAAAATTAGTTCAAAGTTAAGTCGATTACAAAAAAGAAAGTGTTTTTTTTTAGTCAGGCCAAACTTTTTCCCACAACCCTTTCCTACATCTCCAGCAATTCTGGCGATAATACCATGTTTAAGGGCTTTGCAATTAACTCACAAATTTCACAAACTGCTCTAATAATGACACCCCGAAATATTAGCATATTTGCTGTGCCTTAAGCCTGGCATACACACACAGATTAGCTTCCGATATTGCCGCTGAACGACGGGCGTGCGCCGTTGGTCGGCGGCAAAATCGGCCGCCAATCGGCGTGTGCCCACAGATCCCTGTCGCCCCAAAGCTCGGCCGATTCCATTAACTTCAATGAAGATAATGGCCGGCACACAAAGGGTGCCCGACGAACGATTAAAGTCAGCCCGGGAATGCAGCGTAATGACGTCATCACGCTGCATTCCAGAGCTCATTGGAGCTCGTCTGTCGGCACCCGTCAGTCTATTTAGCTGCTGCATTTCCCCTCCTAGGCGTATACTCAAGTCATTCAGTTTTTCCAGGTTTCTTGATCTCCGGTACCTCAGTTTAAATTTGGTCCCCTAAACTTGATGTAAGGGGGGGGGGGGGTTGGGCTGCTGGGTGCAAGTCTACAAGTCAATTAAATTTAACTGATCAAACAAAAATTAATTTGTTTAACACCTCTCTTTCCACAACCTAACAATCTTGTTGTCCAAGAAGGGCATCATGGCTCTTCCATAGATAGAAGGTGGAGAGAAACCACTCTGGAGCTAACCATACAAGCATTAACTTAAATAGCAATAGAGGAATCTGAGTGGTCTGATTCCATTGAATTGAACATTTGACCCATGTATATACCCAGCCTAAAGCCCCCCATAGACAGGCAGACTCCTCCATACAACTTTCATGAGACTTACCAACAACTATGTAGTATAGTGACCTCCCTGATAGAATACATAGTGATTGGAAGGTGTAGAAAGGTCCTCCTATTACATGGTTTTGGTAGAAAAAAAGTTGGTTGTACAGAAGTTGCATGGAGGAGTCTGCCTGTCTATGGGGGGCTTAAGGGTAACTGGGTGGACTGTGAAGCGAAAAAAAAATTGCAGACAACCACATCAAGTGATTTCTACTCTGTAACCTTTAATTTATTTTTCCTAGATTTAGTTACAATCCCTCTATCATACTATAAATCAAAAGACCAGAGGAGTCGGAAAACTAAACTCAAACTTCTTGTTACCATCTTCTCTTCTATTTTAACTTAACTTTTTAGCTTGTTTAAAGTAGAGCTCTACCCACTAAATATCTAAATAGGGATAATTATCATCAGCTTCTGTAGTGGATCGTGGATAGGAATATATGAAGAACACATTCCACAGAGGAGCCACAATATTCTGAACACAGCAGGCCTTATCCACTGGTGTCTCAGCTGTGGGAGACCTAATATGACTTTACATAGCACTTAACACAGTAAGAAATAAGGAACAGAAACCTTTTGTTTGTTTTCCGCATATTTGTATTGTCATTAATTTTGTTTGTGTCCTATAATTCAGTAAATATTTGTTAACAAGTTAACATTAATGTACTGTAAAGGGTTTAACCTCCTGAGCGTTTGCCACGTGGCACGGTTTTTTCAAAACCGTGCCACGGGCAATCGCGGCGGAGCACAATACGCTCCGCCGTGATTTCCTGCTCAGCTGGAGGACCTACACATAAGCCCGGCGTCACTGGAGACGCCGGACTTATGCTGAAGGAAGGCGACGCCCCTCCAGTTTGACGGAGGTCTATGTATGGCGCCGCCTACCCCCGCCCCCTTCGCGTCACCGGTGACGCGATCGGGGGCGGACCCGGAAGCATCGGCATACATGCCGATGCCCCGACCGCCGTCAGAAGACGGCGCGACCTCGAGCGTGCCTCTCGTTAGCTGGGGCTGAGTTTCATGCATCATGAAACTCAGCCCAAGTTAACTCGGGGAGAACGCTCAGAAGGTTAAGGGATATCAACATACCAGTATGAAAATAAGATTTAACAGAACAGATTGATCTAAACCTGTCACTTACTATATAGGGGCTTCGGAGACTTTTTTGGAAAATCTGAGCTGCCTCAATGGTATGCTGACTCATTGATCAGAAAAGAGCCTGCAAGTCATGTCAAAAGTAATAATTTACATATTTTTTTGAGGTCAGTGCATCCAGTTGTTGAAGAAAGATGGTGAGCATAGCAGCCAGGCAACCAACTTTGCATGGCTGTCAGGTTTAACAGTCATCCTGCTAATGGAGGGAACAACATATAAATCAGTTTTTATTACAGGAGGTCCCTACAGAGGAAGAAAGTCACGATTTATTATTAATAAATAATCATATTTCTTTCATTTGGACATTTGTTTTCCCCAGCTTTCAGCTTTAAGGTAAACCGAATGGACCTCTTGACCTCAGCTAATTTGCAATGTTTGTCTTCCCTTCTTGCCTGGAATTGGTGTGGAACCTAAAAACTTTTTAAAATCCCATTTTTTACTTCTGGGTTGAAGGGCTGGATGGTCAGTGAGGGTAGCAGCTCCCCCATTCTGCAAACAGAAGTGTATTTAGCAGTGTTCTCACCCATTGAAGCACAGCACACAGCTGGATTTTAAAAACAGAGCCAGCAGATGTTACTAGTCACTCTCCCCTACTTCCAGTGGCAGGGTGTCCAGCAGCTTTAACAAGCGGAGGTTGTGCCATGAAAACAAAACTTTATATTGCTTGCGGAGCAGAGTGTGGGAATAATCTGTAGAGGACATGTAGTGTAGGTACAGAGTGTAGGTGGAAATAAACTATTGCTTGAAAAAAGTTAAAGAAATGTTTTGAAACTGATGGAATTGTAACCCTTTGTGTTTTAGGTTTTTTTTTTTGTACTTGGGAAAGCATCACTGGCTCTGCTTTCCAATTAGAGAGTTAACCAAGCACTTAAAGCCTGAATGTGTTTTGTTTTAGTTTTATCTTGCAGTGCAATGCACAGTGGGGTGTGTTTCTAAGCTGCACATATTTCCTCTGGCTGCCTAGAACAGAAAGTGGGTCACAATCTTTTAGTGACAGTCGCATTCTTTGCTGAGCACCCGCACGAGATAACACAGATCTTCTGAAAGCCAGTGGAGAGAGATCCTATATGTTCTCATCTGCTTTATAGACAATCCAGACTTTTTAGATGAGTTAGCAAGTATCTGATAAAGTCCCCTTTTTTGCATGTAGGCATATAATTGTAGTGTGAGCATTATAATTATAAAACAATCGACAAGGAAAATATTTTCCATCCGCATACAGCAGTCCTACACTCATGCGTTTGTGTCAAAATTTTTTATTGTGGTATACCTAAAGGAAGGCGGAATCTACAGGTGTTAGCATTTAATGTGCTTTATCATTAAAAAACTTTAATAAATAATTGTCATAAGTTGTCTCATTGAGCAAGTCTTTATTTTGTTGATTGATTGATAAGTCAAGGTCTGGACTACCCCCTCTTCCCTTTATGTAAACCCTTAAAGAACCAGCATGATGCCGTGTAGCAGTTACAAGGTAGCAGGTAAGATATCCATATTCCTGACAAGAGTCTAAAGCTAGCCACACACGCATAAACTTTTGCCCATTGATCTTTGACAGTTGGTCCATCATTTGTTCTACCACACATTTGATTCAAAACCAATTGATTACTTTCCTAAGCCCTGTATACATGCTCCATCATACGATTGGATACAAAACTGATAGAAATACAACAAAACACGTCAGATACTTGTACAGTTGACTGAAAGGTCTGATCACTGGTCAATCAATTTTATGTTCTATTTCTGGGCTTGAAAAATGGAACATTGTATGGCCACCTTAACTCTGCATTTTAAATGTCTTTGGTTTTTGGTGTTTAAAGATGGTGAATGGTTTGCAGATTTGAAGATGATCCTTGGTTATTCCAATCTAGGGCATATATTCAACAATATATCCATTAAAAAGATAACAAATTGGTTATTTCACAAAGTTAGAAATATGAAAAGAACCATTGCCTCTTTGATTTTAAGGCATGAGTTTGTAGCTGTTATATTTATTGTTTCAACAGAATAGTTTTTTTTACAGTCTGTAATGACACTACACTGGGTGCTGCAGTTATTTGTGGTGAGAGTCACCTGGCCAGTGGTGGCACTACAGACGGGGGCACACATGGCACACCATTCAGGCACTGAGCCTTCAATGTCTCCCCCACAGGGGAATCATAACAATGACTCCATAAGAATGTAGGAGGCAACTAGATGAAAAGCCATTATACTAAGCATTATACCATAGGACCAAAGCACTGGGCAGGGAACAAAGATGATGTTTATATCTGAAAAACACTTTCCTATACTCCCATCTATGTGGTCTACATGCAGATACACATGCACACACAGCTTAGGTTGATAAGCAAAGTCTCTGGAGGTTCAATTAGCAATTTTAGTCCAGGCCAAGTCTTAGGCAACTGTCCAGCCAAGTCGTCCCCACCATCCGCCTGTGCCCAGCCAAGTCGTCACCATCATCGTCTTTTGTCCAACCTTTTAATATTTTAGTTCTTTTAATTATTTCATTTAAGGTAATTAGGTCCTTAAGGTGGCCACATACAGTTCAAATTTTTTCTGTTTATCGGACTTCAAAAAAATGATTGTTTAAATCAATCCTTTTGGTATATCGACTTATAGATTTCAAAGTGATCAAAATCAAACAAAAAACAATCAAGCAGTGATCGGACATGTTGGGAATTTCCGCTGATCTTTTTTTAAATAGCGCCCTGCCAGACAGCCACCGTATCCTATAGGGGAGGACATAGAATGCTGCTTGCTTTTCCTCTATCTTCCCTCTCCATAGAACATAATGAGTTCTGTCTGTACAGTGATTGTTCACTCTCCAGTCATTGGGAACAATCGGGAAAGATCCTTACCAATGACTGAGATTGCATGTCTCTACAATGCTTCGCTTTTTCAAGCCACATACACTACAATGTATTTGGTTGCACTGGGAAGCCAATATAGTGCGTGTTTGGGGATATTTGTGGTGCCTTGCTGCCACAGCTGTTTAAATGGGCCACTGTAACACACAATGGGGTACTGTAACGCACATAATGCACATTGCAGTGGCAAAGTATGAATTCAGCCTATTTAAGTATTTAAGCATAGGTAAGGATAACAACCACAAATTCTGTAATGTTAACAAAACACTTACAACTGTGATTGTATTTCTGTATTGATGGGACAGATACCAAGATAGTGTAACTTAAAACATGAAACATTGCCTGAGAAAAAACACAGAAGCTGACAATTAACAAAAATACAGTTTTCCCATCTGCAGTGGGGTTGACCATCATGTTTTCTAAAATAAAATAAAACGCTTGATTTTTTGTTCAATTGCTGAATTGATTGATCCCGTTCCAAAGGTCAATTGTCCTGGGCGATCGATCCCGCTCAAAAGAAATGTCCATCAAACAGGGATCTGACATGTCGGTAAATTCCTATTCAATCACCATTATTTTGGATGCGGGCAGAGATCCAAAGTCCCCTTCCAAAGTATTGTCCAGGAATCGATTGCGCAAGGTGTGCATCATTCGACGAACGATCATACAGCGATTTTTTTGCCACCATGCTACGATCAATCTCATCATGTATGGCCAGCTTGAGGCTAAGTTTACACTGGCGATTTCCGAGCTGCTAGCAGCCAGTGTGCTCCCGCAGCCGCGAGATAAACGACTCCCTGTAGTCGTCTGCACAACAGTGGCGTCTTGTTAAGGACCCCATAGACTTTCTATGGGACGGCCGCCCGAAAACCGCCCGTCGGGCGCCAAATGAGGCGTCCGGTAGAAAACCGCCAGTGTAAACTTAGCCTAAAGCAGGCCATACACAGGTCCGATTTTAGCTCAATTGTAGCTCAATCAACTTAAAACGATAAATTTTTTAGTCGGTATAAAATTGTATGTCGATTGTATCATGGGCCATATGTAGTACAAGATTTTTTGATCGATTTTGTTTTTTTTCAATCGACATAACAATCGATCCAAAATAGAAAAAAATCGATCAAAAATTGGTTGACCACACTTGGTTCTCAAAATACCGAACCAATTTTCAATCAACCGATCAAAATTTACCATCCAGTCCGATAAAAAAACGACAGAATTTTCACTCAATTTTGATCGGATTAAGTCGATTCAACCAGGTGGGCAAAACTCAATTCTTTATCAATCGACTAAAAAAATTGATAGTTTTAAGTCGATTGAGCTAAAATCGGACCTGTGTATGGCCTGCTTAACTCACTTGGAGATGGAGTGATATGATCCTGCTTATCTTCATACCTGTTTCAGGTAAACCACTTAAATGAAATGTGCTTAAAAAGTTGTGTTTCTGAGCCTTAGGCCCCCCAAACACATTTCGATTTTCCCATTCAATCGACCTAAACCGATCGATTTTAAAGTCGATCGATCAAAAATTGATGCCTGTCCACATGGTTCGATCAAAATTGGACAAAAGTTAGATCGAAAAATGATCGGACATTTCGGAAAATTTTGATCGATCGAATGTACATTGAATGTTATTTTGTTGCGCCCTGAACAATTTTGCTTAGATTTAAATAATAAGCATACTCATACATTTTATTGGCAGACATTTTGGTGTGTTTACAATCGACTTGCTTCAATTTTTCTTTTGATCGATCGAATCAACATCCATCAAATATTGGTTGCTCCATGTGTGAGGTAGTTCGATCGTACTTTGTTCGATCGAACTACCGGCGATCATAAATTATGATTGAATCTTCCATCGATTGTAGGGAAATTGAAATGTGTATGGTAGCCTAGCTGCTGCATT